>VXBP01005306.1:55243-128768 GCA_013400115.1 Rhinopomastus cyanomelas | reverse complement strand
CCCCCGTTTTGGTTTTACTTCTGTCTTCTGATTTGGCCAAATCTATTGATGTTTGTTAAAAAATCAAATAGCATGTGCTCAGTAAAAGTGATCCTGGTGTGTTTGTGTGTGTGTCTAATTTATACCAAATAAAATCTGCATTGGTTTTACGCTCAGTGAGCATCCTCAGACTCCTTACTTCCCCACAGCAAAGCTCAGCGTAGCCTAAGACCTACGGCAGTGGGAAGCAAAGCCAAGTAACGTGCCTTGGGAACTGGGCCTGAGCTGGGAGGACTCTGCCATTCCAGCTCCCACTCAGCCCTTCTCTATCCCATCTTTCCCTGTCACTGCTCGTCCTAAGGAAGACTCCTAAATCCAGTGTTCAGCTTTCCAGTGCTTAAAAACTGAAGGGATTATAGGTGAGACGGCAGGGGAGAGGAGCTGCCTTTGAGTTGTAGAGGGAAGGATTTGTTGGGCAAAGGGCTTGGGTGTGAGAGTGATGAGGGACTGGGACTTGATGAGGAAGGGCAGTTGGAAGTTGTGTCTGGTTTAACTGGAAAAGGCAGTTGAGGAGTATGTGGGAGGGAAGGAAGGGACATGAGAGGAGAAGGAAGGGCCAAGGGCTGGGCACAGGGAATTGCCCCAAGAGTATCAGAGAAGATGGAAGCAGAGAGCTCAGGGGGATGGGAAGCTGGGTGAGGCCAAATCTGAACTGTAGAGGGAAAACTGGTAGTCAGGTCACCCTGCTTCTCCGTTCAAGTGGCTGTGCAGACAGTGGGCAGCAGCAAGGCATTGAGGGCAGTGGGGACTTGCCTTCTGTCTTTCTCAGCTGGCATAAATCATTTCTCCTGCAAACCAGACAATGCTCTCCCCCTCTCTGCATAAGGAATTTATTAACTCCTCCACACATCTGACAGCATCGAGGTGGGAGGCATGGGAGGAAGCGCTTTCCTGCAAAACTGAAGTTGTAAAACTTGTAAAAATAGTCTTCCCCTGCCTCCTGATACTCTCAGGCTCCACTTTCATGAACAAAGGATGATGCCATGGACAATACCACCAGCCCCCAGAACAATGGGGCTGGACGAGCCCTTTGCCTAGGTCCTTCAGTGTCGGCTGCAAAGTCAGGCACTGAAGAAAATCTGCTGCCTTTCCTTTAATGCCCCTTGACAGCCAGGTATCACAGGGGGTTGGGTTTTCTCCTCATGCCAGGTTAGACCCAGCTGGGACAGGAGTAGACTGAGCAAAGCACCTGGCACCGTGAGCACTGCCCGGTCTGTGGCAGAAGTCAGCGCCCAGGAATCCAGCAGGACGCTGAAGGAGGAGAAAGGACAGGGGCAGTGTCTCATGTCTGAGGTATTTAAAAGCTCTCAGAGGAGCTGGACTCCATCCCTGGTGCCAGGCTATCTATGAGATGTTAGACAAATAAGATAGCTTTTTTGAAGAGGCCAGGGCTGTATCAGGCTGCCAGAAGCTGAGAGACCCATTTGATATGTTGGACTTGGCTTTGCACAACTGCTAGGGCAGCAGTCAGCAAGCAGGTCAGCTGTGGAGAACATCAGCAGCTCATGAGTGGACTCTGAACCCTGAGCAAGCTAGCTGTGGAGAGGGCAAATGTATGGTGGTGTGGTGGTTCTCTGTCCTAACCATCACAGAACCATAGAACATCAGGGACTGAAGGGACCTCGAAAGATCATCTAGTCCAATCCCCCTGCCACAGCAGGATCACCCAGATGAAGTAAGGGAGTACTAAGAAGAAATGGAAAGAAGAGGTACTTTGCTGACCTAGAAGAGAAACATCATCTTCAACCTGACCTGAAACTTGTTACCAGAGCAGGAGCTCCAAGCACCACTAGTATTTCTTCTGTTGAGAAAGGAATGTGTGGATGAAGCCTCATCCAGCCTCCTCAAACAAAGCTGAAACCACTGCAGTGTCTTGTCCCCAGGACTGAATGTTTAGCTAGGTTTGTACACAAGTCAGCCAGTGGCAGAGAGCCCAGCAGGTGTTTATTCCCAACCCACCACCACATGGAGACCTTTCACAATATTTGGCATTTTCCTCTCTTCCACGCTCACTGCTGAAGTTAAACTATAATCCCTTGCCATTTAAGCTCAAAAGGACACTGAGCTCCTGAACTAGGGCTCAGAGCACCTGCACACCCTCGCTGCACTAGTTGCTGATGATCAAAAACCCCCTGACACTGCAGAGTTGCTGTTCTGCTTAGATCCTCACAGCTTAAGCTGCAGATGTTGGAAAACTGGTTGCTGCAGTAGCTGTCAGCTGTGTGAAGGGAACATATCAGGGGACATACAGTATTATATTCCAGTTCTGTGAACCTCTGCTTCGATGCCGCTAGTGATGCAGTAGCATCCGATTTCTAGCGCGGTAGCGTCCAATTTCTTGCACACAGGAGACAAACACTACCTCTAGGAACTTTGACCCTCTCTGACACAGTGCTTGGCTCATCCCCAGCTTGAACCTGTAAGCTGGAGCACAGGAGGTTCCACATCAATATGAGAAGGAACTTCTTCCCAGTGAGGGTGACAGAGCACTGGAACAGGCTGCCCAGGGGGGTTGTGGAGTCTCCTTCACTGGAGATGTTTAAAACCCACCTGGACATGTTCCTGTGTGACTTGGTCTAGTTGATCCTGCTGTGGCAGGGGGATTGGACTAGATGATCTTTCAAGGTCTCTTCCAATCCCTAATGTTCTGTGATATCACGCAGGCTTTAGGTGCTTCTCTAACAAGGGAATAGATGTTACCAGAGGTTTTGGACAGACCATCTACCGCAGCACTCTTGGACAGGACAGCACAATATGCTTTGGCTACTCAGTGGGGTTTCTTGTTTGAAGTAACCTCAAGACACCTCCTGCACCCTTACTGATGTGTTCATACCTGAAGTGACCAAAGGGTAAGAGCTATGGGCCTTTCAGAGTGATGAAACCAGGCTAAACGCTGCTTCTGATTTTGTACTGTAAGGACAGATCAGAACTGTAACGCACGTCTGTAGCTGCGAAGGAACGGCACAGCAGCTGTCTCCCTGAAGGGAAGGAAGCAAATCTGGGATATCCTTAGATAGCTTATGCTCCCCCTGCTCCACTGAAACCAGCTATGGATCACATCCCATTCTTCTGCTCATCCCAAACTAAACTCAAACTTACCTCAAGTGGCCCCGCGTGCTAGAAGTATTTATTTCACAATGACTATTACTAATGGGCTGATACGCTCCGTCAGAGTATGTTCTGGCTTCCTGCTTTCTGGCATCAGTCTGTGTCAACATCAAGACATTCAGCCAGGCAATTCAGAACTCAACTTCTGAGTCAGATAGTGGATAAAAACCTTCTTGATTAAAGCAAAATCTGGACATAACATTAATAAATATAACATGAAATTGTGTGACCTACTTCTCCCTGCCTCAGCAACAACTTCAGAGACTTTACTAGCTAAAAAATATGCTGATCTATTTCTCATAGGCTAAAGTTAAGTCTGGAGACATTTAAAACCCACCCGGATGTGTTCCTGTGTGACTGGATCTAGTGGATCCTGCTGTGGCAGGGGGATTGGGCTGGATGATCTTTCGAGGTCCCTTCCAATCCCTGATGACTGGATCTAGTGGATCCTGCTGTGACAGGGGGATTGGACTGGATGATCTTTCGAGGTCCCTTCCAATCCCTAATGTTCTGTGATTTCACCACTGCAGTACAATCCTTTAGAACAGCCACTTTCTCTGAGGGGATGCAAATCTGTTGTTTGGTTTTGCGGTTATTTTTCAAATCAAAGTGGGAAAGTGACCTTTAATTGCCGTTTCTTTCCAATTAGTGCCATCTAATTAGCTAATCTAGCACAAGTGAGCAGTGCAGCAAAGCTGCAGCATAGCTCTGATGCAAAACAGAATCACAGAACCACCGAACATTAGGGAGTGGAAGGGACCTTGAAAGATCATCCAGTCCAATCCCCCCGCCAGCCAGAACACAGGGAAGTGCACTCTTCCCCTCCCTGCTTTTCAAAGGAGTCTATCCAATAGAATCATAGAATCATACTGTTTATACAAGATGTTGTCAAGCTCCAGAGGTTAAAAAAATGCAGGGAAGTTACAGGCATGAGAAAATTAAATGAAAAAGCATTATGTTAAAAAAAGCTAGAACTAACCCAAACCTTTTTCATTTCCCTAGGACAAAGATTGCTGCTGCTTTGTGTGTAGCCATACAAATCCCTTCTGGGTCTGTACTACAATACTAATCCCTTCTGGGTCTGTACTACTCTGCATGAACCCAGGAGGGACACTGGCTTATCCCCACGGGCATAATTACCACCAGGTAGTAGAAGTGCCAGGGCTTCTCTCCTTCCCTGCAGGTAATTTTCTATGCCAGTTTCTCTGATGTGGGCAGGGCAAGCAACTGATGATCCTTTATTCCAGTATAAATTATAACAAGCTCTCTCTTCCAGTTAATTTCAGTCCTTGGCATTTTGGTGGGTCTGCAAGTCAAGACACAGCAGGGCAGAACAGATTATGATTGAGAAAGGAGGGTGAAATAAAGGCACAGCAGATCATAGGAAAAGCTTCAGGTTGGAAAAGCCCTTTGGGATTATTGAGTCCAACCATCAATCCTACTCTACAAGTTCACCACTAAACCAGATACCCCAACACTACATCTAAGTGTCTTTTAAACTCATCCACAGATGGTGAGCCAACCACCAGATAAATTTACTACCTGCAAATCTGAACTGACTCAAGTCTCCTTCACTGGAGATGTTTAAAGCCCACCTGAATACGTTCCTGCACGACTGGGTCTAGGTGATCCTGCTGTGGCAGGGGGATTGGACTGGATGATCTTTTGAGGTCCCTTCCAATCCCTAATGATTCTATTTGATCCCCTTGTCACAACTGTTTCATTTCCAGAGCACAGGCTCATCTATTTGCACATGTCAAACGAAGATAGGGAATTCCATTCACATGTCAGCAACACGGATGACAATGCGACTGGCCAGGCGTTCACACGCTGTATTTATGTTTGGCAAGGCTCCTCTGTATTGATCAGACTCATGAGACCTGAGAGCTGCTTTCAAAATGACTAAAGGCTTTTTAGATTCAAGAAAACACAGTGGTGAGGCAAGAAATGAAGTTACTTTCCTTGTTCTGCAGCAGGAGAAAGTAAGTGCTTCCCTGTGAGTTTGTCATCGATTAGGATGGGGTGGTTTAATTACTCCTGCCCGTGTTTTTTTTAGGTCAGGGTATTGCAGAAGCCCACAAAACTCCTCAGCATTTAGGACAGGAGAGCAGCAACTGTTTCCCATGCAGTTCCCACAGTGAAGCTGCCTGTTTAAGCCATTTCCTGGCTTTGTAGTTCACTGTTTCCTCCACGCTCTCCTCCTCTCTTGCTTTGCTGACTGATTACTCCTGGAAGTCATTTTTTCAGGAGGGCACTCCCAAGAATCCCAGCCAAGAAGTATCTGGGTCTTCTCACCGCGTAACGTTAAACTCTCCTCCCCGAACTCGGGAAGCGAGAGCCTCTTCCAAGGCCACGACTCAGGCTTGCGTGGGCTGCTTCTTACAAGAAGGAACATTTCAGGCTGTTACTGGCCATGTTTTTGTTGTTAGGAATGTGTTTAAGCTACTCAGCTGCTCTGCCCTACTTTCTGTGGTTATGGCTGAGATTGTACCCTGCCAGCTCCGGGTATTTACTGCCTGCTAGATGGTCTCTGCCTTCTGGTCATGGTTTAGATCTTCCCTCACTTCTAAGTTTCAGTAGGTTATGAGTTCAGTGCTTTGTAGAGGAACACTCCCTGCTGATGCCTCTGTAAGCTCTCTGGTTTCTCCCCCAAAAAGGCCCTCCCCTCACTTTTTAAAGAAAAGCACGTGAAGTTGAGGCTTCTCAGTGCTCAGATTCCATTCCCACACTTGTGCAGAGACCATGTCTGCCAAGGCCGAGGTCAAGCATGTTATTCCTGTGAGCGACTTCATACACAGTTCAAAGAAACACTGAGCCTTTCCTTGAAAACCATGCAGAGTGCACCAGTTTCCAGTGTTTTACTGGTACAGATCACACTCAAAAAAGCTTCTCTGACCAACACTTCAGGAAGAGAGGCTGCAGTTCAAGTCACATTTAACTTACACGCAAGCGACGATGCTTTCCATGCTGATCTTCCTCTCTGTAGAGGTTTACAACCCACCTGGGTATGTTCCTGTGTGACTTGGTCTAGGAGATCCTACTGTGGCAGGGGGATTGGACTGGATGATCTTTCAAGGTCCCTTCCAATCCCTAATGATTCTATGTTTTAATGAAGTAAATACTTTGCTAAGTATTTACTTCAGATCAGCTCCTTGGAAGTTCAGCCAGAAACCCCTTAGGGTTTCTCTTTTCCCTCTCCAGTTGGAATGTCTGCAGTTGTTTTCTCCAAAGGCAGCTCCTTCAGTGTAAAAACTTGAACAAAAAATACAGGGCCTTTTTTCAGCCAGAAAACTGGCACCCTTGGCACAGGGCTACACTTGGTCACCCTTGGTCAGTCTTCGTCGGAGCGCAGCTTGTGCTGGAGCCCTCCTCTGCACTGCACACACAGGCCCTTCAGCATAAACACACTTGTCACAGCGCTCCTCCTTCCTGATCACTTGAGATCAGCATGTCAGTGTTACTGCTGAGGCCAGTGAAAGTGCCTCTCACTAGAAGCACCCTGAAAAACCCCGTGTTTGCAAGAGGGCCACTATGGCTCTGCTTTTAGTCACAGGATCTGCTCTTGGCCGCTCAACTTTAACTGACAGACTGTCCGCGGAAGATAAGAGAACTCAAGTCTTTTGCACCAGAATTCCTTTTCCCCCAGCATTACAGCTGGGTTCACAGAAGGGTTTCAGTAAACTTTTAGTCTGTTTAAAAGTTCTTCGTAGTGTCATCTAATAATAGGACAAGGGGCAATGGGTGTCAGCTGGAACCAGGAGGTTCCACATCAATATAAGAAGGAACTTCATGGTGAAGGTGACAGAGCCCTGGAAGGGGCTGCCCAGGGAGGTTGTGGAGTCTCCTTCTCTGGAGAAGTTTAAAACCTGCCTGGACGTGTTCCTGTGTGACTTGGTCCAGGTGATCCTGCTGTGGTGGGGGGATTGGACGGGATGATCTTTGGAGGTCCCTTCCAATCCCTGACGTTCTGTGACTCTGCGCGGCACTGTCTGTGCACTGCTCGTGCGCGGCTGTGGCCGTTGACACAAGCACATCAGAATTATCTGTTTGAAAGGGAATTCAAGCTTCTGCAGAACAGCCTTGCCTTACGGTCAGTATCAGCTTCTAGAAAGCTCTGGAATAAGATCAGGGACTTCACTTTGCCCATCTCCAGGGACTGAATTTAGAAGATTCCTTGGCCACTC
Organism: Rhinopomastus cyanomelas; assembly: GCA_013400115.1. Lineage (NCBI taxonomy): Eukaryota > Metazoa > Chordata > Aves > Bucerotiformes > Rhinopomastidae > Rhinopomastus > Rhinopomastus cyanomelas. The sequence continues at coordinate 121,437 of VXBP01005306.1, read as the reverse complement.
CGGGTGAAGGTTTTCAGCAGTAAGAGGTGCAGCCAGTCACCTGTCCCAAGCACAAGGGCAGCCACGAAAGCTGCTGTGTTCTGTGCCACTGCATGGTCTTTGGTGAACACTAACATTGCAGAGGTTTTCTTCTTCAGTTGAGAAGACACAGTTTGTATCAATTCATTACAATCTTAATCTTTGTTTTCCTCAAAACATCAAGTTTATGAGACCATACACACGCGCTGGTATGGGTTGGCCAAGGTCTTGCCAGCTCAGGTGGGTTCTGGTGCGGAGCTGAAGAATTAAACTACTCTTTCAAAAGGCTGTACACAAGGAAGCGATCTGTGAGAGAGCTGGTGAAACAGGTGGTGTTTCAGGACAAGGTGGGAGCGGGTTTATTTTTGGTTTTCCCTCTTTTTCAGTAAAGGAGATCTTGGGAATTGGACAGAAGGATCAGTGTCAGCACTGGGAGGCGGTTAGGCGTTTCAGCTTACCTTTGGTTGGAAATGAAGTCGTTCTGGAAGAAGACTTAACACAAAACACAGATAAAAAACAAAATTAACTGCTTTGACATGAACAAAAACTGGGCTTGTGCATACGGGCCCCTCCTCAACCTGGTGGATAAGCATTTGAAATTCAACTACACCCCTCAGCTCTCACCAATGATCCATCGATTTCGGGTGCTCTTCCACAAACACATTCTAGGCTCCCTGGTGAACATCATTCAACCGTGTATGTTTTCCCATGGGGATTAAAAACACAGACAGAGAAGCATCTGCACTGGGATGATTTATTGATGCTTTCAGGAGATTCAGTCCTTCTGAGGAAAGTAATGAAACAGAATGTTTACTTCCAGAATCTGCACCTGATCTTTTCTCCCAAAGAACGCATCTCTCTGCAAAAGGCTCTGGTTTTCAGCCAAAGGGATTTGGGAAGCTTCAGCTTCAAGCTGCATGTGAAGATTTGTCTCACTACATTAAGTCCATTTATTTTTGGGAAGCTTCATGTGTCTGAACCCAAATTGGGGTTCATATGACTCAGCTAACAACTCTAATGGGAGGAGGAAGGCTCCAGTCGCCAATCAGCATTGACAGCAATGGGTGCCAATGGCCTGTGCATAATTAACTCAATTGGTTTTGTAATTTAGGAAAAGGTCTCCTACCAGAGCACTTCAAAAGCCACGTAAACAGTATAAATACCGTGGATCACTGCTACCTGCTTTGTCTTCCTTGAAAGCTGCTGAGAACTGAAAAGGAGTTTTTCTGCTCAGAGACCACCATCAGGGTTTGCTACTCGTCACCACTAAAGAACAGAGGTCTGTGCTGCTCTTCCAGCAGAAAAAGCTTCTGGCTTCCTCATGTCTCGTCTATTCGCGACGTTGGACGGTCATTACTGATCAATGCCCTACACAGATTTACCTTGGAGGGACAGACAAGGAGGTAGGTCACTCGTTAGAGAACACACTGGAAAGAAATCAGACGAGACGAGATCGCTGCAAGGCCCTTCTGCAGCGGCAAGGTCTCCTACTTGTAGGTTAGCCTGTTAAGTTTAATAGCTGAGGGAAAACAGAGTGGGTAGTTACTCACACACACGTTTATGGGAAGAACAGCTGACACGGCAGCATGAAAACCACACTTTGTAGACAGACTGACAGTACAGCACGTCAGTGGGCCACAGAACGCTGTAAAAAAATAAACCTTTTGAGGCGTGAGGGTGAAACCACATTTTCACATGCTTGATGCAGCGGAAGGGCTCTTCAGAGCACACGCCTTCAGCTGCCGGCAGAGACGACGGCGTCTCCTCCTCTGGAAATGAAAAAGCAGTTAGCAGTAAGTTGAAGCCAGCCTACGTGGAAGTGGACTAAATACTAGGCAGAGGTTTTTCCCTTTTCACATTTAGGGTGACACGACAGTTCATCACTTCCGTAGCTTAAATGCTGCTGTGCAATGCCCCGCTGAAGTTTCACGTGTACTCTGCGAAGAACACCAAGAGGAAACACCTTTCTTTCAGGACAGCCACAGATGGTAAAGCCGGGAGGATCGGGTTGGCCATTTAGTGAGATGTTTGCTGTTTATCGCACACAAGAACTGCAAGCAGAGTCCATGGATTCTTCTGAGCTACATGAAACCTCATGGTTCCGCGCAAGTTCAATACTGCCCCTCTCTCTCTCTCGTTCTCACCCTCCTGCCCCCTTTTAGCTGCTGTTTTTTCCAGCCCAAGGTGCACTTTCCAACTGTCAATCTGACTGTAAGACAGTTTTACCTCACGGCTTCTACCTGAGAGAGCCTGGCTCCTGGCCTGTGTCAGGTCAAGTACGTTTTAGACCACGGGGAGTGGGACGGTTTTCTTTTGAGGCACTAGAAGTTAGGCTAGTAGTGATAGTCAAGTTGCCCAAAGCTAAAGGGACAGGTTGCTTTCCTATTTAAACATGTGGCCAGTGAAGAAATCTTCTTTCCCCTTTTTCCCCTGCAGCAACAGACTCCCCAGAGTCTTGCATTCCTGCACCTGCAGTCCTAATGGGCGCTGTCCTGTTTCACTTTACGGGTTGCTCAACCCCATGGCAGGAGTTAACAAGGGATCTCCCCACACTCAGATACACCCACATCTTTTGTTTCAGTCTCATGATAATTACTGTGGTTGTATTTCTTCCACGTTCCCAGGCCAAGACAAGACAAGCTCAGTTCTATGACAACGTTTCCGTGTACCTCTCTTCAGAGAGAGCTGCTGCAGCTGAACCAGAGAATTGCAGCATGCGAGTTACGCTTGGATTCAATATGCAGTTGAAAAGAGGAGAATGGCTGGTTTTCTCACTCATCTGCTTTCAGACGTTTGGAAAACCCCACTGTCAGCATCTTGAGCTAAAAATAGGTGACATCTCCAGACCCTAGTAAAACCACTTACGCTCGTGAACTCGTTTCAGTAAACATCCCCACCTCAAGTGACACAGTGGCCTGCATTCTTCCTTGATCCATCCACAGAGCAAGAGTCAGTAATCATGCATTGTCCTCCAGAGGAAATACTAGCCGGGTGCCCCTGCTTGTCACTTCATGATCTGCTGCTCCCAAATCACGTTCCAGCACTTCCTCTGAACTGCTTTTTGTTGTTCTCCTGCCATCAAGGCTAGTGGTAGCTGTATGGGGGCCAGAGGAACCGTTTGCAGTTATTGTTGTATCACCGTACGTCACAGTCAGGTCTCCATCATTCAGGATAAAATCAGAATCCTCTTCTCTAAGCTGCTCTTGATTCTGGAATGAACAAACAAAGAAAGAAAAGTACTTGCAGAGTGCACAGCATCTGCTCAGTGCCAAAGGGGCAACTGAAGAGCAGGGTTTACCTACATGTCAACAGGGAAGTCGCAAGCAGTAAAGATCCACCTTAATAAATGTTAAAGATAACTGGGAACCCAACGTTTGTAAATCAGCTTCCTGCTCCCTGTGTAACTACTGCTATTGCTGAGAGACGAGGGCGAGATGAATTCAAGGATTAGATTATGAAACAGGTATCTAGGGACTTGGTTGAGGTGATCCTGCTGTGGCAGGGGGATGACTAGAAGATCTTTCCAGGTCCCTTCAATCCCTAATGTTCTCTGATTCTATGATTAGTAAAGGACTAATGGCAACTGATAAGGCCTCATTAGGCCTAGATCATTTATATTCATAGTTCCTTCAACACACTTTTGCTACAGATCAAAACCTAACCACTCTTACTATCTGCTTACTCTACAGAGAATTACTTGCCCTAGTTCTTGCTAAACTCCTGGGCCACAACACACTCCCAATACAAGAAAGTGCTCGCCCCTCGGTTTTATGACTAGTTCTGATGTGTTTTCTTTTCAAAACCAAGCAAGCAGCTCACACAACTCTGAGTTTACTTTGGCAGGGATGGGATAAAATAAATGGTCATTGACTAGAAATTGCTGAAGTGCAACAAAAAGAAGTCAGACCCGTCCTGCTGGGTCTGACGCCTGCTTATCACGGTTCCGGTGAAACAGCTGAACCGGTCAGCAAAGAGGGCTGCTTCAGAGCCCAAGAAAACTTTATCAGTATTGCAATCCTGCTCTCTTGGAACTAAAAGCAGTTATTTACCCACGTGAGCAGCTCCAGACTGCTCAGCAAGAGCCAAAACACAAGTGTGTGTACTGTGGTTCTCCTCAGCGGGCTGGACGCCGTTCAGGCTACATTCTCCAAATACTTCACTCTCTTCCACTTGGGCAAAGGAACCAGGGCTCGGGCTACACGAGGTAGGATGCCTGTGGTCAGCCTGACCAGAAGGCCCCACCTACACTGCAGAACAGCAGTTTGAGGCACTCGGGATTTAAAATGCACATTAACCCTACACGATGAAAAATCCAGCGCCTGGGGAAAGAAAACTTCCTGGGAAAGATTCCTGGCGCTATGTCAGAGTGATAACCAGCCAAAATAAAGCTGCAAGAGCCTCAAGGATGACACAGAATATTTAACTATGATGACTGCAGGAGGCAGTTTCCCTAAGCCAGTGAAATGCTGCAGCTCAGCGTCGGGTCCAGACGAACCCTGCTAAGAATGAAGGCTCATTTCTCAGAACTCCTGTGGCATCCAAGTTTATCAGTGCCTGTTAGGGACAGGGTTCTGTGACACAGAGCACTGCTCTCAGCAAGCAGCAACAGTTCAGGAGACTCTCTTTCTTCCACTGCAATGGAAATGTTGAACTGCTGGCACTGTCCTAAAAAGCAGACGTTAAAGGGTTTGGCTGTAGTTGGCAGAAACATCCTTCAGAAGCTTTCCATCAGAAAGAAGTGTCCGAGGGACAGCGCCAGGGTGTATTTAACACATCCACAAAACAACCAGCTGCTTGAGAGAACCTGAGAGCACTGTATGTTCCTTTTGTGATTCACAGAACATTAGGGATTGGAAGGGACCTCGAAAGATCATCCAGTGCAATCCCCCTGCCAAGAGACATCCAAATAAAGATAAGAAGGAGGCAGTCTGTGATCCCTGACTTGGTATGTTTCAAGAAGTTGGGGAAGCTGAGAAGGCTCTGTCACAAGTTGCCTTTTGTGGTGTTTGCCCTTGGGGAAGCACCAGAAGGGAAGGCCAGGCTACGTTCACCAGCCATACCAAGGCCACATGTGAAACAGCTGCAGCAAGCCCTTAAAGGATGTCATTTCTCCACAATGGTAGGTGAAGAAAGTGGAGCACCTCTCTCATGAGGAGAGGCTGAGGGAGCTGGGTCTCTTTAGCTTCGAGGAGACTGAGGGTGACCTCATTAATGTCTATAAATATGTGAAGGGTGGGTGTCAGGAGGATGGAGCCAGGCTCTGCTCAGTGTCATCTAGTGATAGGATATGGGGTAACGGTTGTAAGCTGGAGCACAGGAGGTTCCACATCAAGATGAGAAGGAACTTCTTCACAGTGAGGGTTACGAAGCACTGGAACAGGCTGCCCAGGGAGGTTGTGGAGTCTCCTTCTCTGGAGACATTTAAAACCCAGACTGGATGTGTTCCTGAGTGACTTGGTCTAGGTGATCCTGCTGTTGTAGTGGGATTGGACTAGATGATCTTTCGAGGTCCCTTCCAATCCCTAATGTTCTGTGATTCTATGAGTCACAGCAAATCCTTGCAGCCACCTACAGATAAGAAATGGGTTAAGAACAGACACTACACTTCAGCTTCCCCAAAAGGCTGAAAGGCTCTTGGAAGGATGACACTGAGCAAGCCACGGGCTTTATTGTGTTTGTCAAGTCCTCATTCAGTCGTTACTGGTCTGCCCAAGGTCATGCATGTAAAAACTAGTTCCAGAGAAAACAGTCTTCTATCAACACAGTGCACAAGCCAAGTCCCAGTTCTGTATTTCACTAAGGAACTGCACTGCAAGCAGCAAGCAGTTTACTTCACGTTTCCTCAGAGACCATCCATGAACAATCCCATGTAGCTGGTGAATCTGCTGTGTTAGCCAGCAAAGAGGATTGGGCGAGTAAACCCACTGTGCTTCACGCAGCACGAACAACTCTTCCAAGAGGCAAAGGAAGTATATCCCGGGAGATCCCTAGAGACTTGAAATTCTTCCAAGAATAGCCCTAAACTGGCCTCTGCAACTGCCTACATTTCTGTAAGAATAGCTTCAATCCACTCGAAACGCACCGCTCTGAATTTCACCTCTTCAAATGACAAACCGGGGGCTCAATTCTCCTTTGGCGTGCTGACCAGAAACATGAGGGACCTCACCTCTGTTTGTGGTAAAAAGTCTGCTCATGCTCACAGGAATGCTTGCTGCAGATGTCAACGTGGCTAAAGCTTGTTTAGAGTCACAAAGCCAGCCTTTGTTACCTCCTGAGGCGATCCCAACCAAAGGAGGCACGTGCGAAGCGCGCTGCGTGGACAAAGTGCTGGGTGTGCTGCTGGTGCTGAGGAGAACATAGGCATCACAGACCACAGAATGAACTGGGTTGGAAGGGACCTCCAGAGGGCATCTAGTCCAACCTCCTACAACAAGCAGGGGCATCTCTAACTAGAACTGATTGCCCAGAGCCATAGAATCATAGAATGAGTTGGGTTGGAAGGGATCTCCAGAGGGCATCTAGTCCAACCTCCTACAACAAGCAGGGGCATCTCTAACCAGAACAGATTGCCCAGAGCCAAGCTGTCACACTGTGTATGGTGCAAGAACTGTATTTTTAAAACATGAAGTAAATGGGTGGAGGAGCATGTAGGACACACAAGGCATCCCTGAGCAAACAAGCCAAAAAATATCCCGAGGAGTGCTTCATCAGGAAGAGCAGGTGCTACCACAGATGCTGCTACCAAACGAGATGGATAGATGGCTGCTCTGGCAGTATATTTGTGTTTCTGTACTTTTTCCCCCTTCCCTGGTGTTCCTACAGCCTTATTTAGCATCAATTTTCACTGCTGTGAGTGGGAGTGCCTCTTTTTAATGACATGCCACACGGGGGTTTTAAAGCCTGAAAGTCGAATTAATCTTATTACACAGTCCACCTACAACTTATCCCTGAGTATGAGCTCGTGTCTTCCCAGTGCCAGTCTGCGCGGCGCGCGCGGAAGGCTCTGAGCTGCAGAGCATCTTTTTTTACCATAGCTGCTGTTACTATTTCTTGCTGATGCTCTCCCACGAGGTTCACTAATAAGTGCTTCCCACCCAAACAGGATCCAAGCTGGAACCTAAAACCATGAAATGTTGCTGCAGTGCAAGCTGGAACAGAGGAGGTTCCATATAAGCATCAGAAGGACCTTCTTCACTGTGAGGGTGATGGAGCACTGGAAGGGGCTGCCCAGGGGGCTTGTGGAGTCTCCTTCTCTGGAGACATTTAAAACCCACCTGGATGTGTTCCTGTGCGACTGGGTCTAGGTGATCCTGCTGTGGTGGGGGACTTGATGATCATTCAAGGTCCCTTCCAATCCCCTATGATTCTATGAAAATGCACTCTCATTTTTCTCTCCTGGTGTTATCTTCTGAACCTGACCATTTGAAAGGGCTTTGCACTTCATCCCACACTCATGTAGGTGACTTTTTTCTTCCCTTTTGAAATGTCCTTACCAACTTTAAGCAATTCCCTGTTTCTTCTCTTGCTCCTCTATGTAGATGCACTGGCTGCTCAGACGTGCACCCAAATGAGATGTGGGATTTATAACTTCCTGAAAGCACGTTTTCCAGCTGTGCCACATTCCACTAATTCTGCAGACTTTTTTGCATGCTTCATTCAAAGCCTTTAGTCTTTACATTTCTCAGATGTGCCAGTCAGTTTTGCTAGAAACACCTCACAGAAGCACAACTATTCCAAGCAGTTCCTGTTGCTTCGCTCGCACTTACTAGGAAGGCAGAGATTCCACAGCCTTTCAGCCAGCAGGACACGGTGCTGCAGCAAAGCCAGCCATGGGAGTAAGTGAGAGGCAATTAAATGACAGCACAGCTCAGAAATCTTTAAACAAAATCAGAAGTAAAAGCTCAAGATTATACTGTTTCCTAACAATAATGCAGCAACGCACCAAAACAGGAATAAGAAGAGAATCACAGAATCACAGAACATTAGGGATGGGAAGGGACCTCGAGAGATCATCTAGTCCAATCCCCCCTTCCACAGCAGGATCACCAAGACCAAGTCACACAGGAACACATCCAGGTGGGTTTTAAAGGTCTCCACAGAAGGTAGAAGTTTTGTGCTATACACCTTAAAAAATCATTCAGCTTCATAAACATCTTTAAAGACATCCCAAGTAAGAGTGTGTGTCTCACAGAACCAGCCCAATTAAGGATTAAGTTTTCATACACAGCAGTAACTAAGAAGGAAAATAGTAATCAAAGAGCTCAGCTGTTAAAATGAAATCCAAGGGCTCCATGTTCATTCCAGTCAGATCCTCGGTTCCTGGGTAACTAATCTCATAGGATCACACGTAGGCAGAAATATGGGCTAAGTCTGAAGGATGCCTTTCAGCCCCAATCTGTTTTAAGTGGCATTGCAAGATGGGAACAAGACCAATTTCTCACATTACTAAAAGCTCTGAACAGGCAGCAGACATTTCCAATTCCTTTGGAATTTTACTATCAGGTGAAAGAAAGATGCTAACGGTACCATAATGATACCAGGAAGTGTTTCAGAGTTTCAAGTCAAATTAGTAAGTCTCTAGAAAAAGATGAATTGAATCCCAGAATCACAGAACATTAGGGATTGGAAGGGACCCTGAAAGATCATTGAGTCCAATCCCCCTGCCACAGCAGGATCACCTAGGTCCAGTCACACAGGTGGGGTTTAAACGTCTCCAGAGAGGGAGACTAAAATCTGCTCAGAGACCACTCACACGTATCAGAGATGTTGCCATTCCAGAGAACCTGTTGTTTTGAGTGATCTCTCAAAGTACTGTTTTTATCTACAAGCAGCTCATAAAAAGCTGCAGAACTCAGATGCACTGAACCGATAAGGAATGACCACGTGCCAGGATCCCGCACGAGTAACAGGAGAGTGAAGCATTAATTATTGCATGACGTGGCTGCACAGACACTACAGTGACCTATGAACACTGAGATGAGGAACAGTTTCTGAAACGTTTTCTCCAGTTTCACAGTGGAAACAATGAAGGGAAACTCAGCCAGATTTTTTTCAGCATGGGTAGATGTGTCAGTGTTTTCTCTGAAGGAAACCTCTACATAGCCTAGAATAGAACCATAGGATCATTAGGGATTGGAAGGGACCTCGAAAGATCATCCAGTCCAATCCCCCTGCCACAGCAGGATCACTTCACTGGAGAAGTTATGGAATCAGAAACACTCAGGGTCGGAAGGGACCACAGGATCATCCCCGTTCCAACCCCCCAGTTCCAACCTCAGCAGGAACAGGCGAAGCACCTCATCCAGAAGCATTGAGAAGGGACAACATGTTTTTAAAGTGATTCACTGGACAGGTCTGTTGACTAGGACTGTACTTTTCTGACATCCTTCAATGCTATTTTCTTAAATGTAATTTTTGAACAGTACCGTTAGATCATCTCTTATTTCTACTAGCAGAAGCTGTTGCCTCAGGGAAGTATCTTAAACCTTTCCTGCCAAGGACCAGCTAGTTTCTTGTAGTATGAATATCACACCAACCTAAAAAGAAAGGAAACCACTTGCTTTGTTGAAGCTGAATAAATAAAAACCAGAAGTATTGAGTTGTTCTACTTACATCATAAACCTGGGGACTTGTCAGGCAGCGGGCTATCAGGCCACACCAGCTGGGCAGAGTTGTGGTTAGCGGAGGGCCACTGTGAGTGAGAATTGGCTTTAAATAACTTAAGCAGTTAAGGAAAACAGAGCAGTGCTTGAAAACCACTACTGGAAATAAAAAGACACTTGTGCTTAAATGTGCTTCTGCCTCTGTTGATGCTGATCAATAGCTGGAAATAAAACATACACTGAAAAAATTAATCTGCATTTCTAAACAATTACATTAAAAATATATGTCCCCCCACATTATCCCCTTGATCCTTCCCAGCTGGTTTATTTACTCACAAACTTCCTGCAACTCTCTTCTAACAGGTTCAAGCAGTTGCAAAGTTTCCAGCTTTTGGACTGTCTGCAACCAAAAGGAGCAGGCAGGGGAGCACGTGCTTTGATGTGAATAGGTCCAAGGGTGTTTCTGCTCTGCAGAGAGGAGCAGAGGGAGGTGACAAGGTGACATCCCTCTGTGGCTCAACACGTGCAATGCAGCCACTTGGAAGTGCCAGCTGGTCAGAGACATGGAAATGCAACCAGAGATCTTATCCTCACAAGACTGGAAGGCATCCCTGCAGTGCACATACATGTACAAGACTGGCTCAGAAGGGCAAGGGGCAAACTGAGGGATTAGGGGGGCAGAAGGGTGGGAAAGGAGATGTCTTTGCACCTCTTCTCACAGGTCTGCCCCCAGGGTAAATGCATGTTTGCTCACACTAGTAGTCTAGACTGAGGAAATGCTCAGGGTACAAAAACAACAGGTGTCCCCTGCTAAAGCACAGCTGATCTTGGCTGGCACAAGAACAGAGCTCAGGGGAAGGCTGTGAAGACTTCCAAACGCTGTCTACAATCAGGACCAGAGCTCCAGAGCTTTGGGTTGTCATCTGGGTTTTTTTAAGTCAGTCCCATTATTTTAAATGTAAATACATATTTTAGGTATCCTAGTTACTTTCTTAGGCCTCTCAGTACAGACAGAATCAAGTCTGTTTGTGAATATAACAGTTTTGCTGACCCCTCACTACAGATCAAAGTGCTGAGGGGAAAGGGAGTTTAAAAAATGGGGCTGTTTTATCCCTCCCTTCTAGCAGAGCCTGGCATAGCATGTTTGCTTGAGCATAGAGCAATTACGACAGCGCAGAGTAATCGTTTCCTCTTTTCCTCCTCCAGTCCCAGTGCAGCTACACCCAGTCCTGGAAAGACAACGTCCTTGCCCTCACGCTAACCCACCAGCCTCTGCACTGCAGGCAGGCTTACGGTGGCTCAGTTCTACTGAAAGAAAGTCAAAGCCATCTGGTACTTCACCAGAGCTGCAGTTTTCCTCATGTTTAACAATTGTGGGTGAGCGCAGAGAGCACAGGAATGAAGCTCCTGGTTATCCATCCACACAGAGCTCTGCAGGCAATAGCCACACTGCCAAGTGCATCTTACTTGCATCTTTTTCAAATCAAATTCCCTTGCAAAAAATGTGTTTTGAGACAACCTGCCTTTCTACCATCCGCATTCTTTTAAGGTTCTGTGAAACAAGTAGTTAAGCTCCGGGTTTCCCCCAGCTCTGCCCCTGCCCTTGCTGCAGCTGCCGAGCACCTCACTCGTGCTAGCGCCAGCCGAGGGGAAGTCAGCTCTGCCAACGACTCCTTTTGACATCAGACACATCCATTTTTCAAACGCAGGGGAAGAGGACAGCTCTGCTTCCTTCTCAACAAGACAAAAAAAGAAGCAGTGAGCCACAGCCAGATCCTTTCGTGCTCTTAACATAGAAGTCTTTTTTCAGTGAACAAGTCCATTTTGACACCAGCTGCTGGGATGACACCAAAGGGTTAACTTGAAATGACTAACATTTAAGAGTATTTAAAAGATCACACACACTCCCTTCTGGGCTTTGGCCCAACACTACTGTGTCTGAAAGCATCAGTTACACAGAGTTCCACCTGAACAAGTGAGTGCTACTAGGACCTGAACACCTTCACCACTACACCTGGGTTTCCCTGGATGGGAAATCCTCATGCATAAGGCATGGAAGGCCACTACTGTGCTCTAATCAGGCCAGCAATCTCTGGGCAACCAATGGCCAAGACTGCAGTGAAAAGACTCGCTTCTCTAAAGAGGACTTCATCACATAAGCAGATGTCTATTCAGAGCAGTGACTCGTGGCTTGTGTTGGAAAGAGATCATCTAGTGCCAGCAACCATGCCACAGGTAGGGATACGTCTCACTAGACCAGGTTGCCCAAGGCCCAGTCCAACCTGGCACTTCCAGGGGAGAGGGCATCCACAACTTCTCTGGACAACCTGTTCCAGTGCTTCACCACCCTCACACTGAGGAATTTCTTTCTAAGATGGAAACGAAATCTTCCCTCTTTCAGTTTGAAACCTTTCGCCATTGTCCTATCAGTAGATTCCCTTGTGAAAAGTCCCAGTCTCCAGCTTTCCTGTAGGGACCCGTTCAGGTACTAGAAGGTTCTCCCAGAGCCTTCTCCTCTCCAGGCTGAACAGCCCAAATTCCCTCTGCCTGTCTTAACAGGAGAGGTGCTCCCAACCCTCTGACCACCCCTGTGGCCTCCTCTGGACTCCCTGCACCAGTTCCATGTCCTTTTTGTATTGGGGACTCTAGGACTGGATGCAGTCAAAACCACAACTCTCTGTTTTAGAGAGGAGGAGGTCTGAATGTTAGCCAGCTTCCTTGGGCACCCAGTCCCTCCAAGACCTCACCTCACTGTGCTCTACAAAGAAGGTCCCTGAAGACACCAAAGTCCACTCTCATGAAGTTCAGGGTAGCAAACGTGCTGGGTACGAACCCTTGCGTTGTGTTTCACATTCCCCACTGCTCCACCTTGTTGGTGAGGAGAAGGTCCAGTGCAGCACCTCTCTTCATAGCACTAGCCTGTGCTATGAGCATCAGCAAAGATAAGAACAAATCCATGGGTGTGAAATCATTACTTAGCTGTCTTACGGTTTAGGAAGGAACCTCAGCTACTAGAGCTGGCTAGTCTCTGTCCTCCAGCAAGTGTGACTCCCATGCATAAGAGAAAGGAAAGGTCTGTCTTCTGAGTCAGCCAGCTCAAGCTTCTGTTCTGTGCCTTCAACCTGCCAAATACTTGATCTTTCTTCTGTTTGACTCTCTCAAGAGCTTAGGGCTACATACGGGTACGTGGAAAGGAAGAAAGCCAGCACTTCATGCCTTGAAGCTAAGCTGTGCCTTCAAAAGGATACTTGTGGTCAAAGCTATACCATAACCTGAAGAGCCAAGCACTCTCCTGCTTTGTCCTGTTCCTTCTTTCAGTATCAGGGCCATCCTAAAAATAGAGAGAAACGCAACGGATTATTTGAGGCAGAAAAACCCCCACGTCACACATTCCAGTCATTTATGTTACAGCATCTTGTCCAAAAAAGCCAAATGACTTGAATACTGTACATGGATGCAGAAGGAAATGATTATAAACTTTTTATATGAGAAGGCTACTCTCCTTATAAACCCAAAAACAAAGGCACAGAGGAAGCAGGCTTTCTTCATCGCGCTCAGGTTACCTTAGTGAGCCCTCTACCACCATGTTCCTACGAGTCTAAAGCTTCTTTTACCATTAACACAGCAACAGATACAGAAATAAGTCCAAAACTGAGAAACAAGCTTCACTGATGTCCCTGTCCCTCATCCCCACACAAATGAACTGGAATAATCCCGAATCACCCTTATTCATTGCTTGGCTGGCTTCCTTGACTTAAATAAGAAGCTTATTTCTTCCTTAGAAGAACGAGAGGATTTGCCACACCTGATAGCCTCTCACAAACTCGATGAAATACATCACTTGCAGCGAGTCCACAGAGCATCACATGGAAGGCCATGCAAATTCCCTAGTGCCAGATTAACCCTTGACGTGCTAAGAGTATCCAGTACAATCCCTCTCCTAGCGGCGCTGCAGGTCACTGGCCCAGCTGGTCTGCAGCTGCACTTGTTTGTACTTGTGCTACAGTCTGGGATTTTTTGGGTGGTGGAGTTTTTTTGGTTTGGTCAAAGTTAAACACAAGAAAACTGTGGCAGGGGGACTGGACTAGATGATCTTTCGAGGTCCCTTCCAATCCCTGTGATTCTGTGATTAAGTGAGAATGCCTTGTACAAACCACCGACCAAACTACTGGAAAAGAACAAGGCAGGACAGCTCTGTGTGCTTCTGATCTGTAAAAACTCCATGATCCACCAAGGGTTTAGTGTATTTTCACTCCCTCTCCATCCCAAGCGCTATATATTCCTTAGCTGTGACACGCTGCTAGTCTTGGCAGGGTGAAAGCAAAGGGGATCCAAAGGGAACTGATTAACAGGCTCCATCAGGAATGCAATGCACAGCTAAAGAGGGAAACAAATGGGTCAGTGCTTTATGTTTACATGGGGAAAAAGCAAACAAGATATTTCCACCCAGACACTGACTGAGAACAGGGTACCCATGGCTCTGCTGCTGTTAAAGCAACTCGTCAAACGCTGACAAGCTCAGTCTGAATTTACCAGAGCTGTCTCAGAATCACAGAGTGATCTGAGTTGGAAAGGAACCTTCCAAGTCCATCTGGTGCAATCCCCCTGCAGTGAGCAGGGACAACTCCAACTAGATCAGGTTGCTCAGAACCCAATGCAGCCTGAGCTAGAATGTTTCCAAGAATGGGTCCTCTAGCACACCCCAGGGCAACCTGTTTCACCACCCTCATCGTAAAACATTTCTTCCTCATATGTAGTCTAAATCTCCTTTCTAGTTTGAACTCATTACCCCGTGTCCTTTCACAACAGGCCTTGCTGAGAAGACCTCATCCCCATCTTTCTGCAGCCCCACCCTCTATCTTAACGCAATACCAGCCTTGGTGCTGTGTGACATCTGTGGCATTCACTGTCAGAGGTGTCTTGAGGCCTGACCTTCTAGTTGGTTCTGCATCTGTCTGAAAGCAAGTTCACCCTTTTTGGTACCCAAACCCACAATCACAGAATCATCATGTCTGGAAAGGACCTCTAGGGTCATCGAGTCCAACCTTTTCTCCTAGTGTCTAACCACTAGACCATGTCCCTAACAGAATCACAGAATCACCATGGCTGGAAAGGACCTCTAGGGTCAATTTCAGGATCTGTTTTGTGGGCTGGATAGAGGCTTCTACAAAGACAACAGAAATGCCTAGTGCAGTTTTTGCTATGAAAGAGATGCCTCCTGAGCAAGTCACTCTGTACCAGCAGTGACAAAACCCCAGCCTAAACAAGAAGGCAGGCAGGAGACACTATGAATAAGAAAGCTGATCCCAAATTCAGCAAGAATTTCATGCATGTGTCTGCAACCAGCCCGTGCAACCCAAGGTTTACAAGGCAGAGTTCACACACTTGCACCCTCAGCAGCCTCTGGCAACAGAATCATCCATCTTCCCTGACATTCAACTTCCTATAGGTAGCAAAAAGTTTTGCTGCTGAACAATTAGTGTCAAACAGCGCTCTGGGAGAGCGTCAGCTGAGGTCTGGACACCGGAAACTCTGAGTTAAGCCCCGGAAATGTTAGGTTGGTGGGTTTGTTCTAGACCTCCAGCTCCTGCGAATTCACTCAGTTTATACAGGCGTCAAACTTGTTTTACTTTGTTTGCCAAGCGCACATGGCAGGGGGGAAAGCAGTCAGCGCAGAAAACTGCACTGAAGACTCATTGCAATAGTTTGCTAAATATCAAAGACAGATTTCCAGGGTTCCTTTTGCTTCATGCAGCTGTGAGGGAGTGCAGGCAAGATCCAGCTGTTTTGTACACAGCTGGCACTCAGGGGCAGAGGGCAGCTGAGCAAACTTAAGTCTTTGATTCTATGCAAATGCAAGGGCCAAAATTCTGTATCAATTCCTGAACATAAGCTATGAGGATGACCTCTGGATCAGTGTTGGGGAGGACTGTTTGTTTATTAAAAGCAAACACTGAGCAGGTAGGGAAAGAGGAAAGCACGTTGTTAGGGTGTATTAGTAGATTCAAGAAGGTTTTTGATGCCTTATACATATATGCACATAGACAAAACTCCTCCATCAGTGTGCTCAATACCACAGAATGCTTTTCTGTGGGCATCACTTGCACATCACAGTACAATGCTCTACTGACTTGCCAGCTAGGAGGGAAAGGTTTTATTCATGCATATAGCTTCTGCAGTCCTTTATCACAGTTATCAAATCAAATCAGCCTAAGAGAGAAGTTACACAATTACTTACTCCTTGTAAGACTTGAAAGCTGTCGTTAGTAGGTGGAGGATCCTGATCTGGGTCAACCCCAACCCTACAGAAACATTAGGAAAACAAAGCAAGTGGTGTTACCAAGGGTTGCAGATGCTGGAAGTTGGGCAGAAGGCATTTGAAGAGCACTCGAAGCACCCAGCGAAGCTGCATTCAGAGAGGTTACAAGAACAGTTTGAGGAAGAGCTGCCTGTGGCAGTTGCACAGCTACAAACAAGACACTTTTCCAAGGAAGAAGTAAATTACCTGTAGATAACAGCTTTAACTCCATCCCAGCATCGCTTTCAACTGCTTACCTTTGCTGCCAGTTCTTTTAGGGCACTAGCAAATATTACTTTTGGCTAACAGGGTGACATCCTCTTCAGTTGAGGAGATCCCTCATGTCCAGCAGCACAAAACCAAAGACTAGGGAAAAGCCCAGCCTAAACATTTGATGCAGCAAATAACTCACCTGCCAGATAGGCTCAGATACACATTTTAGAACCACACATACACACCAAGTGTTAATGCACTGTGTCAAGCAACAAAAGTCCTTTACATTCATTTGCTACAAGCTCCATCCAAGTAACACAACACAGCCACTGCAGATTAACAAGTCACCTCTCTGGTCCAGCCTCCCCACTACAGGGAAGGTCTGTACAACTATTTTGTTAATAAGAAACTGTCTACTTGCTTTTGCATAGTTAGAGAGCATCTTATGACTGAACCATCCCTTACAAGATGGATATTTAATCCTTGCAATGATATTCAAGCTTTCCTGGTCTGCTTTGGGGTCACTTTTTAGGATTAGACTTGCCTAGTTTCAAATCCTCTTCACGTGCTAATCATTGTTCTTTTGAGGAAGCTAGACCTCCAACCTCAAATGTCAGGTGAGGATGTCACGTTGTAGTCCCACCACGTTGTGTAGCAAGCACAGGAAATCGCATGCAGTAGCAAAACCATGCTGTCTGAATGGCTCACTTCATTTTCTGTCTCTTGGAAGGTTCTGAGCAGGTTCACTGCAGTTTCTTGGTTATTTAGACTGTGTCAGCTACTTCTAGCCACAGGGCTTATGCAACATCCTTGAAGACCAAGGAAGCCAGCAGAATTGTGCTGGTAAGACCCAGCAAGGGACAGGTGATTGTGTAAGGCAAGCAGTGATCCACACACTCTCTCTTCAAGCACAGAAGATGGCAGGGATTAAGCTAAAAAGGGACACCTTCAAATAACTTCCAGTGCAGAGCTTTGTAGTAGAACAATAGAAAAACAGGCATTGAAATGGAATTTTAAGTAATCCTTGTGGACTCACAGCTGGTCCAAGGCCTCATATGGCTTAAATTAATTCAGGGAAAAACCAGAAGACACTCTAAGACAGCCCACGTCAGCCTCATGTAAGGCTCGTGCTGATCCAGCCCTCTGCTTGGATTTTTTCCCTGAGTTTCTTTTCCTTCCTCACACCATCATGCTTTTGCCACACAGAGTCTCATCTTCAAACTTAAGCACATTTGATCTGGCAATTGGTTTGCACTAACCAGCCTCAAGACTAAAAAGCTTCAGCAGTTTAAGGGAACACTGGACAAACAGGTTAGGTACTGGACTGTAACACAGGCTAAAAGCAAATGCTGCACACGACCCCTGGAAGGTTAGAAGGGGGCTTAGATGTCACTGCTCAGGCTATCACTAAACAGTGAAGCCAGGGTAAGAAGGATTTTCAGCTGGCAAACTAGTTGCCCTCATGAAGCCTCATGCAGAAGGCTGCCAGTCAGTGTCAGGAGACTCCCTCAGCATGGAACACACGTCAGGCTGTGAGCTCCTTTACAAATCCACGGGACAAGAAGTATTTGTGGCTTTCCAAACTGCAGCTGCACGTTGAGGAAGTTCTGGGCAGCATGCACAGCAACAATGCTCCCGTTAGCCACCCCAAGAAGCTCACTGCAGAAGATGGACATAGCTGGCATTCCCCAAATAGTTCTGTCTCACTGGGCCACCCATTCACTTCGCAGCGCGTAATGAAAACCAGATCATTCAACATCTGACTTACAAGCCCATTCATTTGTTTTGGGGATTTTAACTGGGCTTAGTGGAGGCCCAAAGCAGGATTTCCAGACTTCTCGTTGGAAAAATCATAGCACAATGACAAGCCAGGTATGTGGGTTCACTGCTGAGGACAAAAGGCAGCTTTTCTGTATTAAAATGGTTCCACTTTTAGAAAATAATTCTTGCTATGCATATATCTCTCAATCTTGAAAGAGTAAACTAAAGGTTTTATCCGCAGTTACTCTTTATGTAAATTGATGTTTTGAATAGTTATAATCCATTCTTTCCTGCAACTTTTTGTTTGCTTGTTTCCTTGGTTAGGAATAGCATTGCTATTTGGAGCTCAGAGAATCACAGAGCAGTAAGGACTGGAAGGAACCTCAAAATATCACCTAATCCAATCCCCCTGCCAACTCCTACAACTACATGTTTTGTCTTTCAGCCAGCACACTGAGTCTGGTACCCTCTACTCTCTCACAAGTTGTACAGGAAGGTCTAATTCCTGTGCAGCCTGTTCAAGTTTCAGTGTGTGCATGCCCTGGGGTCACAAGCATCAGCCTTTTGCAGGCTGTACCCCCACATTTCTAGGAAAGTCTCACCTTTAGCACCTGAAACAAAACAATCCCAAAACCCAGTCATGTCTCTCCCAATCTCCTTTACAACGAAGAGAAGCACAGAAAACATTTAGTTACTTCACTCTTACTTATTTCCACAACTAAAAGTAGAGGTAAAGTTGATGGATGTCCAACAACAAAAATGTTTTCTGGTGGTTAAGAGGGAAAAACTTGTCTCAGTCCTTAAGCAGAATTAAAACACTTACACTTAAGTAGATCTGAAACACTTGAGCAGATCTAAAACACTTACTTGTAAAGGCCAGTGTGGGTTATCAATTATTAAAGAGATTTTTGAATTAAGAAAAATTGTTACTGACTGATTTGCAGAGAGACCTGCTTTCAGAGATCAGGGGCACAGAGAGGGCAGCCCTGCTGATGACTGATCCACCGAGAGCTTGCTCACCTGCCTTTCTGCGATCTGAAAGCTGTGATGGGGGCTCATGGGGACATCACAGGAGCATTGGGGATTGGAAGGGACCTCGAAAGGTCCTCTAGTCCAAACCCCCTGCCCCATCGCCTGTGGGGTCGCCAAG
Source organism: Rhinopomastus cyanomelas (assembly GCA_013400115.1). Classification (NCBI taxonomy): domain Eukaryota; kingdom Metazoa; phylum Chordata; class Aves; order Bucerotiformes; family Rhinopomastidae; genus Rhinopomastus; species Rhinopomastus cyanomelas. The sequence goes on along the minus strand of VXBP01005306.1, from coordinate 102,395 downwards.
GCTAGGCCAATCCAGATGCCAGCAAGGTCTTTGTTATCCCCTCTACTCCCCCTGAAAGCCCACTGCAGCTGCTGTCCATAGATTCCCCGAGGGTGCCCAGCAGCAATTCCAGTAAGTAACTCTTAAAAAGCAGATGTCACATTAAGACCACGAGCAGTCTATCAGCTGTAGCAATGCACATATATCCCATAACTGCTGAAAAATCCATCTATCTGTCCCACTGGCATCATTTGGTACTTGACAGACACTTTAATACTCCAGTACAGACAGTTCCTAGCATGGAAAGTTCATCCATCTTTATTTCCACCTTGGATGTTTACTGGAATCTGCAGACAGCAGTACGCAGCAGTACAAATTAATCCAAATTAATTCTATTTCTTCACTCCTCCCTAATTAATTTTTTTGGGTTTGTTTTAAAGGTTTTTTACATCTTAAGAGTCCTGTAGTAGCAAAGAGACTACCTCTGAGCTCCTAAAACACAACATGAAAAGCACCAATTCTGCTCTTAGCTCTCTTAACTGACCCCAGACTTCCTTCATTCTCATTCTACAGCTACAATTCCAGGACCACATGTAGGAGAGCAGTTACTCAGACCTGATCCCTGGGACACTAAGCCTATGTAATGTAAAGAGCGTGGTAGAAAATGGTCAGCACGAAACATGGAACACAAAGTGGGCACTTAAATGTGTGGAAAGGAACTGTCAAGGGAGCAGACAGAACTACTTCAAGTTCTCCACTCCATCATTTTGCAGCGGGTGGAGCCATTTCTTCTGATATTCCAGAAACCTTACCAAGGCCCTGCAACACACTGATGACAAGTAACCAAAACACTAGGTTTAATTATATCCTAGATGTGTCATTACTGTGCAACAGCCAAGAATCACTGCAATAGCCAAGAGTTCTCAGCATCCTGTGTGACTTGGTCTAGGTGATCCTGCTGTTGCAGGTGGATTGGACTAGACGATCTTTCGAGGTCCCTTCCAATTCCTAATGATTCTATGATTCAATGATTCATGATCTGTACAAGCTGATGTACTGCATCTCTGGCAAAACTAGTCCTTTGCTGGGAATCACAGAACATCAGGGATTGGAAGGGACCTCGAAGGACCATCCAGTCCAATCCCCCTGCCAGAGCAGGATCACCTAGACCCAGTTGTACAGGAACATGTCCAGGTGGGTTTTAAACGTCTCCAGAGAAGAGGATTCCAAGTGTGATAGGATATTTGAAAAACTTAACACTGATCCATCCCAAAGAGTATTTTTGACATAAATATACTGTACATATAAATATATATATGAACACACATACAAGAGCACATTCCCATGTAGATACCAGTCAGAAAACTAGAAACCATCAACTAGTTCTAGTTCTAGAAACCACCAACTGGCATCTTCTTTTAAAGCAACGTGGTACTCTCCATTTTTAAAATACATAAAGGATTTAAAATAAATCATCTACTGAGTCCCTTCCAACATGAACAGTCGCATGAAATCACCCCAAGCAACGCTTCAGAATAGCTGCATGGTTAAGGACCACAGAATTGCAGCTATTTCTCTGTTTTCCAGTCTTTCCAGGCTGGAGTTGCTAGTTTTTCTTCATTAATTACCCAGACACAGTGTTAGAAGATGTGGTGCTTTGCAGGTGTTGAAGCTAAAGACGTGATGCACGACCCTCGTTCTCCCAGCTCGGAAAAGCACAAACTCAGAGCTGAGAAACACCTGCAGCACTCTGCAGAAAAGGAGAAGCAGCAGCAGCAGCATGCCACAGTATAGAAACAGACCACAAGGTGAAGAAAGCCAAGCCCCAGGTTAATCCAGTATCGAGGAAAGCAACAGCGTCACCTGAAATACAGCCAGCGGCTTTCACTCAGCTCTTCCACCGACGGAACACGGTCACCAACTCTGGTACAGTACAAGAACGCAAGGTGAGTAACACAATGCTCATGAGATGGTGGTTTGACAGAGCTCCCTGGCAAAACACAGCAACCCAACCAAAAAACCAACCAACCCGACTCAATCCAGAACCAAACAAATCATAGGACAAGAACGGCAGAACCACGACAGAGACAACAATCAAAACTTAACAGCAGCAACACTTTCACGTTGGAGATGTCCAGCAATGCTCTTCATGCGTTCAGGCTGGCAAAACACCTTTACTCTTTACTGGCCAACTCTCCCAGGAAGTTAGAGAGCTCTTCAACAGAGAGAAGCTGAGCAATTCCTACCACTTTGGGCCTGCTCATGGTCTAAAAGAGAAGAAGTCATTTCAGCAGTTAACCACAGGAAGATGTCTGGGTGATCCTGCTGTGGCAGGGGGATTGGACTGGATGATCTTCCTCAAGGTCTCTTCAATCCCTCATGATTCTATACTGCGTGTGCAGGACATATGTGATATACAAGAGCCCATCGATGCTGCCTAGTGTCAGAGCAGACCAAAACAACTGGCACTATGTCCTAAACCACCCCGTTGGATTAACGGACAGCCCACTACCAATATTTCACATAATTAATCTCCAGTTGCAGTAGAGTGCATTTTCACTCCTTAAAAACTTTAAAAACTTAAAACCAAGTGAAAACCTGTTTGGTTGCTGGAATTTTCTGTGTTGGTTCCTTAGCAGCTCGTGGTTGTTTTGTTCCTCCTGTGTTTCCATGAAGGCATCTACGTGAACTACGTAAGGCTTACGTGAGGTGAAAGCCTGAATGATCAGACATCTACGGAGGCCTCACTCCGCAAAGAGCTCACTGCAGGCTGACTTCTTGATCAAACAGCAACTTCAGGCCATAGCCTGTGCTGCAAAGAGCAGGGGTGCTCATCTAACCCTTGAACACTGAGGAAAATAACAGACTTAGGACAGATTGGCTTGTTTCAGAAGAGTTCAACTGCTTCTCAGAAGAAAGAATAGAATTTGCACTTCCATGTTTTTAAAAAAAGAGAAAAATCACTACAAACCCCCTGGAATTGGGAAGAGTTGTTTCAGATTGGTCTTCAGCTGTCTTTGAGTGCTTCCTTGCTCGACTTCAGCAAGATTATGTCTCCTGCAACTGCCTGCTGAGACTTGCCAGAGTTTGGCAATTAAACCTATATCATGTGCTCTAGATAAATGTCAAATTCCTAGAGCTGAGAGCTTGCCCACTCTTCCTGCCTCTGATGAGAATTGCTGTGCTTCAGAGCACAGAGTTAAGAGCCAAGAAAGCCCCTCCCATGCTCACTTCTAGGTATCCAAAAGAGCAGGGAGTCTCCTTCCTAATGAAATGAAGACACAGAGGTGATGCTGGAGGTTTTGAGGTTGCACTGTACTTTTATGAGAATCATAGAATCATTAGGGACTGGAAGGGACCCGAAAGATCATCCAGTCCAATCCCCCTGCCACAGCAGGACCACTTCACTGCAGAAGTTATGGAATCAGAATCACTCAAGGTTGGAAGGGACCACCTGATCATGCAGTTAAGAAAGATTCAAGATGGATGAGGTGAAACTGGAGATCATGAGAGGAGGAGGAAGACAAAAGAAAAACATCTCCCAGCAGCATCAACTGCCTCACTCCTGCCACTGCAGCAACACCAAGAGATGGTACTTTGAAAAATGCACATTTTATCATTGTACTGCTGTGGGTGAGAGAACAGAGTCTAACCTGAGACTGCCACCAAGCTGCCAGTTCTCACCAGCATCCCAGGCAGTTTGCTAGCTCACATCTTTCTGTTTCAGATTTCTTTTTCCATTTGCCCATTTCAAGAAAACAAAAGATTAAACACAAAGCTCAAACTGCATTTGCAAAGTCAGACATACGACAGCAGACAACTAAGCTGATGTTGACTGTGCAGCCTTTCCCTTTTGCAGCAGGAAGATACCCAAAATATTTTAAGTGGGAAGATAGAATGCTTTAAGGTTTAGAAAAAAGGCTGCTAATTATAACTGGAATTACCTCATTAAAGCAAACACAATCTCACTGATTTGAAGCAGACTGTGAAGGAGAGGAGGGCATTAATCAGTGTGTGGCTTCATTCGTCTAGGTGGTCCTGCTGTGGCAGGGGGATTGGACTAGATGATCTTTCGAGGTCCCTTCCAATCCCTAATGGTTCTATGATTCAGCAGCACAAAGAAGAGGTCAGTAAGCTCTTGTGAAAAAAGCTCTTTTGCAATACAAATGCTAGGAGTTCCCTTTTTTCCTGCAACGGAAAAACAAGACGACAGGTCAGCTACGTGTCCGCAAAGAGGAACTTTGCCAGTGGTTGTGATTTACAGGGCTTTCCAGTTCCAACAATTCCAGTAAACTTCAGGCAGGAAACTGTTTCTTTGTTTTCATTTCAAAGGATGAGACTACGTGTTCAGCATCAGAGTCATGCTTTACTTTCTAAGAAAAAAAGAAATCCACTGACAGAAAGGTCTAAATGTTTACCGCTCTCATGCTTGGAAAGATCTCCCTGACAGCCAGCCAAGAAACTCAAAACACATGACATCACGACTTTAGCTGCAGTTCCTGGTGTTAATTTTTCACTTGCTCAGCATCAAGTGTCAGAAACCAAAAGCATCTAAAGATCTCATTGTTTTATACTCAGATTTTGCTGGCATGACCTCACTTTCCCAACCAGTTAGGCACTGGAGTCTCTGCTACAAACCATAGGGCCTCTGCCCAGCTGTACTTTCAGGCTTGATCCATGGATGCTGATACACTGGTACCACAGCCTTTCAGGAAAGACATCTGCTCTTTTGATTACATAAGACATTTGTACAACTGTTTAGGTTGGAAAGGACCTTCAAGATCATGGAGTCCAACCATTAGCCTGACTGCACCAAGGCCACCGCTAAACCATGTCCTCAGGCTCCACAGCTACACAACTTTTAGACACAGCCTGGGATGGCATTTCAACCACCTCCCCAGGCAGCCTGTTCCAGTGCCTTCTCAACAAAGTGTTTTCTAATGTCTACCCTAACTTCAGAACAGAGCAAGGGGCAGGCAGAAGGCATTTTGATTTATTTTCCTTGTTGTGCTGTCTTGTTTGGTCACATTAGCCACTCCATCCCTCACCTACACGTGTCATACATCACAGACCACAGGAGAGAAGGGACCACCAGCAGTAAAGAACAAAGTGTGCATCCCAGCTGCTATGGAATGAATGGTGTGTCCAAAAGCATGTGCCTCTGCCTCTAAGCCAAAGCAAAACCATCCTCAGCCATGCAGGAATGTAATTGCCTCCCCATGAATCTAGTGGTATCAAGTGTGGCTCAAAGCCTGGGCTGGCACAAGCTCTGTGGTACTGTCCTGCTTACATTTAAGACACAGCCTTAAATAAGACCCTTTGGTGTTGACATGTGTCTTAGCTGCTCTGGCTTGCACAGACATGTACCTGCAGTTCCTAGCGAAGCAGCTCAGCCCACCACAGTCAACAACAGTTTTTGAAGGGACCACGCAGAAGTCCCGTGGATAGGCACATCAGTAGCCACAGGATCACAGCAGTGCCACTCTGACATACAGTGAGCCAGCCTAAGGGCTCAGTCAGCTCAGCTAGCTGGCTCTGTCAAGGTAAGCCCTTGTCTTCTCACCTCTACACCACAGCAAGGCCAACTACTTCACGAGGCCTTTATAATGGTTTTCCATCTTTCTTTCCACAAAGACCAGCGTCAGCCAGGACATCACTGGTGTGAACGTCAGACCAGAGCTTGACTTTTAGGAGTCCACACAAATCCTCACATTCAAGTTCAACACATAAACCACACTAGTTTCCAGTGTCTCTTCACTTCATCCAGGAAGCAAACCACCTTTTATCTTTTAAGCTGTCTTCTGCTAAATAATCCTGTATGGAAGCACCATGTATTTCCAGCCTCTTACAATCTAATCTAATGGGCAAGCAGGAAATGCCAAAAGAATCCCAGAGCCAAGTAACCTGCTGCATGGCTTCAGAACTGTATCAGCACCACACAGCATGCTGGGCTCACTGGGTGAGCATCTCACCTTCAGCTTCTGCTGCCTGCCCCTTCCACTGGGTGAAGAGAGATGGGATCAAGAAGAGCTGCATATTTCTAGACTTTCAGCTGGGAACTGATTTGAGCCCTTCTGCGAGGTCAGACAGGAGTTCTTGCCCTTGTCACAAAGGGTCCTCTCCCAGCACCAAGCGTCTGGCTCTCGCTCAGCGGTACAAGGCTGCCATCTGCTGGCACATGTCTGATTTCACACGGACTCAAAGCGCGACCTCAACGCAAACCTTTACATCACTGCTTCCTAGCAAGGGTGGGTAAATCTCCCCCAAACCTGTGGTTTGGCGAGCTGCCTTTCGGCAGGAGCTCCTCTAGGAACAGTCTTGGCCTCGCTGAGCCCATTAACGATTTTTTCTAAGTGTTAGCCCACCTTCAGGGCTGACTCGGAATGCACAGGGTGTTAGCCCTTTCTCCCTTCAGAAACAACCTAGCAGTCAGGCTCACAAAGACTCATTCCTGAGCCAGGTTTGTTCTGCTAAAGGAGTGCTCATGCCCTCGTGCTTCTGCAGGCTGCTTCCTCTGCTACCTCAGAACTATTTTCCAGTTGGCCAGGAACTGGGACATCTGCTAGAATTCATTCTTGTTCTGCTGTTGACAACTGAAGGAGCCCCGTGGCAGATGAACAAACGGCTGACTGCACTCCGAAGCTGCCCTGCGGTTCAGGCAGACTGAACCCAATTCCCTTTCACTTAGCTGGTGAGCAGTGCACCGTGTCCCTTGCAGGATGACAAGGTTTGAAGGACATACCCAGTGATGCTCTCTCAACAAAAGGTGCAGCAGCAAGGCAGAAGGTATCTTTAATGACTTGTGAGAGTTGTTTTTGCTGACCTGGTTGTAGCCACGGTTCAGAAGATGCTTTTGGAATCACAGACAAGGGGCCATCACAGAGGCTGCAGGCAGAGCTTGGCAGGCTTGGCTCAGCCACTGCAAGCAGACTGCAAGCAGCACTCTTACCTGTGTACTGCCAGCCAGAACTCTGCTGCTGCTGTCCTGTACCCCAAGCCCGAGGCAGTCTACACTTCTGCCTGTTAGGCAGCTGCTGTGCCTGCTGCCCTGCTTGCAGAGGTATGAGCACCGCTGTTTCTTACACAGCACCACCAGAGAGACACCTCCTTTCTTGTCAGGGGTGCCAATGGAAAGCAGCACATGGCACCCATTCCAGGTACTTTTGTGAGACAGTTGTCATGTGAGAACAGAAACCAGTCAGGTTGGGCTTAGAAATATCATTAGGATGTGGTATCTCACAATCATTGCTGCACTGGAACTGGTTTTGTTGTTGTTCTCACATCAGGTGCTGCATTACATGCTGCTAGCAACGAGACCTTCGGAGAGCCTAACTACCTGAATGTAAGCCTTCTTTGGTGGGCTAGCCTTGCATTTCAACACCATTAGACACAAATGGATTCATCTGGCACCAAAAAAAATAAATCCATGATTTCCCAACGTTTGCTATTAATCAGAAAAGCCAGAAAGCACCTGCTACCTATTGCCACAAGTAATTCACTTCAGTTTTCCAAAGTCAACATCAGTCCCTAAGAATCAACATTTATGTCAAAGACTGAAACTAGTTTTACTTAAGATTGTTCTTTCCTATCCTAAGACAAGGAGGATAGAAATTCTGGTTTCTAATACTGGCCAGGATTTACAGACATCCATAATAATCACACTACTTAACATTTTCACTCATCTCCTCAAACCAGGAGAAAAGACACCCAGAAGACTAGCAGGATCCCATTTAGCCCACTGGTTTAGATAACATCGGGGTTCTTTGGATGGATATTTAAAGTGTGTTCAGTTTAGCAGCATACTAAAGACTCCATTTACCTTCAAAAGCGTTACAGGACTGTTACCAAGTGCCAAAAGATAGGGAGATGTGTTGGTATAATGGAAGAGAAGTTTATATGGGACTAGGGAGATTAATTATTTCTTTTTAATACAGGGCAACACCATTCCATGTCCTGCTGAGCTGAAAAGGACCTAGACACCTACTTGCAGAACATCAGACAGCTTTAGGCTGGATCCCAGCAGCATCAGTACATTTTCTTCACTGGCCTGCACTATAAGACATAACATTCTAAATACTGAAAACACCTCCAGCAAGCATCACACAGATTATGTAGGACTATGGCTGCTGCCTGAAGTTTTGCCAGCACACAGCTGCATACTGACCTGATGTTCAGCCACGACAGCATGGGAGTTGTGCCTCCACCAACAATCCACACAGTGAAAAAGACGATGAGGAGAGTTGTTGAGAACATCATCTGATGGGAGTAGGTAGCTGTATCTCGTATAGCCAGGGCAAATGCCATGGCTCCCCTGAGACCTATGCGAAAGAGCAAAGCAGCAGGGCTTCAGAAGTACAACCAAGTCAATTTTATAGCAGCATTTTTCATTGCTCCCTCCCTGCCACACAGGCACAAGGCAGTGGGCTCCACCAATTCCCTCAGTTCGCCTGCTAAATTATGCCCCGGGATGACTCAGAACCTAAGTTGTAAATATTTCCAGAAACTAACAGGAAAGTAATGCAGAAAGAAATGAGCAGAACATATGGAAATCAAGCAGTCCCCTGAGTTAACAAGAAAATTCACTTTTCCAGTTGATTCTATAACTGAAACGTAAGTTCTTCATATGAAACTGTTATTGGTTGGCAAAATACTCTAGTTAATAACATGTTCACAGGCAGACTACACTTGCCCTCCATCCCTGCCTTTGATGTAACCCCACTAGCCATCTGCAGAGTTCCTAAGCAGAGGAATCACAGAATGGCTGGGGTTGGAAGAGACCTCAAGGGGCCATCTGGTCCAAGCAGAATCAACTCAAATAGGTTGCCCAGGACCATGTCTAAGATACCTTTTGAATATCTCCAAGGATGAGATGTCACCACCTCTGTGGGCAATTTATGCCAGTGGTTGGACACAGTGAAAAGGTGTTTCCTGATGTTTGGAGGGAACCTCCTGTGGTTCAGTTTGTGCCTATTGCCTTTGGTCCTGTCACTGGGTGTCGTGGGAAAGAGCCCAGCTCCCTGCTCGTTCGATCTCCTCGTGCGCAGCAGGTGGCACTTCTGGAGGATGCAGACGTTTACACACAGCTCATGATTTGCTTTAAATGACAAACAGTTATTTGTGTGACAGGAATCATAAGAGAGTTAAGCTGAATATGTTGCTTTTTCCAGCTAAGTCTGGAGAGGGCACCCATAAATATAACTCGATTTTCTCAGCAGGTATCTGTCTCTGCACAACACGTACATCATCTCAGCTAGAAATAGCCTCTGAAGGAGATATAGCCCAATTCTCCCATCGCCTTCAGATGCCTTTCAAAGGACAACGCTTTATTCCCAACATGAGGTGACTGTTTGCTGCCAGCAGCCAGCATTTCAAGATGTCACTCGTCCCAGACATGACATACTTCCCGTAAATCTGAAAGATGCCTGATGGTGTGCTGCAACAACCACCAAGACTTCTATTCAGGGCGCACGGGTGCCGATTATAAAAGCAGAAGGAAGCGTTATGAGCTGCTCGAGCTAAAAGAAAGATTTTTTTTTAAACCTGTTTAGCAGACATTTTTCACTTTTACCTGAAAACATCATCATGTGCTGAAAGTTCCAGCTGATCTTGTGTCTTCTGCCCAGATTCAACAAGAAAGACAGAGGGTAGATGTGTGCAGCTCTGCCCAAAAAGATTGCAACCTGTTCACAGCTGAGGGTTAAGGATTTTACTTCCATGAGGTATGTACCCTTGGGGACCTGGCTCTAGCATGAAGCTTCCACTTCAATGAGAGGTTTGCATCATTATATCCCGAGTTCTTTATCCTTGTCTATACAAAACAGACTTTCACCGGTGGTGTACCCACATATTCACCTCATAAAACCACCTCTTTAAGGCTCGGTGAAACTACCTGGTATTAAAACTGCCATTGTACAAATGAAGATTGGACTTTAAAATGTTACCCTTCAAACAACTACCCCCAGCACTGCTAGATGGTTTTCACAGCAACAGGAATGCAGTCTTACAGAGGGAAAATCAAGAGGAGACCAGCAAGTGGCCATTCCATTACTGCTCCTGCAGAGGCAACATCTGCTCCTGGCTGGCAAGCGCTTCAGGCTGCAGTTCTTGTCAGCACTAGAATGAGGTTCAGCAGTAACACTGCAGGAATGCAGTGCAGTAGGTGCTCCTTTCCTCCTTCACTGTGGTGTAACATAGCTAGTGGTTCCAGTGAAGAAACAGAAAGCTGAATACATCCTCCACTGCCTAGGGAAGACTTTGGGATGAACTCAGTGATGTGCTGAAATCATGAGACACCAACACAAGCAGAATCTCAAGCAACACTGCCCACTGATTTGCTGCTGGGATAATATCAGAAGAATGAAACAGCTCTCACAGACAAGAAATAAAACCGTGTAAGATAACACAGGATTGTTACCAGAGCTCAAGCAAAGTGCTACTGCCCGCAGGAAATTGGCTCTAGGAAAATCAGATCTTCATTATTACTTTGTACAAAAAGCTTCCAGCACATATCTCAAACTTTCATAGCAGTCCTTCCGAGGACTGCAGAAGTCAGACGTCAGAAGCCATCGTGACCACTGCATGTGGGGATCATGGCTAGGATTTTGTCAGTGGCACCAAGGCTTTAGCTCTGCCTTCGCAGCAGACTAGCTCTGTCAATAGCCAACTGTCTCTCTACATTTCATCCACACGAGGTGTTAACGCAACGGGGACAGCAGCTGCTGAAGCAAAATGTGGGTGCTGCTACTAGCTGCACTCCCTACAACGGTGAGCACTCAAGAAGCAACAGAGGTTAAGTGCAGTAGTAGAAAAAGATATGAAAAACCTAATAAAAGGTAGGTGTGAAGAAATGGGAACAATATAAATCACTGAAAACAACCCCAAGACAGACAGCGTAAGGTGAGAGAGGACGGGAAGCCACACCAAAGATGAAAAGCTACAACGCTTAGTATACTGGTTGTAACTGCTGTGTGTTGTTATCTGATGCCTGCAGGGGTCTGGAACATTCTTTTCAGTCAGAACAATAGACATAAGACAGAGGAGAAAATTTATTACTGTTTCAGAAAAAAGTAAATGGCCAAAGGAAAATAAAGACAAACGTGATAGATCATCCCTAGGAGCAGTAGAGAGATGAGGGAAACAGCAGAATGAAGGAGATAAAAGAATTATGTTCTAAAATGGGCCATTTTTCTAAGTCCTTTCACTGGGTTTTATCTTCGTTGCTGACAGCTCCATTCCTGAAGCAGACAGAGAAATCAATACTGGATGACTAGTTCCTGTTGCTTCATGCACACTTTTAATTGCTCCAAGTTCTAAAGCAGCCAGGAATGTAATGAAGAAATAGTTACATAAGCAACTTCAGGAGGGGCAGGGTGAGAGGAATCTAGTGACTACTAGCTTACATGAGCATGACTGCTGCAAAATGGTTCCATTCTGGGGGATCTGAAAGCCAGGATACTAAGTCAACCAGGATACTAAGTCAGCCAGGACAACGGGAGCTGGATATTCACCTCCAACACCAGCACCATCCAGCAGTGTGTACCCTCCATGTCAGTCTGCATCACAACTGAGTTCCTTCCCAATCCCATCACCTGAGATTCTGGCCTTTACCTTTGGGACATTGCCCAAAGATCAACTGTTCACCCATAATCCTCTTCATTTATGTGAGGTTTGTTTGCTTTCTTCAATGAACTACTGAAAGCAAGGAGAAACATTCACTGTTTTCTAGGCCTCCAAAGTTCACCCACAGTGGAAACAGAAGCACTGCTGACTGTCAGTAGCCAAGTGACACAGCCAAGCATATTCATTTATCTGTTGGAATCACATGATTTTTAGGACTTGCTCCTGTATAGATGTGAGGTAAGGGAAAACTGAAGCCTGTTCTCAAAAATCCTGTGCCTGCAGGACATCAGGGAAATTCAGGCCAGCCACCATTCTCTGCTTGGCCATGCAAACAGACACCCCAAGCCTCCAGGCACGTGAGATAGAGAAGCCTTCCACAAAGTGAAAAAGGATACAAAAGCTCCAATGATGAAAACTGGGCTGAATATGTGCTTCTGGAAAGTAAACAGGGCCAAGCCCATGTAAGAAAAGATGAAGTTTTCAGCCAGGAAGTGCAACACCTCAAAGAGCTAGGGAGAAAACAGGTCACGTGTTAGAGGTGAAGCAAAAAAGATGCCTTTTAAAAACACTATACGTGGGTTACCTCAGCAATGCACTGCACAAAGGGTGAAGGAAGGTCTTGCCTGCTTCGTGCGACTCCTCGACTCGACGGACAGGTTATTGTACGTATAATGTGCCTGGGTAATCCCACAGAAGAGGACAGCCACCACACCTGCAAACAGAACCACGAGTGAAAAAATCAGCCTGTTGATCATGGGAGCTCAACACATTGTCCCTTCCCACAGGCCATTCAATTTATACATCATGCTCAACCTTCTTGAATCAGCTGAGTGAGTTAGACTCCAGGTTGGGAAGGTGCTGAGCTGCACCTCGGTGTGACAGCGAGTGTGATGGGGACAGTGCTTACAGGAGAAGTTTTAACACGATGTTTTTCACAAGAAAGTTAAAACAAGAAAGCAGAGAAATGGCTGCTAAGACGGTCAGGACTTCTGTCTCCGTGTGCTTGAATCCCAGAAACTCACCAGTAAATCCACAGGCCTCGGCCAGCAGGAAAGTGCTCCAGGACATCAAGAAGAAGAGAGCCGTTTCCAGCAGGGGGAAGCAGTGCAACTTGGTAAACTTGGTCACGTTAAGTCGTTCGTTAAGGGATCAACGAATAAATCGCTTCTCTGTACCCAGCGTTTATGAAAAATACTTCTGTTTTCACAACCAGTGCTAGTTGAAAACAAAACACTTCTAGTGCCCAAAAGTATCGGCTCCATCACATTAAGATCCTGCTGTGGCCGGGGGATTGGACTAGATGATCTTTCGAGGTCCCTTCCAATCATAGAATCATTAGGGGTTGGAAGGGACCTCGAAAGATCATCTAGTCCAATCCCCCTGACACAGCAGGACCACCTAGATCAAGTCACACAGGAGCATGTCCAGGCAGGTTTTAAATGTCTCCAGAGAAGGAGATTCCACAACCTCCCTGGCCAGCCCCATCCAGAGCTCTGTCACTCTCACGGTGAAGAAGTTCCTTCTCATATTTATAAGGAACCTCCTATGTTCCAGCTTACAACCACTGCCCCTCGTCCTATCACTAGATGACACTGAGAAGAGCCTTGTTCCGTCCTTCTGGCACCCTCCCTTCATATATTTATAGACATTAATGAGGTCACCCCTCAGTGTCCTCTTCTCCAAGCTCAAGAGACCCAGCTCTCTCAGCCTCTCCTCATAAGGGAGGTGCTCCACCTCCTTCATCATCCTCGTTGCTCTACACTGGACTCCCTCCAGCAGAGAAACCATGATCTAGGTTGTGGTGATGCCAGGTCATAGACTGGACTTGATGATCTTGGAGGTCTTTTCCAGCCTCAATAATTCTGTGAAATAATTCTCAATAATTCTATGAAAGGCAAGGGAAAAAAACATTCTATTATTGCACGGAATTGACCAAACTGATGTGTTAATTCAAACTGAATTGTTATTTCTGTTTTCTTCACTTGCTTTCTGTGCTCCTTGGACACAGCCTTCTGCTTCGCTCCATTTCAACCACACACATTCTGCAACTTAGAAAGGAAATACAAAGTGGTGCAATATCTTCAGTGCTGCAAAAATAACCCACCGGCGAGGTCAAGAGAGCTCGCTGAAACCCAGAACAAGTCCTTGTTTATCATATCTGCATCCTATTTGCAGACTAAGTATTCTATCTGTTTTCAAAGGTCAACCCCTCACACTCTGCGAGGACTGGATATATTGCAGCTGGGAGAACAAGGGTATAACAGCTACATTAATGACTGAAGCTGTGGGTTCTGATCAGCTAGAAAAGGGCAAAATGCAAATGTACAGTTTGCTTCTATGACATTAAGTATTTTTTCTGAAAGAAAATGTTGTGATTGAACGACGTAAGGATTTTTTGGCTTGTTGCTGTCTTTAATAAAACTCCAAAGCACAGAAACCAACAACTGCACATACAGGGAAAAAAAACCACTGCAAAAGCCTCTTCCTTCCCAGCCTCACATCATCCTCCTGAGCACAAACATCAGAAATAGAAAGAACCTGCTGCTGTTTCAGATGCTTGATTGTAGAAAATGGATCTGAATGCATTTCCGCTGTAATTAGTAACCAGCCAGGAAGCAAAACCCCCCCCCACAGCAACAGCACTTGGACCACTAGAGCTACAGATGACCTGTAACCTAAAAGCCAGACGAAGAACGAAGCACATTTCTCACTACACCTAAAGGTTTCCCATTATGCAGACATGTCAGACAAATCTGTGCATCAAGCAAGACACAGCTGGGATGTTACTGCTTAAGATGAAGAGTCACCGGTCCATGACTGCTTAAAATACCACATTTTATCCCTCTTAGGTGACTGTTCAGAAGTCTAGGCAGATCGAAGCACCTGAGATATGTATAAACGTGGTTCTACTAACTAGTCTGAAAGCAAAGAATTGTAGGGTTTTGTTCTTGAAGAGGCATTATGATTTCTGGAGCAGGTCAGGGTTAAGGTCTGCTGCCTGAGCCTAAAGCAAAACCCATACAGATCGCTTGCTGAGGACAGAATAGCTACTCATGACATTGCTGAAAGTAGAACCAAGCAGCATTTTATCATACAAGGTAAACACCATTTTATCATGCAAGGTGTCTTCTAAGACTAATAAGAAAAACTAACTTCTTTTTAAAAGACTTTTATAAAGTATAAACATTAGAATGTGTCCATTTAGGGCCTTCCCTTGGCGCCAACCTGCAGCAACATCACTAAAACTCCTAGTGTGGCCACATGCTGGAAGAAGCTGGTTTCTTTGGGTACCTATAACGCCTTTCTAAAGGCAAAGGGCATACAAACACTGACCACATCTTCACACACGAGACTAAAGCAAGCAAGTCAACTTTGCTGTAATTTGGAACCTGTGGATACCTGAATGTGACATCTAGTCTGGAAGAGATAAACATGAAAAAGGATATCAGAGCTGTCACAACTCCTGTCACTGCTCCCATCATGAAAGAGCCGCTGAATATTCCCAGGAAAACACCAACAGACTTGAAAAATGCTGCTGCATCAAATGCATGGGTATTTTCACCTGTTGGCTGGTAGGCAACTATAGATCTAGAAAGAGAGTAACATGACACATAATTAGAGTAAAGTTTAATTCCATAACCCAAGCAACAGAAGAGACAAGCCCACACCGACGCCAAATCTGCCATTCCGGTTTAAGTATCCGCCAGGGATCTTGGAAACCATTTATGATGTTTATTAATTCCATTCAGGAGAATCCATTTAAATTTAAAATAACTTTTTTCACAGGAAGTGTTTCTTGTAGACAAACAGCAATTAAATAATTTGAGAGTAGAAAACTCAGGTGGTTACTTACGAAGACAATACAATGGCAACGGCATCATTCAATACGCTCTCCCCAAACAAGAGGGCATAGAGATCGACATCAGCATGCAGCTCATTAAATATTGCTAGCACAGTCACTACAGAAAGGAAAGAGAAAAAACACACTAGCTGACTTCAAGAGAGACTGCAAGAGCTGCAGGAGCAGACTTTCCTGTTTTACCAAGTCAAAAAAATTAGGAATTGAAGTACAGGACCAAAATCAAGGTGGGAAACAGACCAGTCATGTTTATCTACAGGTAAGCAATTCCACCACTGGTTTTAGTGGAGTGGCATTAGGAGGTGACTCCGTTGTCCTCCCACCTGCAGTTTATCCCCCATGCTCAAGGACTTCTACCAAAGCCCTGGTATTTTCTGTAGAACAGGTCTCGTATAAGATAACCCACAAAATGTGGTGCGAGTCTTTCAACAATGCAAACAGCCTTTTACAGTAGCCACAGACTCACTGCTTGAGCCGTTTTAAAATAGTAAGTGTTCCCCACGACGTGCACTATGGCACAGGAGCATGCACTTGTGCAGAATATGAACAGGGGAAGACTGCCAAATACTTAAAGTCATCCTTTCAAGAAACTTCAGTCTGAGATTTAGACTGGATCTGAGGAGGAAGTTCTTCACCATGAGAGTGGAGAGAGCCTGGAATGGGGTGCCCAGGGAGGTGGTTGGGGCCCTGTCCCTGGAGGTGTTTAAGGCCAGGCTGGATGGGGCTCTGGCCAGCCTGGTCTGGGGTGGGGTGTCCCTGTCCATGGTGGGGGGGTTGGAACTGGATGATCAGGTGGTCCCTTCCAACCCTGAGTGATTCTGATTCTATAACTTCTCCAGTGAAGTGATCCTGCTGTGGCAGGGGGATTGGACTAGATGATCTTTTGGGATCCCTTCCAATCCCTAATGATTCTATAATTCTATAAGATGAAAGACCATCATCTTGAAGAGGTTCCCATATCTGAGCTTCAAGTCACATCATGATTTTTTGCATAAATTGTGTGCAACCACCAGCTGTTCAGAGCTCGGCTCAAGCACAAGGGGCTACTTCCCATTTCTGCACAAGTCACCACTAAGCACCTTAAATAAGCTGCTTTTAAATGTCAAGCTTCATACTCCACCACTCCCTACCCTGGCCCCTGACACACACCTGGCCTCCAGACAGAGCTGTCAAGCACAGACACCTATGTGAACCTGATGGATTTCAGAGGATGACCAGATTATTTTGGCAGAAACTCTGAATACTTTGCCAGATTAACATTCTTCTGCCTAAACTCGTAAAACATGACATTGATTTGAAGGAGAAAGATTTCTCCACACCTAAGGAGTCTATAAGCCTGAAAGACTCTTCTTAACTTACCCGATGTCCCCAGTGACGCAGCTAGAGAGGAGGTCCTGCTATCTATTAATTTCATCATGTAATAATTTCATCTATTTGCAGCCTTAAACTTCGTGCACACCAACAAAGAAAATGATGTGCGTTACGTCTTCCTCACCCACATATCATCACATCGTACCAGTCCAGCACCGAGAGAGCAGCTCCCACAACACCCAGGGTCTGCACGCATTTCAGAGGAAGAGGATCAGAGATCCTCACACAACATAACAAAGTGCTGTTTGGCCCAAAAACCCCAGCAACAGGATTATTTTGGAGGGTTATTAAAAAGTGTTCAGTAAGCTACCTGGATCAGTGGCAGATATTATCGCTCCAAAGAGGAGGCAGTCTGTATAATAGAATTTATCAGAGAGCTGACCAACCAACTTCATTAGCTTCACAACCCCATACATGAGATTCCTGAAGAGAAAGAGGATAAAACAGTCCAAGTCAAACACGTCGGTGCGTTTCAGACAGGCACAGGAAAAGCACGAGCAACAACACTTCAGGCAGGGTGGGTTCTGCTGTAGCTCTGCAGGAGACTGCCACAGTTCAGCACTGAACTCTCAAAGTTAGTTTTCCTCTTTTGCTTGTGAACTGATTCCAGTGATGCATGATCCAGAAGTTATCACTTAAAACCAGCACAAAATCCTTTTGCACAACCAGTACGCAGAACCTGCAGGTTATCTCCTTTCTTCCACCAAAGGAAACATCTCCCTGCTTAAAATTCCTCTCAGTATTACTTCTCCCAACACGGTACATAGATCAAAAGCTCTGATCTAAGAATAACCTTTCAAGTTATCTTTCTAGTGGAGTTTTTTTGAGACAGCACGATCACCTGTGAGAGATCACCTACACGACTCCACATTTCTGTATTTCAGAGCACCCACACATCAGACAGTGTAGTATCAGTAGCATTAGAGAGTGTATGCAAGTAATCCAAGGTGACCAGCTGCCTTATATTAAATGTATGTTTACACATGCACGTAGAATTACACACATAAGCAAACACAGAGAAAAAGAGATACGTGTGAGCACTGAACGGGACACCTCTACAAGTCTGATAGCTAAAATTCCATTACAAGCAGCATCCAGAGTTAAAACTGAAGTCAATTACAGTAAGAGACTAGCAAGGATTTGTTTTGGACTGGATCATTACATGAAAAACTCAACAGCACTGTGTGGTACTGATGACTTCAAGTGATTTAAACTTGATGATATCATTTCAAGGGGCACTGTTGTTTAGAAGCGGGATAAATCTCAGCAGAATTTACATTTGCCTTTTGTCTGGGGGACACACAAATAAGTGCCTCAACAAGTGATAAAGTGAAGGTAAGTTACACACACTGTATCAGCTTAAAAGTTAGTACAGAAAGGAACTGATGTCACAGAGTCCACTTACCCAATAATAAAACAAGAGACTGCTGTTCCTAAAAAGGCATAAGCCAAAATGGACCCCAAATTCCTGAAGAAGTGTCTCTGCATTGGGAAGAAAGAGTAAAACAAGTTATATCACCTGTTGAAAGTCACGCAGCACATTACAGAAACACTACTCCATTTCAGAGAAACACTTCAGTTACTACAATGTACATTCAGTCCATCTTCAATACACTGAATAATCCCAATTTGAACCACTTAGTAAATCCCACATGTAGCTTTCTGAGCTGTTTTTGTAAAAGGTGCAAGAGCTGCAAAATTGAAAAGCAGCACCAATTCATTGGAATCTTCAAGGGAGAGCAGAATCCAGGCCCTCCTGCCATCCAGAGTCGGGCACATCCTCACTGGGGTTCAGGTATGCATCCACTTCCCAGCATAATTTACTGCACTTGGGGTATTTGAGAAGGACCAAATCAATCAATTAATATCAGGATAGCTTTTACTTTGAATAAAACTGACGTGAAGCTCTGGCAGAGTTCAAAGGAAAACAAATGAGCAAACTGAAGAATCAGAATCACTCTGATTGGAAAAGACCCCTGGGATCATCCAGTCCAACCAGCTACCCTACCTTACAAGTTCACCCCTAAAACAGATCCCTCAACACCTCATCCAAATGATCTCTAAACACATCCAGGGATGGCGACTCAACCACCTCCCTGGGCAGCCCATTCCACTGCCTGACCACCCTTTCTGTGAAAAAATTATTCTCAATATCAAGTCTAAACCTACCCGGTTGTAACTTGAACCCCTTCCCTCTTGTTCTATCACTGCTTGTGAGAAGAGATCAGCACCAACCTCTCCACAACATCCTCTCAGGTAGTTGTAGAGAGTGATGAGGTCTCCTCTCAGCCTCCTCTTCTTCAAACTGAAGAGCCCCAGCTCTTTCCTCAGAAGCTTTATTCTCCAGGCCCTTCCCCAGCTTAGTTGCCCTCCTCAGCACCTGCTCCAGCACCCCCACGTCTCTCTTGTGTTGAGGTGCCCAAAACTGGACACAACACTCATGATGTGCCCTCACCAGTGCCAAATACAGGGGGATGATACCGCCCACTACTCCTGCTGGTCACACTATTTCTAATACAAGCCAGAACGCCATTGGCCTTCTTGGCCACCTGGGCACCCTGCTGGCTCATATTCATCTCCCTGTCAACCAGAGATGAATATGTTTACACTAAACAACACAGGTATTTTCTCTTCAAGCAGTGTGACGGAACCATCTGTGGAGGAAATGAGGTTTTTCCTACTGCCATAAAAACCCCATATGCTTGAAATGGGGATTGAACAAATCAGCAGTCATGCAGATGATCTTTCCAGGTCCCTTCCAATCCCCAATGACTCTATGATTGTATGATTCTATCATTAAAAAAAGGGCTACACACACTTACTTTCTTCAGGCTATAACCAGCATGAAAAATAATAGGAGGCAACAGAATGTTGAAGAAAACTTCTGGGTCAAATGTTACCTAAAAAATAAAACATGAAACTTCAGTTAGAAACAGACACTGTTAGCCTGTTAATTCATTGTGACAACTACTATTTTTGGCTGCTGAAACAGCTAAGTTGATCCTCCATCATACTGGCCAGCTCTACACATCTGCAGCAGCAAAAATTTGCAGCTTCTCTCGGTAAGCAGCATCTAGGAAAAAAAGCAGGCATCACCAGTGCTAATCTTGCAGCTGTCTCAAACACTGCCCCCCCTTTTATTAAATTAAAAACATTCTGGCAGAAAATTATGCTGGAGAAGATCTCTCTTGTGATGGTATCTTGTATCTGTAGACAAAGTGCCATTTTTAGCTTGCTCCTTTTGCAAGCCTAGCCAGTGCACAGTTATTGGAGGGCAGTCAAGTCAGACACCAGACTGGTTTGCTGAAACTGGGATCATGCATCACTTCCGTGCATCCCAGAAGCTCCAGATACCCACGAAAGACTACCCTATGGTAAGGATGTTTAAATCCAAACAGAAGACCTGCACACACGAGACTAACTAGGGTCTCTTCACCTTCTCTTTAAGCACAAGCTAGAAGACAAGCAGAAGCAGCGCGTTTGGATTCGTTTGGCCCAACTTTAGACATCCAAAGCAGGTACATCAAGGACATCCAAAACAGGCACCTAAGCTTTCCTTCAGCAGAAAGATGCATTTTCAGGTTACAAACCTTGAAGGATCAGTCAGATACTACAAAGTGTAGCTTTGACACACACAAAAGGGGACCAATTCCTCACACTGAACAGAGTAAGAAGCCAACCAGTAGATCTGGTTATCAGTTGACCGATGAATTTCACTTCCAGTACCAGACTGCCTCATTTGGTGGATCATAGGTATGTAATCAGGAACCATTTCCTGACAGTAAACAGATTTTAAAACCCCAAGGAAGAAAAACCCCAAACAATCACATCTTGCTGAGAAATGCTCATTATATTGTATTTTAAAAGGCAGCATCAGGCTTTATTTGTTCAGCTGGTCTTTGTGAATTCTACAGATGTTAGAAACCTACATTAAGTCTTCAAAGAGCAATCAAAGCCTTCAGGAAAGTACTATGTACATGCAGCAGAGCACAGTTTTGCCAGCAGCGACAGAGAATGGGGTTTGGAATGAAGCATTGAGCTGCTGTTACTCTGAGGAGTACAGATGATTGGTACCCAACACTCAAGTGGGATGGAGTGGAGAGGAGGGAAGGTGGAGACTATACAGAAGGCACACTCAGCCAAGCACAAGGAACAGTCTATCCTCACCTTTCGCAACATGTCATTTTGCTCCACGTTGTGGATCTTCCCGGGGCTTATTTCCCCTTTGAGCGTGTACTCAAAGAACTTCCCACTGACGTTGACCAGCAGGGTTGTGAATGGCCTGTCCTCCTGTGAGCAGCTGAATGGCTTGTCATGGCCACTGCTGGAGGGAGTCCCATATCTCAAGATCACACCAACTATGAGTCCTGCAAGAGAGTTCAAAATGCATGAGGCGATCTGCTACTCTTCTACCAAACTTTCAAGTTTTAAATCACATCCAATGTGTAATGTATGAGCCTTACAAGCATAAGTGCATCATAAAAACCCTGCAGGGAATTGTTTCTATCAGCTCGCTGCAGAGGAGCAGAGAGTACATCAGAGCTACCAATGAATGTATAAAATCTGGTATCTGCCTGAAGTGACAGACAAAAATACTCCCCTTTGTGTTTTGTCTTACTCACCCTCATTCACCTTTCTAACATGTGAAGCCTGAGTCATGCAAGAGGCTAAAAAACAGGATACTTCAACATTCCACCAGTGTAAAGACACAACTGAGTAGATGCACCATTCCTGGCCAGTAACGACTGCTCAACACGTGTGACCGTAACTGAGCTGAAACCCTGATGTCTGTCATAACGCTTCATGGCTGCAGCAAGGGTGCAGCTTGTGTGCCTGACACGTCTAAGCAAGCAAAAAATCACAGAGTACCACAGAACATCAGGGATTGGAAGGGACCTCGAAAGATCATCCAGTCCAGTCCCCCTGCCACAGCAGGATCACCCAGACCAAGTCGCACAGGAGCACGTCCCGGTGGGTTTCAGATGTTTCCAGAGAAGGAGACTTCACAACCCCTCTGGGCAGCCCCTTCTGTCACCCTCACCATGAAGAAGTTTCTTCTCATATTGATGTTCTCTCCTCTGTTCCAGCTCACACCCACTGCCCTTTGTCCTATCATTAGATGACACTGAGCAGAGCCTGGCTCCATCCTCCTGACACCCACCCTTCACATATTTCTAATCATTACTGAGGTCACCCCTCAGTCTCCTTTTCTCCAAGATCAAGAGACCCAGCTCCCTCAGCCTCTCCTCATCAGGAAGATGTTCCACTCCCCTGTTGCACAGTCTCCCATCTACTCTGCAAACTTTGCAGCTGAAATTTAGATGAAGTGATCCTGCTGTGGCAGGGGAATTGGACTGGATGCTCTTTCGAGGTCCCTTCCAATCCCTAATGATTCTATGATGCACACAAAGAAGTTGGTTACATGCCTTGCCAGCATTTTCCACGTTTCACAAAATCAAGCATAAAGTACAGCAAAAAATAAGCCATCATAAGAGACCTGAGATCCAGGAGCACAGAACAATGACCCAGTGACCCTAGACAAAATTCAACCAGAAAACATTATCCATAAGGGGTTTGTCAAACACAGTGACAAAAGGGGATGTGTCACCTAATAGAAGGGCCACACAAAAGAGCTGTTAAAACAACAGTTTTAACAAAACATTGTTCCTTTTACAATGTGCTAAGGAAAGACCAACGCTACTTCGGTGGAAAAAACGTGTAAGAACAAAGTGGTTTTGCTCTGCTAAGTAAACAAGTTGATAGCCACTCGGCTAAAGGCTCCCCTGTCGCCTTAGGATGATGTGTGATTTAATCCTCACTCCAGACAACTGCAAGATGAAGATGGATGTTTGATCTTTTTGTTGACAGGCCAATAGTCAATGCTGATTTGGCTCCGTATGATCCTCATTCTGCATCCAATAGATTTCCCCAGATGATAAATGAAGTTGACCAAGAATAGCCAGTAAATAAACGATATTCAACTAAGAAAAAAATTGCCCTAGCACACAAAAACCTCACTTGTCTTTAATGTCTATAAATATTTGAAGGGTGGGTGTCAGGAGGATGGATCTGGGCTCTGCTCAGTGTCATCCAGTGATAGGACGAGGGGCAATGGGTGTGAGCTGGAACACAGGAGGTTCCAAATCAATATGAGAAGGAACTTCTTCCATGTGAGGGTGACAGAGCACTGGAATGGGCTGCCCAGGGGGGTTGTGGAGTCTCCTTCTCTGGAGACATTTAAAACCCACCTGGATGTGTTCCTGTGCAACTGGAGCTAGGTGATCTTGCTGTGGTGGGGGGACTGGACTGGATGATCTTTCGAGGTCCCTTCCAGCCCCTCACATTCTGTGATGCTGGAGTTGTTAGATTATTTCTACATCCCATCTCATCTTCTACAGCAACATTAACAAGGCTTATATATGCAGTCAGTCCCCAAGGTCTCAAAACCCTTTAAAACCCAAGCACTTTGCAGGCAGAACAAACATCCTGAGTTACAGCTCCATAAAGGAACCCTTCTAAGCTGCCTGCCATTAGGGGTTACACAGAAGGCCAGGGCATCCTCTATAAATTCTCTCTAGATACTGCAGTTGCAGCTGCAGAACAAAACCAGAAAAGAGAGAGAAAGCTGGAAATGCTCATTGGAGAGGTCTGTTGGGACACACCAGACTTATTTCTAGGCTGTTAACAAAGGCAGAAATTCAGCACAGCTTTGCTGGTTGGTTGGAAGCTAGGGGAGAGATGGGATGGCTAGGAACAGACATAGATCAATCGGTCCACGAACTCCACACTACTTCTGCAGCACACGGTCTCATTAGTGACAACTTTATAGAGAACCAGCATCAACAGGGCAAATATTTATCTGACTCTTTAAGACTATTTCAGCCCTTAATAAATAAAATCCAACACTGTCTTTCACTGCAAGAGTGTCACAAGACAGAAAAGCTGGAAATGAGCTACACTTACTGCAACACTAGAGAAGATCCTTGCTCTCAAAGTTTGGGTTTGTTTTAACTGTGGCAAGGGCACGTTTGCATGACTGCAAAAAGACTCTCAGCAAAGATAATCAGAAAAATTAATACTTCATGCCTGTACATGATTTGCATTCCCACTTTTAACTGGGAAAGCATTGATGTGACTATCTTGCCCGCAATGTGCTGACCACACAGCTGGTGCACAGAACATCTTACTGGGCATGAAGCATTAAAAAGCTGAGGATATTTTTCCCCTTTAAAACAAATCACTACTACTAATAATAAAAAAAAAACCCAACCCACATTAGGTTTAAGACCTAGTCAACACCAACCTAACAATAGACCTTTTACAAAGGAGTATTTACTTTGGCTTTGAGCACTGAGGTGAAAATAAGATGTCAGACAGCCACAGGCACCTGTCCCAGCACAGAGCCACTCTCTGTGTGGTTTGCAGTCCCAACCTCTGCTGAAGTAGCTCACAGCAGGCACCAGTCTGCAGGAACAGAGGTACCCACACTCCATGACACACAGTCCAGTCAGTGCATATAGTGGACTGGGTCAACCTAGTTTGTAAACTCAATCCTGTTTAAATACTTTCTTTTTGCCTGGTAAAGAGTCAGGCACTGAACCCTGAAGGTCCTTCCCTATGTAGTGCAGGTTGTATTAACCACATGGGAGCCTGAAGGAAACTCAGCAGACATCTTACTGCTGTTTGCAGCTGTCTACTGGGAAGACAGAGAAGAGAGGGGTGGACTTTTCAGACAAGTGCACATTGATTAAAACTAAAGGCAACAAGCTTTCTGCAATGCAGGGGGAGAAGTATGTAGGGTTTGCTTTTATGTCATCTAGTGATAGGAGGAGGCGCAACGGGTGTCAGCTGGAACGCAGGAGGTTCCACATCAACGTGAGAAGGAACTTCTTCCCAGTGAGGGTGACAGAGCACTGGAACAGGCTGCCCAGGGATGTTGGAGTTTCCTTCACTGGAGATGTTTACAACCTACCTGCATGTGTTCCTGTGTGATTTGGTCTAGGTGATCCTGCTGTGGCAGGGAGATTGGACTGGATGATCTTTCAAGGTCTTTCCAACCCCTAATGATTCTATGAAGTATTTTTCCTAATGTAGGGTGAACTTTTGAACCTCACAGTCCACACCTCCAAATCTTTCTTGATGGTGACTCATGAGAAGTTGCAACCCTTCTTACAAAGTAATTCAAACACTGTTTGAGATCCAGAACTGAGAGAGCAGTGTCTCACACACACAAACGAAGAAAAATAACACAAGAACCCAAATCAAACACATCAAACACTACAAACCACCTCCACAAGTGCTAGCAACCCACTTCATACCATTTGCTGCACTGCCCCATACTGGAGTGCAGAGGGGCACCCACTCTAGGACCCCTTGAAGGAGGGTTAAGCAAGTAAGAGCCGAGCTCCAAACCTCTCAGCATTCAGCAGGGTGCTCATCAGCCAGCCACGTGGGTGCAGAAGATGTGAGACTTGAAAAATGGGAAGACTGCTTTGAAATTAATCCTCAGCAATTTGTGTTCAGCAGCATAATCACAACTCCTCACTGCATTTCAGTGACGAAGGAAAAAAGCCAAAGTATTTTTCAACTGGGAACAAAGGGCAGGTGACGCCAGTTCTTGAGGTCTGAAGGAAACTGTGGAGATATCCAAAACCTGAAAGGCTGACTAACAGGTTCAAGGCCATGCTTTGCCATGACCTTGCCTTAGAGCTGCTTTAGATAAGGAAGCTGAGAGACAGTGAAACAAGCTGCTAACTCTTCCTTGTAGGCAAACTTGGCAGTATGCTGTCACGGGCTTCTTTGTACCGAGCACTTGATGCACTTTCTAAATAACCCAAACTAAGCGTAGTTCTGAATTTAAGGACATAGATTACTCAAAACCACTGGGCAGAACCAAATGTCTAATTAACTTGCTGGCTCTGCGCTGGCCGACATGTGTGCACCCTCACAAGCCTTGGCTTCTAAAAAGCCCACAAGATGGGCTGCCTGTTACAGTCAAAAATGTCTTCTGACTAACTTCTGCTCTGATTTTTCCTAGGAGAACTACTTCTTTTTCAGGTTGTGTCCTGTTAGTGTGAGTTACATACTCATCTGGGTAGTGAACTGGAAAAGAAACCAATTACAGAAGTGGTCAGATGTGTTTTATTCTGCAATGCATGTTCTTATTGATGATGGGGTTACAGAGCAGATTTAAGGTAGGAAAAAGGAATTAAAAAACATTACTATTGAGATATTTAAACAGAAGATTGGTTTGAAATGTCAGTCATTTCTGAAGGACTGTTAAGCTTCACCAATAGCTTCACATTTGCACAGGAGCTTTGTAACTCCACAGAAGTTTGTTTGCTCCAAATAACTACTAGCAAGATGACAGCCACAGAATTCTGACCATAAAGATGTGGAAAAGTGATAACCAGTAAGAAAAGCTGCACTCTGTATTCCCCCCTAAATCTAAAATCTAGAAAAGATACATTAAAAAACCCCAAAGCAATAAAATACTCACAAGCCCACACCACACACAGAATAGCCTGAACTGAAGGCTCAGCTCAAGAAGGAATTTCTGCCCTGTGGTAAGAACATGCGACCTCTGGTCCAAGCACAGGACTTTGAGTCAAGGCTCCTGAGCCAATTCCCAGCTTCAGCAATGACTCAGTGGAAGAGCTGAGAGAAGCCACCCAAGACAATTTAAGAGCCACTGTCAATGTGGAAATAAGATAGCAGAGCTTTTAAAGGCACAGGTATTTGGCACAGATTACAAAGAAGGACAGAGTCTGCAGCTAATCTCAACCCACATGTTCTCGTTTACCACACGACCATTGTTTCATGCAACACTGCCTTAACAAAGCATTTGTTGTCAAATATTTTCTAAGCAATATTTTAGGAAGTCTTTGTACTGTAAAAAAAAAGAAGGCTTCCCACTTGGCCATCAAAACCCAGAGCAGTGAAAGCCACACACGTATTAACACCACACACTTTCCTAGAATCATAGGATCTTCTAGGTTGGAAATGACTTTTAAAGAGTGAGTCCAACCATTAACCTAACTGTACCGAACTCACCGCTAAAACGTGTCCTCAAACACCATATCTACGTGGCTTTTAAACACCTAGCGGTGTGAGCAGCAGCAGGCAGCCACAAAGACCCCAAAAGCTGTTGTCTCACCACAGCTGCTCTCCCTTGACTCATACAGAAGTGACTCTCCAACACCGCACCAACTGGTCCCAGGCCCCTGGAGCAGAAGCAGAGCTGAAGCATTTCTTTCCACACAGATGAGGAAAAACCTCAAACACGGACTCTTTCCACCAGGCACACTGGTGACCACAGTGGCAGGCACCAGAAGAATAAAGAGCAGGAGCAGCAGCAGCTCTATGGTAGATAACAGAAAACTTCCTATTTAATCACTATGTTTTGTTACTGCCTTTCTCCACCATGTGCACGCTAGAAACACTCCGCATATCTCAAACAGGACCTCACAAGGTCTTTAGAGTCTAAACCAGAACAACACTGAACCACTGGCTACAAAAACCTTGACAGAAACACCACCTGGCTCAGACCCCAGCAAGAAGTGAAGCTCCCTGGTGTCAAAGAAAACAGCCCAGATGATAACGACTGCCCTCCTCCTCCCAAAACATGCTGTAAGGCGTCAGCAGAAGGACTTCTTAATCTGTCATTGCAAGGAGTGAGGCTTCAGTCTGCCACCCAACCGAAACTCACTAAGCAGCCGCCATCTCTTTGCTGACACTGTCATTTCAGTTTGGCACAAGGAGGGGGTGAAGTGGGAAAGGGCAGCAAATGCATCCACTTCAGCATGGCTTTGGGTTCAAACACCCCACAAGAGCTACAAGAAGAGCTGTTGGCTATAGAGGAGCCTGTTTCTTGCTGTGAGTTGTGCATCCCAGACTCAGGCCTTTGCTCGTTTGAAGGTTATTTGAAGGGATGAATGTGTGTGGAGGCCTTCACAGAATCAAACATTAGGGACCTCAAAAGTTCATCTAGTCCAATCCTTCCGCCACAGCGGGATCATCTAGACCAAGTTGCACAGGAACATGTCCAGTTGGGTTGGTCTCCACAGAAGGAGACTCCACAACCTTCCCGGGCAGCCTGTTCCAGTGCTCTGTCAAACTCACCATGAAGAAGTTCCATCTCACACTGATGTGGAACCTCCTGTGGTCCAGCCTACACCCATTGCCCCTAAAAAACATTTCTGGGAGCTTCTGAGCAGGACAGGACCCCAAACAAAGGGAGACCAGGGAGAACCTTGGTGACTGAACTTAAATCTGTATCAGAAAGGTTTCTAGTGGTCTCAGAAACTCCCCAATACTTCTCTTTCCAGAAATCTTTTTGTTTCAAGCCCCATCCAAACCAACACAACACAACCTCCTGCGTGTAGTGCAAACAAAGGTTTTGTGCTGACTGCATTTTTAAGGAAACCTTTTTTGCTGAGGCAAGCTGCTCTGCAGCTGTGGGCAGAAGATCAACTGGCACGTGCAAACAAGATGGTTTGTGGCTGACAAGGAAATGCACTGACCCAAACGACTGAAATAGTGTCTGGCTTCCTGTGAACATAATGTTTGGCCATAGAAGTCTTGTTACTGCAACATCCAAACACACAGACTCAACAGAGGAGCTACCCCATCTCACTGGGGCAACCTGCCACTTCAGATGACTCCCAAAGCAGAGTCAAGAAGCCACAGGTTCCCTGTTTCAGCTTTCTGGGTGACTGCTGAGCACGTGCATTTTGGTGGCCGTGGCCTTATTGCAAACAGTTTTGATTTTCATCTACAGCTATTTCAAGCTGCTGACCCAGCTACTCTGACATCCATTCCCGTTACATTCTAGGAACCAGAAAAGCCAGGAAATACTTTTATAGGACCTTCTGGACAGCTGAACAGAGGATCAAGTCAATTGACTATTACTTGCCAAGACTATCTTTTCTGCTTCATACGCAGAGCTAAATTTAGGCAGCTGTTCTAGTACAAAGAGCAGGAGCCAGGCAGGTGACAACTGCCACAGCGTGAGGCGCATTGACAGTTTTGTGACACTTTTGTCTTCCAGGCTGATTCCCGTGAGCTAGAGAGAAAGAAGAAAGGTTGCCCTTCGAGACAAGAGCTTAGCCTGCTCTTCTCTGCATCTCAATCCTTACCTCGCCATGTCTCACCAGTGGCACAGACATGGTTGGCACCTGCAATTCCATGTCCCCTTCTCATCTAAAACTGCCAGGTGGTTCATTCACCAGTGTGTTGTGTTGAGCTGGGATGGAGCTGACGTTCCCCACGACATCTCTCACCGTGCTGTTTGTGGTGGCAGCTGGAGAGTTGTTGATAACACAACTGAGCAGTGCCTACAGCACCAAGGCTGAGGGGTTCCTGTGAAATTTGATGTAGGGGATCCTGCTGTGGCAGAGGGATTGGACTAGACGATCTTTCGAGGTCCCTTCCAATCCCTAATGTGCTGTGATTCTGTGTGATTCTGTGAAGACACCAACCCAAAAGAATAATCTTTCTATTTTCAGTTGCTTCACACCACAGCACTTTCAGGGCTGCTTCAGAAAAGCATCACCAAATATCCTCCAGACTTCCTTATCTCAATATATGATTTTTATCAATACAAGGGATTAAGCATGTTTGACTAATCCTGTTAGAAAATAGCTTAAGTAATTTTGCTTTTAAAAGAATTAGGGGCACGTGGAATGTATGCAAGACCTAGAAACAAACATTTGCCATCAGAAGGACAAACAACTCCCACTTCCCATAATACCAGGGGACAGGGGATGGACCTACACACATAAGGTAGCACAGACTGCTGCTCACCGTGCACACCCTCTGCCTTTGTGCACACACAGGTTTGAGTCATCAGTCACATTACTGCTCAGATGTAACCTTCACAGCCTTGTCTTCTTACTGTTCCATCTAGATTTTTCAAGCGAAATACAGCATCAGCCGTATTTCAGCTAATTCTGGCTTCACTTCACTTCACTTTCACTTCTCTAAAGATGCTCTTTTCTTGGGCTAAGAGAATGTTTGACAGAATACAACAAGTGCCAGTGACAACACGCAGTACAATACAATGTGCTTCAGCTAGCTTACAGCTGCCACCCCAAACCACAAAAAAAGCACCTAATTTAATAGCAGTGTGGCTGTTAGGGCTCTGGTATCAGGTTTAAACCAACACAAAAATACCCCAAAACCCCAACATTGATTTGCATAGATGTCCTTCAACTCTGAACTTAAGTGCTGAGATAATCCACATCTGTCAGCGTTGCTCTCCAAGAAAGAGCTACCCTCTGAGAATCCAGAGTTGTTGAGGTTGGAAAAGACCTTTAAGATCATCTCGTCCAACCATCAACCTAACTATAACAAGCCCACTGCCAAACCATGTCCTTAAGCTCTGTACCTACATGACTTCTGAACACATCCAGGAATGATGAGTCAGTCACCTCCCTGGGCAGCCTGTTCCAGTGTCTGATGACCCTTTCAATAAATAAAAACAAAAAGCAGCAAGCCTTTACAACAAGCTTTTTATCTTAAAAAAGTACATGCTGATGTTGTTGCTTTTGGACAATGTGGTTGATACTTGGGTGATTGCCTAGGCACCAGAAAAAATACCTCTTGAAGAGAGATTGAAAGAGTTGGAGCTGTGTAGTTGGAGGAAGAGGAGGCTAAGGGGAGACCTCATCACACTCTATAACTATCTAAAGAACATTGCAGAGATGTTGGTGCTGGCCTCTTCTCACAGGTCATTAGCACCAGAACCAGAGGGAAAGACTTCACATTTCAACAGAGTAGGTTTAGATTGGACATCAGGAAAAAATTCTTCATGGAGAGAGTGGTCAGGCACTGGAATGGGCTGCCCAGGGTGGTGGTTCAGTCGCCATCCCTGGCTGTGTTTAAAAGTCGCTTAGATGTAGTGTGAGATCTGGTTTAGAGGTGAACTTGTGGAGCAGGGTTATGGCTGGACTCAATGATCTCAAGGGTCTTTTCCAACCTGAATGACTCTATGAGTCTATGAGTCTAGGATTTGTGACTGTATGAAGTTGCAGGCTGAATGGCAATGCAGGTTATGTCGTGAGGGTCATCCCATGACAACTCACTCATATCCTGGCGTCATTAAAGCTGGTCTGGAGGCCAATACCTAAAGATGGCAGATTTTCTTCAGTGGAGGTAAAGTATCTAGGGCAACTCACTGCAAAGCTTCCATGTTGCCCCCACCAAGCTCAGCTTTGTAACCACCACTCCATCCCATGGCATTACCCTATACTTAGGGAAGCATCTAGGGTAAGTTAATCACTCTTGCCCAGAGCCAGCAAAGTACAAAAGAACTGCTCTCACTCAAGACTGCAGAGTATCAGGCTTAGTGAATATTAAGGTCAGACAAACAGCAGATAAGTCAACATGACTCAAGCCTTTGCAATCCAACACTGACAGACCAAGTGGTCTCCATGGTATCCCCAGCTGATGTTGCTACAGATTTTGCAAAAGGCATGAAAGCAACTCGATTTTTTTGCTGAAGAAGTAGAAAATATTTGTCAGTGACAACATTTCACAGCTCGGATTTCTGAGGAACTGTCTCATCAAAACAAGACAAGTTCTGTCAAACAAACTTGTACAAGTTATTTTGCTAGGCTCAAAGTCCTGGCCTTATTAATGTCTGTAGTTTAAAAGAAATTTGCTGTGAAACATTAACTAACACATTCCATAAATGATTTTTTAGAAGGAGAGTTAAAAAAGAAAGCCAGGACTTCTCAAAAAAGACAATAGTGATAAAAGATTCAGTTTTGTAGCTTTTAAGACACTCACTAGAAAGAAAAATCCAAATTAGCTTATGAATGTCTCCCCAAGGGGGCTTCCATCACATTTCTGCTATTGGTTGTGAAAGAACAGAAACAGCTGTGGGTATCAACCCAGGCTTCACATTTACCTAGATCAGAACTACAGCAAACACTCCTGAGACACCAGAAACCCTGCAGATGCTGGAGCAGGTGAGACACCATGACAAAACTGAAAGGGAGGAAGAAGTCTGGGTGATGACAAGGTCTAAAATCAAAGACAAAAAACACTCACCAAGAAGCAAAGTGCAAAGAAGCTGCAACCAGAACTGCATGGAGCTACATACTCTGACTAGTCTCTTCCCCCTAGTACCACTACCACTACTTTATCGTAATTTCAACAGCACATTTTTGTCACAGAACAGAATTTTCTGAAGCAAACTGAAATGTCTCACTCACCCACGTGGCACAAACAACTTAATTTCAGATTACTGTAGAAAATGGTTCTCAGCTCCCAGAAAACAGCAGGCACAACACAAAGACTATTGCACTGTAATCCCTCCAAGAGCGTTCCTTCTCTGTCATGGACTTGTCCACGGCTGCATGCTTTGAGGTGCTCTGAAATGAACCCATTACCCACACCCACTGATGCTCCAAGGTGTACTTTCTCCAGCGTGGATTTATCCTTGGGCCATAAATCCTTCTAGTGCACCTGCTCTGGCAGGGACTTACCCACAGCCACAGATGCTTCAGGTTGTCCTGCTCCCACCTGGGCTCATCCACGGGTCACAATCCCTTCAGCTTGAGTGCACACTGCAGCTCCAGTCCGTTCAGGACAACAGCACAGAAATAGCAGCAATGTCCTAAACATCTGCCAAGCCGGGCACATCTCCACTGCCATCAACATTTTCTAATCAAAACGTTCCCAGCAGAGTGAGATGATGAGCAGCACCGCAAGAAGCGAGATCAAAAAAGCAGCCATTAATGAGCACTAGACTCCAGCACACAGTAAGGGAAGCAGGTCCCACGGCAAGCACAGAAGCCTGTCAATTAATCACTAGACAGCAATCACAGCTAATGCTTCATCTAGAACATTCTAGTGAAATCTGTCATTATCTCCAACACTTTGAGCCTCTAACTGGTTCCAAAAGGGACTGTTAGGATACAAGCCCAACCAGCAGCTTAGCCCTACGTAGACACTTGCTCACTCCCTCCTGGTGAGACTGGGGAAAGATTCTGAAGAGTAAAACTGAGAAAACTCATTGGTTGTTGACAAAACAGTGTCACCAGTTGGCTAAGGCTGGCCAAATCACTTTCTCTCCCTTTTTCTCCCCCAAGGAAAGAAGAAAGAAATTTGTCAGGCTTTTGTTGAGTCGAAAAACTAAACCAGCTTTAATAACAGTAGTAACAACAACAACAGCAGCAGCAACAGATAGATACACAGCTCAGGAGCTCACTGCACCAGGGGAACAGGCAGTGAAGGTGAAAAGGGACCAGCAAGAACAAAGGTCAGACGGAGGGTGTGAGAGGCAGGGCAGAGGTGAGAACATATAGGGTGGCCTGGCTCCTGGAGTTTTAAAGGAACTGCTGGGGCAGCCATAACTCCAGAGCCAAGTGAGTTTGGTGGACACCACGGGAGGAGCACACCATTGTCTGTCTGACCTGTCCATCTTCCTGTTCTACCCGGCAGGTGCAGTTCCTGGGGTACCCCTTCCCACACACCCCCAAGGTGGGTCAAGTCCCAGGACAAAGAAACCAAACCAGCACAGTAACAAACTGTCACTGGCAAAATACTGTTCAGGAACAGTTGTGTCTAACTATAGATGTCTTCAGAAAGCCCCACCAACATCAGCCACTTTAGTAGCTGTAATGGAAGTCCCTAGGCTTGACTCAACCTTGTTGACTCAACCAACACAAACTCCATAGTGAAAACTCAAGGTAAAAAAGCCTTCTTCAGACCCGGATATTAATACCGTGTGCAGTAAATACGACTCACGTAACTGCTGTATTTTTAATACACTATTAACAGACGTTATATTTGGTTTGTGCTTGCTAAACCAGCCAGTACTAATGGAATCAGAAGCCCCAGTCAGTCACAGGAGAGACTGTTTTGATGTGCACAGTCAGTGCCAGGCACACCAGATAGCTGTACCCTGCAAAACACTTGAGCAAACAATCTGCTTTTAATGTTTGATTTTACATTAATTGTACTAGCTTTCTAATGTTTTATCTATGTTAAAGTGTTAGGTGCAGTTGAACTGGATTGCTCTATCCAGAGGAAACTGGTATGGGAGAGGTGGTTTAGTTGCTCTGGTGCTGGAACATTGTGAAGTGCTGTTGTGATGTAAGAGCACAAGAGCTGTCCTGTGGCCATTTATTCCTGGTTAACATTGTGTTGAAGAGACTAGTATCACTGAAGATAAAACCACTGAAGTGTTTTATCAGAACACCATGGACATAAAAGCCCCTTGCATGTAACGATCATCCACCACAAGAGGGGCAAAGGGGAACCTGAAGGTACACAGCTCTTGGTGCTGGTTCTATTTATACTTGCGATCACAGGGAACATTTCAGCCTCTTGAATCTATTCTGACTTTCAGCCAATACAGCAAGATCTTCCTTTTGCAGTGCTGCTGGCATAACAATTCACCATCTCACTCAGAACTGCAAGCACCTTTTAGATAGGGCTTGTATGAAAAGACAAGCACAGCTAGTGATAGAAAGTAGAATCAGTATCTAAAGTCACAAGCTTTCAGTGAGAAATAAACAAGAGAGACACAAGCACGTCAGGTGCCGTTACAGAACACACTCTCTCCGAGTACTTTAGTGGGCTTTAATAAAACTCCTGTGTTACTCAAAGCTAATGTTTTTTGCCAGTCCAAATACTTCATGATATACTGACAAGTGAACAAACGCCCCGGACAATCCTCCCATTCACAACCCTTGGAGTTCATCATTCCTACTTATTCTTCATCCTTTGCAGATGCAGTAATCCTGATGAATGCAGCCTTTCTTCAGCTTGGAAAGAACGGCAATGGGGCAGTAATGAAAATCCATCCAAAGAAAATCCAAGCTTTCAGAGCACGCACTGAAGATTTGCTGAGCTGTACAATGGTCAGCTAGAAAATGCACACGCTCTTCAAAGCAAAACAGGAAAATGGTGGGAAGTGAGTCTAAAAGGGTTTATGAAGCACTACATTACTCAGATGCTGCATTTCCAAAGCTGCAAGCGCTCCTGTATAAATCAAGTTGTTTCACAGCACCCTCCCAAACACACAGAAAGGCTCCCTTTCCCTGCTCCTTTGGGAATAACTCGCAGAAGGAAGCAATGACAGAAATAAGATTACACATACACTGAAACCCTGCTGCAGGCACCGTGGAGCATTCCACAGCTTCTGTACAAGAAGGATGTTCATGCCAGCTCCTGACAATGACACGTTCTGAAGCCGCAGCAATTAAAGTACTTCTTGAGAAAATAAGAGTCACTGCTGTGATGCCTGTTTGTGCTAAGGAGCTCACGAGAATTGCTGCTTCAGAGAACCTTCCCTCACTAGCAGGTGAAGCAGCTGCTTTGTGCTCTGGCTATAACCCAATGTGAATAAAAAACTGCCTCCCAAATTCTAAAAATAAATTACACAATAGACATCACAACTCAGTAAATACACCTATGTTCCTTTCTGCAAAGCTTTCAACAAGCTGCATCGAGGTAAGCACAAGACCTTGTTTGGGAATACGAGCGGGTTAAGCAACAATAAATGGGAGATCACACTGGATAACTGCTCCTTACAGTAGATAGTTATGAAGCTATTAGACCCACAGGTACCCAGCATCACTTTTGGGATTGGAGTAATGACCATAAGGAAGCAAGTACAGTATTTAGCCTTTCATTTGCTTCTGGCATGAGACACTGTAATGTTTGGGAAGGAACAGCAGAAAACTGAGGATGAGTACAGCATTATCGCCGTTGTAGTGTTTCAGGTTAAGAGATGCAGGATGCAGGAGAAAATGTCACCTTGCAGGTTGTTACAGCAGCAAAGCATCAGACAAAATGCATGTCCAGTTACTCACGCTAAGTGCTGACAGTCTGAACAGTCAGACAAGTAGGAAATATTCATCAGAGCACAGTCAGCCAAGGTTTATACCACAAACACAACAAAAGAATTTGGCAGATATCATTAAATGTATAGGATCTACATATTCAGGAACTAGGAGGACTGGGCATTACTAACAGATTTGCTTTGAGCACTAGCTTCAGGTGTGGTTAACCTCTGAGCACAGGATCACAGAACACTGGGGATTGGAAGGGACCTCGAAAGATCTTCTAGTCTAATCCCCCCACCACAGCAGCATCACCAAGACCCAGTCGCACAGGAACATGTCCAGGAGGATTTTAAACATCTCCAGAGAAGGAGACTCCACAATCTCCCTGGGCAGCCCCTTCACATCTCATATTGATGTGAAACCTCCTCTGATCCAGCTGACACCCACTGCCCCTTGTCCTATCACTAGATGACACTGAGCAGAGCCTGGCTCCATCCTCCTGACACCCACCTTTCACATTGTCTCCTCCAGATGTCTGGGTTGAATATTTATTGTGAAATTCAACTGAAAGTTAACAAGTTGTGCCACAGTTCTCCTGTTAACAACAGGAACTCAGAATCATGCAGCAAAGCAATCAGAAATATAGGAATTGGAAATTTTATGAGTGAGGTACATTTGGGTTTTGGCACGCTGCCATCATCACAAAAACTGCCAACATTTGTTCTTGAGCACGGCCATTTTCTGCAGTTAAGGGTTCTGAAAATCTCAGATTAGACAGACAAAAAATCTTACTCTTCACAAACTTACTATAATCTTGTTTTACAAACTGCGCTAATTTTACCACGTGCCGTTGCAAGAAAACTCTGTAACACAGCCCTGGTCATAAATAGTCACTCAGGGTCCAAGTTTTCTTTGTGTACATACATTTTTGGGAGTCCCCAGTTTTTCCTGGGGCTGTGGTAAAGGCAGCACTTGATGCACAAACACCAGGCTGTGGTTCAGTGACAAAGACAGCCTATGACTTTGGCCAACGAGTGCAGTAAACCAAACATTCCAGCAGTGGTTTTGTTTGTCTGGTGGTTTGTGCTGTTTTATAAGAACATAACAACAAGATTAAGCAGTATCGAAGGGATTAAGGCCCTGATGGGGGACCCTTGCTTCAACATGCTAAGGAGTAAGTACACAA
This sequence comes from Rhinopomastus cyanomelas, assembly GCA_013400115.1. Classification (NCBI taxonomy): domain Eukaryota; kingdom Metazoa; phylum Chordata; class Aves; order Bucerotiformes; family Rhinopomastidae; genus Rhinopomastus; species Rhinopomastus cyanomelas. The sequence continues at coordinate 65,581 of VXBP01005306.1, read as the reverse complement.
AGTAGATGATGCCTACACCTCTTGCCCTCACCCTCCAGTCTTTACAGAGGGGCCTGTCATACATACACGTGACAAGTTTCCTCTGTTAGGGTTGACAAAACACTGATGCATTTGACATCATAAGCACATGATGCACTGAGAACATTAGGTGTGAAGTACGGGGAACAAGAAGTGCAACTGTCCTATGTTCTACAGTTTGGAAGGATCCCAAAACCGTCAGGGTTAAAACTTGTAAATGCTTAAATAAATACTCAAACATTTGCCAGCAAGAGCAATGCTCTTTTTATGGTTCCACAGGGCTCATCGTGGAGAAGGGGGATATGATCAAGTATTAGGTATCACCAAGAGAACTGTGTTGACATTTCTGTTTCATGTAGGCACAAGTTAAAACTGACTATGCTGCAATTATATTTAGTTAGCAAGCAGGTCACCAGTAGGAAATAACTGACTAGCTCTTCACACTCTTCAGTGCTGAGGAGAAGATTAATTTTATGTCTGTGAATTAGGAGGATGGGCACCTGCTGGATTTTTTGGAAGCTCAAGAAGTTTGTGCATGTTTTAAGGAGGCTCCTTCTCTCAAAAAGGGAGGTTTGGGAGCAGCAAACTCCCCAAGAACTTGGTAAATCAGAACTTCAGACAAGAATTAAATGTGATACTGAAGCACAACCGTTCCATGCAAACTCCTGAAGGCTGAAGAATGTGTCAGGGGCTGAGCAGATAAATACATTGCTCTAACACAAGCAAAGGTGTTTGAGAAAATGTTTACAGTTTCTAGAGGTAAAAATCAACTTCATAGACAAACTGTTTGCCAAGTTGGATAGGTTGCTGTGCAGAGATGAAAAGCAAGAATGGTTAGGCTGAAGCATTGTACTGGCTCTTGGTTGCCCATATAGAAGTCTACTTCTGAGTTAAAACTATTTCACTCACACCATCATATGTTCAAAACACTCTCTTCCAAGAAGACTTTACTGTAAACTGTGTCTGGTGGGAATATGCTTCCTGCAAGACATTCTTATTGCAGACAAGAACGACAAAACTGTCATTCTTGCACTGTGCAGCATCCGTGACTGTCAAAGCACAAGGCTTCAAGACAAGCTGAGCAAGCAAAAGTGCCCCCTTGAGTTCTGTCAGCTAGGAGATGATGCTGCAGTCAATCTTGCCAGACATGTCTGTGGAAGACCACCTGCAGTCACCCTCCCCTGCCCTTAACAGACGCTATTACATAATATTCAACTAGAGTATCAAGGGTAGCCCAGGAGGAACAATCAGGTGACACCTCCACAACAGGAATAAGCCTTTACATGAGTTTTTCTCCTCTACACTTACTCTTGTATTTTACAGCCACTGCAGAACTGCAGCTGAGCCAGTGATGCCAACTCCACGCACAGCTTCACATCCCCTAGGAACGGCCCCTGCACCTCTGGCAGCATGTCCCTCCAGAGCAGCCAAGGATTCCTATATTTGCCAGTTTAAACCCCTCTATTGAGTCCAGTTTCTAAAGGCTACTTGGAAAGAGTCAATTATAAAGCAAAGCTAAAAGCCAGATGGAATAAGTTGGTATTCCAGGCCAGGAACAATAAGTTTACATATGGTATCTACTAGCAAATACAAATGAAGTCTGTATTGCAGTCTCTCTCAGCCACTTTAGGTTATCAGCTCCACTGCTGCTGCACAGACAAGCAGACAGAGCACCAGTTAGGTAGAACCTAACCAGGTCTTTGATGAATGCTGTTAGATGAAAAAGCCAACTCAGATCACTTTCAAACACGCTTAGATGAAGCCTCTGCTTCTCCAAATGTAATTGTTTTAAATAATTCACCGTACAAAAGTAGAGTTTGTAATTCACCTGCCAACCCAGCCAGATGCTAGGATTGCAAATAACGGTGCTGGGTGCACAAGGAATGGAAATTCATGATCTCCAGCCTCATCGGGGTTTTGAAGGCAGCAAGCGTCCGACTCCATAGCAGGTGACTTAGGTTCAGCAAAGCTGTAAAGCAAGTCCTCTAGCTGCAGGACAGGGTGGATCCTAGGGCTAAACACTACAGATTAGCTCACTAAGGCGGCACTTTACGGAAGAACAGTCAAGCTGTCTCATGGATCAGGAAAATATTCCCAGGAGAAAGGTTGTTACACAATCGACAAGCACAATGGAGACTAACACCAAGGAGAGAGCAAGGAGGAAAAATGGTGCAGCAGCAGTGGAACAACAGCAGAGAGGTCTATGACACTTCAAATGCAGGTCACCTTCCCTTTCTGAAGGGCTTGGTATCAGGTGCTAAGACGTAGGGGAAAACAATTTCTCAGAATTAGTGTGGAAACAGTATCCACTCTAATGGATTCCAAGAGCACAAATCGAAAGTTACTCACATCCTTGTGGGACACTTGATATTTTTGAACATCATCAGTTATTACATCTTTCCATTAGTATTTCATCCTCAAAGCAGTGGCAAAGGTTAACAGCAGTTTTTATATTTAATCCAATTATGGAATTAATGGGATTACATCTGAGCTGCAGAAGCAAAGACTGCTCTTCCAGTGTGCTGGCACATACACCCTGCTGCAAACCCAACACAGGGGAAGGCTCATATGTAGGGGACACCAGTCTACATGAGTAGCTTCACCTTCAGCTAGCTCCTGATGCTAAGAGTTGCAGGTACACAGACCACACATTCACATAAAACCAGCACATTGAGGTCAGTTGTCTTTATGCACTGCTGTGCTTCACAGAATCACAGAACATTATTGATTGGAAGGGACCTTGAAACATCTTCCAGTCCAATCCTCCTGCCACAGCAGGATCACCTAGACCAGGTTGCACAGGAACACATCCAGGCAGGTTTCAAATGTCTCCAGAGAAGGAGACTCCACAACTCCCCTGGGCAGCCCCTTCCAGTGCTTTGTCACCCTCACCATGAAGAAGTTCCTTCTCATATTTATGTGAAACCTCCTCTGTTCCAGCTCACACCCATTGCCCCTTGTCCTATCATTAGATGACACTGAGAAGAGCCTTGGTCCACCCTCCTGACACCCACCCTTCACATATTTATCAACATTAATGAGGTCACCCCTCAGTGTCCTCTTCTCCAAGCTCAAGAGACCCAGCTCCCTCAGCCTTTCCTCATTAGGAGACATTTCTCTCCCTTCATCATCTTTGTGCCTCTGCGCTGGACTCTCTCCAGAAGCTCTGTGTCCTTCTTGAACTGAGTGGCCCAGAACTGGACACAACATTCCAGATGTGGCCTCACCAGGGCAGAGTAGAGGGGAAGGAGAATGTCTCTTGCTCTGCTAACCACTCCCCTTCTGACTCACTCCAGGATACCACTGGCCTCCTTGGCCACCACAGCACATTGCTGGCTCATGGTCATCCTGCTGGCCAGCAGGACCCCCAGGTCCCTTTCTCCTACACTTCTCTCCAATAGGTCAATCAAAGACAATCCAGGGTTGCCACTTCCTTCTTTGGTTCATGCTGGTGATCAAAAGGGTATTCCGGTGCTGACTTGATCCATCTCACAAAGCTCACAAACATTTAAATGAATTAAATATATCTTAGTTGCTATAAAAACAGCTGTTTTTCCTCAAAAAAAACACAGAATAAAACCTCTAAATAACCGCCCATACACACCAAAAAAATCACTGCTGTGAAGGCTACAGACAAATTGTACTCCAAAGACATTTCAGAAACATTAGCAATTGAGAAGCCACACAACTACCTCAACTGAAGAACAAACCTAAAACACAGGTAGGTTAGTAACAGAGACACAGGACTTCTTCCGGAATCTCTTGCAAGACAAAATGTAAGTTCCACCCAGTCACAGGCCACGGAACAAGTCTACAGATTATAATGTTCTGAGCAGCCAACACGTTGAGCAAGACTCACTTCGAAAGCCTGTAACCAAGTGATTTAAAAGAATATCCAGGATGAACAAGCAGATTGCCAGAGAAACCATAATGTTCCCAAAACTGTGTGCCCAGAGCTCTGCTCCTAAATCTGGTATTCAGAAGGCTTATGTGAAAGTGGCTTATTAAGTACAAACAATGCCATTATTTTAATGGCTGTGGAGATGTGTTAGGCTGTCTCCAGCATGTGTAGAGACTAGAGTCGTAACAGAGAGAGAGCACTGCAGCCAGATGAGCTAAAAATAGGCCTTCCTGTACCTACTTTGTGGATACAGAAACTCCAACACAAAGCAGTTCAGAACAAATCTGGTATTTTTATCTTGAACGCTTACCTCTTAGCTCTCATTTCTGATCCACAGAAGGTAACAGAAGTTTTACATGTCTCTTTACAGATTGTTTTCCTTTCTCTGTACCCAAGCCCAATTTTGCTTTTACTTTTACCTCCTGTGAAGTCCCCAGGCAGTTCCAGAACAATCCTGCAGTCCAAAAGGTACATAGCAGGCTGGCACCTATGCTGACACGTGGGTTACCCAAATCAGTACTTATCAAAGGGACAGACTAATTGCCTAATGGAGGTGATACCACTGCATCAGCTGGGACACATCTTCATGTCTAGGTAGCTAGCTGCCTTCTAAAGAGCAGAGGGGTGCTGAGGTACCAGCGCTTCCCATCCTTAAGCCCTTACCTGGGCTCTCACAGTCATGTCCTACCACACGTCCTCCCTATCACATGGGGATGGATGCACCTCAGGAGAGAGTGAAGAAGCCTCACAAACAAGAGTTACCATATGCAGTAGAACCTCTTCAGGAAAAACACAGCTCCAAACACCACCCCTGGGACTCAAAAGGGAAAGTGAGCACCTTGATCACTATCACAGGTTGGAATGTGAGTGTCAGCAAAGTCTCAGTTCCCTAACTGCTCTGTTGTGGGTTGTTGGATGTTGGGGGGTTTTGCTGGGGGATTTTTTTGTTGGTTGGGTTTTTTAATTGCTCCATGACTTGCTTTAGTATTACTGTTGCTGGAGGAGCCGCAGAACATTTGCCCCTTGCAAGTATCTAACTTTCACGGAGCAACACTCTTGTTACAAGAGTTTCAAGACCAGAATTCAATTTTATTTAGCACTTTATCAGCCAAATGCACCTTGTAGAACGACCTGCAGCCAATCACAGTGCAATGACATAGTACATAATTCAAAGCAACATTGCACCTGGACCAGCGGCTTTACAGAATCACATGGTTGGAAGGGACCTCCTAGATCACCGAGTCCAAACATACACTACAGCAACAAAAAAACCTAAATACCTGATTGATTGATTAAGACAAAATAACCCCCTACATGCCTGCCAGTATAGCAGGTCCTGAAGCACCATGTCTACACCTTTCTTAAATACCTCCAGGGATGGCGACTCAACTCCCTCCCTGGGAAGGCCGTTCCAGTGCTTCACCAGTCTTTCTGTCAAGAATCTCTTCCTAATATCCAACACAAACCTCTCCTGCCTCAACTTTAGACCATTTCTTCTGGCTTTGTCATTAGTTACTAAGAAGAGGCCAACACCCACCTCCCTACAACCTCCTTCCAGGTAGTTGTAGAGGGCAAAGGGGCCCCCCCTCAGCATCCTCTTCTCCAAACTAACCCTGCCCAACTCCCTCAACCTCTCCTCATACGACTTGTGCTCTAAACCCCTAATGAACTTGGTAGCTCTCCTGTGGATATGCTCCAGCATCTCAATGTCCTTCCTATAGTGAGGGGCCCAGGACTGAACACAGTACTCGAGGTGAGGCCTTCCGGTGTAAACTACTTAAGGTGTTCCAACAATAGTTACGTCCCTTCCTTTTTCACATAAGTAATTGCCAGACCTAGCATGTGCAGCTGAGTCTGTGACTGTCACATTCATCAAATCTAAGATTAACACTCCAGGGAAAAAAAAAAAGATGCTCTGTAAGTCATTAAACACTCATGTAAACTTCATGTTATTTCACATCCAAAACAGATGTCTCCAAAGAAAAGTATCTAACACACCAGAATGATAAAGACAGACATGCAGCAACTGTGTGTTGAAGAGACAGCGACAACACAAGAAATAAGAAACATGGAAAAGACTACAGAATTACTTTAATGACTTTTTAATCTTCAATCAAAGCAGCTCTCCTAATGAAGTTACATAAAACACACCAAACCTGGACCAGACAGTAGCCTTTGTTGTGTTGAGGATGGGGTAATTAGAGCCCCACATTGAAACTGTCAGAAATGACAGATGCCTCTGATTCAACAGGCAGCAGCTACTCAACGTCTGGAAGAAACACAGACTTCGGCAGCTCCAGCAGTACTTGAGCCTCGAGTTTTTTAGCTGGGTAAAACACATGCGGTCTTTCAGAGGCACATGATCAAATCAACAGCAGACACATCAAAGAAGAACAGGACACGCTCACATCTGGGATTCTTAGAAAAGTGAGAAGCTTCGGTTAAAGCTCTGGCTGAAGGCAGCTTTTCCGCTCACCGTTTCAAGACACCATTGTGCCACCTGTTTCCCCTTGTGCTCAAGGACAGGCTTCTCTGCACACTACTCTAAATTAACATGGCTAATCAAGGGAAAAAAAAAGAAGCCCTGCTCCACCACAGTCTCTTAAGAAGCAAAACAAGTTAGCAGGCATCAAGATCTGCAGTTTCTAACTAGCTTGGCTCAAATGTGCATTTGATCTAACACAACCATCCAAAGATTCAGCAGTTCAAAATGCAGTTTTGGAGGGTTTTACAAAGCATTTACAGGACATTTTTTCAGGTCATTATTGCCACAAGAAAAACTAACCTGCACTGAAGTGCTAGCTTCCTATTACAAGTACAACAGACAGCTCTGATGACACTTATCCTTTTTCCTTTGCTCTAAAGAAAGTCTGCTAAGTGCTTCAGTGAAGCCAGGCCTCTGGAGAGAGTCTACCGCAGAGCCACAGAGATGATGGAGTAGAACATCTCCCTGATGAGGAGCTGGGTCTCTTGAGCTTGGAGGAAAGGAGACTGAGGGATGACCTCATGAATGTTGATAAATATGGGAAGGGTGGGTGTCAGGAGGATGGAGCCAGGCTCTGCTCAGTGTCCTCTAATGACAGGACAAGGGGCAGTGGGTGTCAGCTGGAACAGAGGAGGTTCCACATCAGTATTAGAAGAAACTTCTTCACAGTGAGGGTGACAGAGCACTGGAACAGGCTGGCCAGGGATGTTGTTGAGTCTCCTTCTCTGGGGATGTTTAAAACCTGAGTGGACATCCTCCTGTGCAACTTGGTCTAGGTGATCCTGCTGGGGGGATTGGACTAGATGTTTCAAGATCCCTTCCAACCCCTAATTTCTGTGATTCTGTGAAAGCCAACAGCGTTAGAAAGGAACTGACTTTGCTGAATGCTTTTCCTTGCAACTTTGCAACAACATGGCAAGATTCATTTTGCTTGGCAGGGAGAAGAGCCTCTATTATGTCATACTAAAGGGGCTCATCTAAAAGATGGGTATAGCAAAGAAGAATCTATGAAAACAGAATGATTTAGATGAGAATACGCCAGTGTTCCTCGTTTGAAACAATCGCTCTTCCAGCGGTCCTGCCGGTGGTGCAGAAAGGGCTACAGAGCATCAAACTGTGAATCTAGCATCCATGTCACTGATCGGGAGCTGGATGTTAGAGTAAACCAGTCAGAGCTTAATGAGAGGCAGAAGCTCTCCAGCTGAACAATTTCTTGTTTCCCACACGCCTCATCAAAACGCCCAAATGCCCTTTATGCCCTGGTACTTGTACTGTACACATGAGCACTCCCACATACACAAGTTTTGCAGCATGAAGTAAGCCCCCTGAATCACTGACACAGTCTTAAAGCACAAACGAAATGTCTGAAGGCAACAGCACCAGGGTAATGGCTAAACAGCATCTTCCACATAACCTTATCCCGACTCCTCCAATCAGCACTTACACAGTTAATCCAGCATCTCCTGGGCACCAGTCAGCCGCTGAGCATTATCATGCTCAAACACAACTTACTTATACAACCAACGGTTAATTTGTCTGTTTTCAGCATCAAGCCAATGTGAAATACCCAGCACTGCAGCAAAAGGGATCAGGGAGCAACGGGGATGGTTTAAGAGAAGCATCAGCAGAGGAAAATTCCATTGCTTTGCCAGCAATCACGTAGCTCTCAAGAGCAGGAGTACTCATCAGGAGGCAACGATTCACTTTCCCCCTCCCCTCCGAGCGCCAACTCTCTCACCCGTGGTTATCCTCGGCGTGCTCATCCTGACCACCACTGGGTAGGTGTTTCACACTTCTCAGCAAGAGCCGATCCAGCTCACGAAGAAGTGACCTCGGTGCAACGGCAGCAGCCAATCATTGACAGACTAATCATTTTTTAAACGGGTGGGTGCTCCTCATCTCAAGTGTTTAGCGTGCTGTGTGGTAAACCACACACGAATCAGCAGGAGTACACAGCAAAGTGAGGACTCGGTGCTGCAGGTTCTGGCTCACCTGCGGCCCTCTGCACCGGCCACTGACAGCAGCATCACAGAGCCCAGCTTCACTGGGTCACAGAATCACAGCACCGTTTCCAATGGAACAGTCCTTTAAGATCATCAAGTCCAACCACTGATCCAGCACTGCAACTTGGTCTAGGTGATCACTGACCCACCACTGACAGTTCACCACTGAACCATGTCTCTCAGCACCACATCTACATGGATTTTAAATACCTCCAGGGTTGGTGACTTCACCACCTCCTGGGCAGCCTATTCTAGTGTCTGATAACCCTTTCAGTGTAGAAATTTTTCATCATATCCAGCCTAAACCTACCCCGGCACAACTTGTGGCCATTTATAGTCCTATCACTTGCTACTTGAATGGACAGACCGATCATCCCCGCCACCTCACCAACAACCCTGTCACAGGGACTTCTAGTACTGCCCCTGAAACACCGCGGGGAGACGACTCCTGCCCTGGGAGGGGACGCGGCTCCTGCCCAGCTCCTCCTCGCGTTTACGGGAAGAGAGCGGGGCTGGAGAGGACAAACCAGCCCCAGGACAGCGCTCGTTCCACCCGAGCGGGCAGGACACGAGCTGCGGGCGCTGTCCGAGGGTGTCCCCGCGGTCACTCGCTATCGCGGGGCATCCACGGCAGCACCGCGCCAGCGCCCGGAGCGCAAACCTGCGCAGCCGGTGCTGGCACAAGACGGAGTGGCAGCGGCAGGGCCGCGGCGGGGCTCCCCTCCCGCCCCCGGGGCGCGGCCTACCCTGACAGCGGCGGCGCTGCGGGCGCGGGCGGCGGGACTCACCGTAGATCATGGCCAGGCCGGTCTCGTGTAGGAATCGGACACGGNGCCGGGCGCTCAGAGCCCGCCCCGCCCGCCCCGGCCCCTTAAAGGCGCAGGAGGCGCAGCCCCGCCGCGAGCGCGCCGCGTCCTCCGCACCCTCGCGCCCGGTGAAGCGGCGCGGTAGGGGAGGGGGGAGCGGCCCTGACCCGCTGCGGGAGCGGCCTGGCCTCGGGAGCGCTGCGGAATGTGCCCCGGTCACGGTGCCCCCGGGTGCCCAGCCGGCCCCTGAGCGGCTGCGACTCGTGTGCGGAGCTGGAAGCCCTCCCGGGCCAGGAGCTGCTGGTCTGTCTCCCTGACACCTGGGCGGGAACAGACCCGGGCGCTGCTCGCTCCGAGTCTCTCAATGTGCAAAAGCCCTCCCCAGGGAGTGAGGATACGGTCACCCGAGTCACTCCTGGGTTTTTCCGCGAGCGGTTTATTTTTTCTTTTTTTCCTTTTTCTCTTTGAATATTTTCCCCCTCTTATTTCCTTTTTTCTCTTATTTCTAATTTTCTCTTCTTTCCTACTTTCCTCCATTTTCCCACGTCCCCACCTTTCCTCGTTTCCCCCTCCTCGCCGCTGCTTGTTTCCCTCCTCGTCTTTATTTTGTTGCCTTTCCTTTATTTTTCCTTCTTTTGCTGACAGAGGAAAACTTATTAAATGCGACTTGCTAAGTTAGGGGTTTCCGTTCAAACACATTCCACCGGAGATTTGTGCCCAGGAAGCACTAAAATTGTAGCAAATTTAACAGAGTTAATTTGAAATATTTTTGGTGAAAAAAACAAACCAACTAAGAGCATATGCCTACTCTTTTAAATTCATCTCAAGATGAGGGAAGAAAACGCATCTTTAGCTTTCTGCAAACTAACCAAAATCAGACCTTCCTCCTTTCACATTTTTCTTTAGTAAATTACAAAGATGTAAANGTGCTTGAAGAGCCAGATGGTGAGGATGGTGAGGGTAAGGAGCAGGATGAAGGTGAGGAGGCTCACGCTGTCCTGCCGGTGGCTCTCCTCCGCCTCCTTCTCGGTGGCCAGCTCCTCCATGGCGCTGCTACTCCCGCCGCCCCGCTCCGCCGCCCGCAGCCCGGCGGCTGCCAGCAGGAGCAGCGGCAGCGACCGAGCC
>VXBP01005306.1:0-54680 GCA_013400115.1 Rhinopomastus cyanomelas | reverse complement strand
AAAAAAAAAATCAGGTAATTACAAGTAATAAAAAATATTGGTTTTAAAGAAATATGGAAAGCTGTATAACTCATGGGGTTTGTTTGCTTTTATCATCTTCAAGCAGGAGTGTGGCTTGCCTTTGTCTGCCAGAGGAATTCCCTCCCCGTTTCCAGTGCTGGTGTGAGCAGTGCTGGCATTTCTGCTCCTAAGATTTTCTCCCAGAAGTGTTATTTTCAAGCACAGTTTAGTGCTGTCCTCTTTATTAACGTTGCTGCCTGCCCATTTCAAAAGATGTTTATTGTGGTGCTCTGCTTATAAGTCTCTTTCAAATTTTCTCTGCTTCTGCTAGTGGATCTGGAATTCACAGAATTACAGAATCATTCAGGTTGAAAAAGACTCTTGGGATCATGGAGTCCAGCCATCAATCCTGCTCTACAAGTTCATCCGTAAAGCAGATCCCCCAACACTACATCTAAGTGACCTTTAAACTCATCCGGGGAAGGTGACTCAACCACCACCCTGGGCAGCCCATTCCAGTGCCTGACCACTCTTTCCATGAAGAATTTTTTTCCTAATGACTAGTCTAAACCTGCCTTGTTGAAGCTTGAAGCCCTTCGCTCTGGTTCTGTTGCTAATGACCTGTGAGAAGAGAGCAGCACCAACATCTCTACAGTGTCCTTTCAGATAGTTGTAGAGAGTGATGAGATCTCCCCTCAGCCTCCCCTTCCTAAAATAAACAGCTCCAACTCTCTCAGTCTCTCCTCGTAAGATTTATTCTCCAGGCCCTAAATTGTCTCATTGCATATTCTTTTGCTCAGAAGACTTTGTTTTAGAAACATTTCAAGATGACAGCGATGTAAATCCACGTTTTCATTTATATGTAGTCCTTCTAAATGTGGTATTTGTGCAAGTTCCTCAACAGCCTTCAAAACCCAGTATAATTATGTGCAATTACCTTGAAATATTTGGTTGTACAGGGCTGAAAGTTTACATCAACAGTGCCATCATTTGTAAGCCTCTTAGAGATGAAAAGCATTCATTTGCCCTGGAGGTCTAGCTCTTGAACCTAGGAGAACCATTAAAAATTACAGCCTCAAGACGGCTTTACGTTAAGTCTCGCATTCAAAATTAACGTTCTGAAGGCATTATACTGCTAAATCTTTATTGTGTATCTTCAGGATATACAACCTACATATTTTGGAACAGGCTGCCCAGGGGGTTGTGGAGTCTCCTTCTCTGGAGACATTTAAAACCCACCTGGACGTGTTCCTGTGCGACTTGGTCTAGCTGATCCTGCTGTGGCAGGGGGGTTGGACTGGATGGTCTTTCGAGGTCCCTTCCAACAACTAATGTTCTGTGATTCTGTGATTTTTGTTGGTTTTTTACTGTGTGCTGCACAGCGCTGGGTAAAGTCTGTCTCTAAGGGTACAGTGGCTCTTTTTAAGAAGACAATTTCCATGTACCTTGTAATTTCATCTGCCTCTCAGCTGAGCTGCAGTCAGGATCTCAAGTTACCTTCTGCAAAGTCTTCCGCCGGTAACCTGTGTTTTATCCTTCAACGCACACACAGTTCGTTACGCACTCTGCCTCTTGATCTCCGGGCAACAACGAGAAATACCCAGGCAGTTATTGTTATAGTTAAGTGTAAGAGCCCAATTTTCCCTCTTTGTTTTTTGTAGCCACACTAGGTTGTTTGTGGAGGAGAGCATTCATTCACCCATCCATCGTTTGGTGTGTCAGCACAAGCTTTCAACTTCTGCATTCACATGTATGGGCTTTTCAGTGCTGCCTTGCCCCTGAAGCATCTCCATGGCCACCACCTTATCCTAAGAACACCTAGGAACACAACACACCACTAGGTGCTGCCTCAAAGTATTCATACTGAATTTAAGAAGCGATGTTCACCACTGTTGTGCACAAAATCATGTGTGAGTCATCCTTTCCCTGGACTATGTGGATGAAGCTAAAGTCTGTGCACAACTTGGTGACGGCAGCGTGGTTGTTTCTGTCCATTTAGGGCATCAAAGTTTAATTGTAAGCTAATTAAGTTCTCTTCAACACAATGTTCTGTCTAATATGTTGCTGCCAGGGAATCTGATAGGCTCAGTGTATTTGGTTCATACCTGCCAAAGTTTGCTCTCTCTTTCCAGTTGTGAATTGGTGTTGTGGCACATGAATGATTTAACTGAGGATCACCTAGAGCATATGATACCAGACAAAAAAAAAGCTTGCCCATTGTGTTACAGACTCACAGAACTTCTTTGGTTGGAAGAATCACGGAACATTAGGGATTGGAACGGACCTCAAAAGATCATCTAGTCCAACCCCTTGCCACAGCAGGATCACCTAGACCAAGCTACACAGGAACACATCCAAGTGGGTTTTAAACATCTCTGGAGAAGGAGACTCCACAACCCTCCTGGGCCTTTAAGATCATCAGGTCAAACCATTAACCCAATACTGGCCAGTCTAAAATATATCACTCAGCACCACTTCTACACATCTTTGAAATACCCCCAGGGACAGTGACTCAAACATTTCCCTGAGCAGTCTGTTCCAAAGCCTGGCAACTCTTTCGGTGAAGAAGTTTCTCCTAATGACCCAACCTAAACCTTCCCTAGTGCAACTTCAGTCCATTTGTTCTTCTCCTATCACTTGTTACTTGGCAGAAGAGATCTAGTTCGCATCCCTGTAAACCAGGCTGCATCCTTATAAGACAGCTGTGTTCACACAGCTGGATGACTTACAGCAGTATAGGTAGCAGATTGCTGTGGTGTTTTCAGTCCAGTGGAAACACCAGTAGTTTAATCTCAAGGGTCACTGTAATAATGCTGTGGTTGCTGTTCATGCTCCAAACTGGTTTTGGCCTCCACCTACCTCCCCAAGCTGTTCTGCACTAAACCTCCTTCATGTTCTCTACAGATGGATGTTACCCCTGTCTGGCAGTCACCACAGAGATTGCAGAAGTCAGCCTGCCTGCATAGCAAAACGATCATTTTCTTCTATTCCTGCTTTTTTCCCATCTGTTACTGTTTTTCTGGTTTCAGGCAGAGGTCTTTGATCTGTTTGCTGTTTGGGAGACCATGCTCGAGGCTGAACAGTGATGTGTGCTTAGGGAGCTGGAAGACAATGCCACCATGGGATCACAACAGTGGTATCAAAGGCTTAAAACTAAAGCTGTGAGATGGTATTGAAATAACACGAAGGACAACATCTAGGCATTCATCAGATTCAGCCATACGGGGCAGGGGATGCTGATATCCCCTGGATTTGGGTCTTACAGAATCACAGAGCCAACTAGGTTGGAAAAGACCTTTAAGATCATTGTGTCCAACCACTAACCCAGTGCTGACAAGTCCTCAAAAATACTAATAAATATGTACATTTGCAAAGAGTTGGTGACTGACTCACAGGATTGATTCACGTGTGCCTAGAGACAGTTATAGATCAGGCCACCCTGTTCCTGTTGCCTACCAGTCTTCTCTATTAAACATCCATCCTGCCAGAAGTACCATCAATTACTCTACTCAGCATTTTTATAACGTCCTTTGTTACGAAAGTCATTGTTATCAGACTACCTGATACACACTTCAGCTCTGTTGAAAAACAGTCACTTGAGGCAAATGTGAGGTCCCAGTTTCCAATCTCTGCTCTCTCTTTGAGCTATTTGCCATAATTCACTCCTTGCTGGTAACACCACACTCTGCTGAGATCTTTTCCATATTACCAGAGCCTACAGACTGGCCTTTTGTGCTGATGAAAGCAGCAGTTCTGAGATTGTCACTGATCTAATGGGCCATTGTAGGACTCATTCTGATAGAGAGGGACCTCACAGTTGCCTGTGCTTATGACAACCTGGAAAATCAAACAAATCCTTTCCTTAATATGTGGCAACCTCTCTTGCATGCTCAAATTTTCTAGCACATTAATCCAGAACATGGTGGCAAGTTAATCAGCGGGAACGTGAGCCCTGCAGAGCAGCCAGCATGTCAGCCACCTTCTTCTCCTTTCTTCCCCTCTAAGTTGACACCTCCCTTTGTGCTTTCAAATGGTAGCCCATTTCAAACCCACAGTGGATTTCCAGTGATAGTGGGATCATCTTGTAGACTGCACTCCTATGCCCCACACCACAGGACCCCACAAAGTCCCATGAGTCTAAAATGTTCAGCTATGAAATTCTGAAGAATGTGTCAAGGTTTTACTTAAAAAGCAGATTAGTTCAAATCTCCAGTGTGCTGGAAGTGTTAAAAACTCCGACACTTTGCTCCGTTGGTACCACTTCTGCAGAGGTGTCACGTAGCCAAGAAAATGTCAGAACTGCCACTTCCCATCAGTGCAAATGCAGGAGTCAAGATCAGCCTCTCCAAGTCTAGCTGGTCTAGCTAGAGGAAAAGCTGTTCTGGGCTAGCTGCAAGGTGCAAAAGTCACTCAATGTGCATCCCACATCTTTGCTGTCACAGTAAACGTTTGGAGTGTCTGAATGACTACACATTTTATCTGTGGAGGGGTACCCTGTCATTTCCCTCATGCCCGAGTGGATTTCTTTCCCCTCCCAGCTGTATGTGATATCAGGAAATGTCACTCTCCTACGGACAAAGCAGCTTTTCTCTAGTTCAGCTGTTGATTGCCCTTTGCAGGTTCAAATCAGTCTTACAACTTTCAGAGCTGTACTAGCTTGAAGAGGCAGCAAAGTGACCATTGTTCTCATCCTTCCTTACTCCACACCATGTACCCCAGAAATGTTTAAACAAGTGGATCCCTCAGTGCCACAGCTCAATGTGCCAGAAGAGTCCAGAAAAGTCCTGAAGAAGGGCAAGTGAGCCTGGGCTGACACTCAGTGTCGTCTAATGATAGGACAAGGCATAAGGCAATGGGTGTCAGCTGGACACAGGAGGTTCCACGTAAATATGAGAAGGAACTTCTTCATGGTGAGGGTGACAGAGCACTGGAAGGGGCTGCTAAGTATCTTGGCTCTGTCTGCCCAGGGGTGTTGTGGAGTCTCCTTCTCTGGAGATGTTTAAAATCTGCCTGGATATGTGTTACTTGATCTAGGTGATCCTGCTGTGGCAGTGAGATTGGACTAGATGATCTTTTGAGGTCCCTTCCAATCCCCAATGTTCTGTGATTCTGTGACACAAGGGAGTTATAATCTGACCTCCTGCACAAAATTAACCTTGTCTAGCCTTACGAGGAGTTACACGAACACCATCTCAAACTGCAAGCTTGCACACGGGTGCTCAGGTGCTGTCACATGTCAGCTGGAGACTACCCAAAACAGTATCTACAGATGGTTTCCTCTAACACAGCTCCAAAGTACAAAGGAGGAAAGAGTGGAAAGAATGTGGGTACAGTGTTGTGGCAATGAAATTTGTTATAAAATATTTCTATAGTTGTATCACTATAGCAGATCTTTCGACAGAGCTCTCCTGGAAAAGCCTGCTGTTCTCTTCTTGACAGAGAAACAAAAAGTCAAAATTATGCATGATTTAATCTTGATTAGACTCGGTACGCCGTGCCTGTAGGCACTGCAGAGGCTAGAAAGTGAATGTTTGCAAGCAGAGTTACGCTGAGCATCTTGGCTCTGTCTGAGTTAGACAGCCCAGAGGCATGGCTAGATGTATGAAAGGAAAAAGTTAGCTCTACGAAGTTCAGTAAGGGCAAGTGCAAGGTTCTGCACCTGGGTCGAGGCAATCCCCTGCACAAATACAGACTGGGAGGAGAAAGGACTGAGGAAAGCCCCAAGGAGAAGGACTCGGGGGTGGTGGTGGAACAGAAGTTGCACAGGAGCCATCGGTGTGCACTTGCAGCCCAAAAGCCAAATGTGTCCTGGGCTGCATCAAAAGAAACAGCGACAGTTGGTTGAGGGAGGTGATAAGTGCGGAATAAGACCAGGGTGATGCCAGCACTTGGAGCTAGTTGTTCCTTTCCAAGAAGTCTGGCTGCTGAGGGCAGAGCCACTGGGCAAATTTTAGTTCCTGATGGTCCCTGGCTAATACCAATGGCAAGTTCTAAAAGGAAACATGCCTGCATCAACAGTGGAGCCCTCTCACACGGGAAAATTCATGACAGTATTGCTGGGACAAGCTGTGACCTGAGCAGGAGTGTTTGTTCTTTGGTTGGCTGCTAGGCTGCTGACAAAAGGCAAAGAGCAGAAAGTCACCAAAAGGTTGGAAATCAAAAGAAGGAGAGCAGTTGTCGGCTACTCCAAGATGCAATCAATATTATCTCAAGCTGCTCCCCTCAGATAGGAAAAGTCCAAGGCAAATACGTTGATGGAATCAGCGTCACGGCAGTCAGACACAAGCCACTACTCGAGCTCTTGTAATGAAGGATTTGGTGGTTTACTGTCTTTCCCTGTTTATTCCTCATTTTAGTGGATAGGCTATTTCAGTTTACGAAGAGGGCTTTTCATGCTGATGTTATTTGCATATGCCAAATCACTCATCCCTTCCCAGTCGAGTGCTTTGCGAGACAAACTCCAAGTATGGGCAACAGAGCAGATGGGGAGATTGATGGGTATGTGGTTACTACCCGCATACAAAGCAGGGACATCTACAGGCCAGCGCAGCGTCCGCAAAGACACTCAGCACAAACACATCTACTAGACGTGCAGGCTGAGAGCTTCTTTCCAAAGCAGCTTAGATAATAAATACGTTGCATGACCTCTAGTGGTATTAAGCCCAAGGCACTGGCAAAGTCGCTCACGGCTGGGGAAAAGCCACGGCTACGGCGAAGCAATCGCGTACATACTGGTTGGGAGCTGCCTTACCTCACCCTGCTGCCATCGTTAGGTCAGCCCAAACGTTGTCTGGCTGCCAGGATGAGATTAAGGAAAGTTTTTAATTCAGCAGAAATTCCAAGTGCTCAGCAGAGCAAATGTCTTGCAGCGATGGCTTCATTGTCAACTAATCACACATAGTCGTAAATCTTTCCTACTATTGTCTTCATGTGGAGGAATAAGGAGCCTGGCAACACCACTGTGAGAAGGAATGGCAATAAGAATGAGGAATGGCCTCACAAAGTTAAAGAGAAGTAACGTTTTCTTTTAGCAGGAGAAGAATAATGTGCTGCTCCCCTGTTCATGTGTATCCTGTTCCCTTGCAGAGGTGAGGCTGTCATCACTGGCATCCACTTAGAAGGTCTGGAGTCCCCACAGCAAGACAAAGAGACCCCACTACCTGAGATCCTGACTTTGGCAGAAGGGAGACAAGCAGGACCTGAGCTGCCAGAAATAACTTACCAACACAAAGATGAGGTGGAAATAGCAATCAGTGTGGCAACAGAAGACACCGAACAAGACTCTGTGATTAGAAAACCAGGCTTTCTCACAGGACTGGGAGAACACCGGTGCTCTCACAAGGAGTTGCTGGCACAGCCTCTTACCATGGCAGCCAACAGGTTGCAGGACACCCTGAGACAGACAAGTTATGTTCTTCAGAGCTACAGAGTTTGTTCCCACGGTCTTCAGTCTCATCCATCATATTCTGTGGCCTCTAAGCCACGTCCCCAATAGCCCGGCTGTGCTCTGCCACCACTGGGAGGGATGCACAGTGCAATTGCCTGCTGTGGAAGATGTGTTTTGTTTCACTTGCACTTCAGATCAGCCTCACTCACATCCCAGGGTTCAGGGCCTTTCTGTTATGCACTGCTTTTATATTCATGGCACTTGGCTGTATGTTTTATGTTTCTAATCATTTGCTTGCTCTTTTCTGCTATTTGTCCTTTGGTTTGGTAATTGGTGCAAAACAGAGAGAGGAACTTCAAAGCAAATTATTTTAAAAGGAAATAATTTAAAATAGGCATTTTATATAAATTTTTAATATATATATATAAATTTTTATATAAAAAATCTGCAACAAACCAGTTTAATCCAAAAAAATCCCTTTGTGTTTGACTTATCTCACAGAAGTATTTACACTGGACTCTCTTTTTGTGTGCTTGAACAAGATTTTTAATCAATTTGTTTGATCCAGAGTGATTTACTCAAGACATTTATCTAAGCAGGCACTTTATCTTCACAAGTAACAAGAGAGTATAATTTAGCCAGTTGTCTGAAGCTGAGTTATTGCAGCAGGCATCTGATGTGTGTGGGGGGCTGATTTAGTTTAGGTACTTTCCTGATGGAAGCCCTTTGTGGCATGGGCTGTGGCTTCATTTACTTACAGCACCTAAAACGNAGGTTGGAAGAGACCTCATAGATCATCAAGTCCAACCTGTCACCACAGAGCTCAAGGCTAGACCATGGCACCAAGTGCCACGTCCAATCCTGCCTTGAACAGTCCTTATCTCCCCCAAAGGTAGGCTCCCAAAGTTACAGTATCACAGTAACACAGTTTCACAGTTTCCTGATGGAAGCCCTTTGTGGCACGGGCTGTGGCTTCATTTACTTACAGCACCTAAAACTTTTAAAAGAGAACTGATGGAACTAATCAATGATAAACAGTTCCACATAAAAAGAGTGATTTACCTAAGAGAGCTGGCTTTAGACAGCTGAAGGTTTGATGTCCAAGTCTGTGTTCATCACCCTTCATTAACTTTGTAGTTAACAAAGAAGACAGCTTAGATACCATCCAAAAGTGCTCATCTGAGACCTATTGTCATCCCAAAGGTTTTCTTTCTTTTCCACTGCCTACAAAAAGACTGCTTTAGGTGACAAACATGGAGGTACATGGCTAACTAGTAGACTTGCTATGCTAGGGCTAGGGAAACTGACCTCTAAATTAATTTGTTAGGGTAGTGGGTTCCAGAAAGAACTCAAAAAAAGGACCCAAAGAAGCACTTTTTGATAGTTTGGCTGCACTGAGAAGACGCAGTCATGGAAATAGAGAACAGATTTTTATTTGTCTGGTTAAAACCAGAAACAATTAATAGACTGTTTTGCTAGGGAACGATCCTGCTGAATAGGTCTGAAACAGAGTAAAGTATGAGGCCTCGACTAAGCCATCATTACTGGACTTGGATTCTTCTGGGGTTTTTTTTGTTTGGCCTTGTCCTGATGGCTCTTTTGCTGAAAAAGTTTTAGAAAGGTTACTGCAGTTTGAATGACTCCAGACCTCCTGCAAAGACTGTGACTGTAATTCAAAAACTAGCACAAGATTGAATTAGAAGAGATTCTGCCTTAAATCAGAGACTTTTCCCATTTTTCCATTGCTCGTTGGCCAGTTCTGCACCAGGTTCTTGCAGCGTAACTGTACTTCCTTTTACCTGACCTTTGAGTCAAGATCTATTTGCTTAAACTATGTGTAGGTTACTGAATCACAGAATATCCAGGTTGGAAAAGACCCTTGAGACCATCAAGTCCAACCATCAACCCAACTCTACAAGTTCACCCCTAAATCACACCCCCCAACAAGACATCTAGGTGACTTTTAAACACATCCAGGGATGGTGACTCAACAACCACCCTGGGCAGCCCATTCCAGTGCCTGACCACTCTTTCCATGAAGAAGTTTTTCCTGATGTCTAGTCTAAACTTCCCCTGTTGAAGCTTGAAGCCCTTCCCTCTGGCTCTGTTGCTAATGACCTGTGAGAAGAGCCCAGTACCATCTCTACAATGTCCTTTCAAATAGCTGTAGAGAGTGATGAGGTCTCCCCTTTGCCGCCTCTTCCTCAAACTAAACAAAGTTTGGACTCGATGACCCTGGATCCAGCCATGATGATTCTATGATTCTATGATTCTAAACAGCCCCAACTGTCTCAATCTCTCCTCATAAGATTTCTTCTCTAAGCCCTTCACCAGCCTCATTTCCCTCCTCTGCACTTGTTTCAGCACCTCGCTCTCTCCCTTGTCCTGAGGACCCCAAAACTGGACCCAGTACTCAAGGTGTGGCCTCACCAGTGCTGAGCAGAGGGAGACAACCACCTCCCTACTCCTGCTGGAAGTGCACTGCCCCAGTTCCCCTCCATCTGAGCAGTTGGATTTGTTGGTTTCTGTACTGAACCCTTTGGCTTTTTCGGTGCCTTATTTGAAAACCAGCCTTAATGTATCGAGTCTCCCTCACATGAAAGCGAGGTTTCACTCTTCCAAAGAGTAATTACTTCAGTGGTTTCCTTCCATCTGCTGTCTCTGCAGAATCCCCTGCTATGTCGTGTTATCAGCAGTTTCACTAATTTATTCCTCAGAGCCCTGCAGTGACCTAGCAGCGTTCCCAAACACAATCCACAGAATGTTTATTGGGCATTTTGTGGAAAGACAGAAACGGAAGAAAAGGCAAAGAAGTGGAGTCCTGTGGTTGTTTACTTTAATAGAGGGACTTCTTTACAAGTAACGTGGAATATTTAAATGTGCTGCTTAGGTTTGATTCACTGGCTCATTAAGATTGCTGATGATGTTTGATAAAACTCTTTACTACGTGGGGATTTTTCAGAGGTACAAATTCCTGTGTAATTCTCTCAAGTTCACTGTGAATTGAACTATGTGCCTAACTCTTTGCTCTTGCTTAAATGCCACTGAAACCTGCAGTTTTGGCACATGCAGCCATGCCTGGCTGAATCAGCACTGTAGCTTGTTAGCTGCATTGCTGACTTATTAAACATCAACTGCAGAAGTCACACTCCACAGACTTTATCCTCATTACACTCATTTTCATTTAATGTTAAATTGAAGAGCCTGTCTGCCTCAGCTAGAGACTCATGAGTTTTTCCAGCAAGTGGAACATGGGGCAAGGCCTTGGTTAGGGCAGTTCTCTCTTCCTATCTTTAGAAAAGGATCTGGGATGCAGACTCCTGTAAGATCTATGAACCTGTAATTGCTAAACAGGAGTATGTTTTACAGGTAAAAACCTGATTGTGCTCTGCTTCAGTAAGTGCACTCATGACATTATCTGGAACACTGTGGCCAGTTCTGGGCCACTCAGTTTAAGAAGGACACAGAACTGCTGGAGAGAGTCCAGCACAGAGCCACAAAGAGGATGAAGGGAGTGGAACATCTCCCTGATGAAGAAAGGCTGAGGGAGCTGGGTCTCTTGAGCTTGGAGAAAGGAGACTGAGGGGTGACCTCATTAATATTGATAAATGTGTGAAGGGTGGGTGTCAGGAGGATGGAGCCAGGCTCTGCTCAGTGTCATCTGATGATAGGACAAGGAGCAATGGGTGTAAGCTGGAACATAGGAAGTTCCACAGCAATATGAGGAGGAACTTTTTCACAGTGAGAGTGATGGAGCCCTGGAACAGGCTGCCCAGGGGGGTTGCAGAATCTTATTCTCTGGAGAGAACCCACCTGGCCATGTTCCTGTGTAACTCAGTCTATGTGATCCTGCTGTGGCAGGGGAATTGGATTAGATGATCTTTCAAGATCCCTTCCAATCTCTAATGTTCTGTGCTTCTGGAAAGCCATATATTGCTTGGAAAAAAAGGAAGATGTTGGTTCAAAACCACCAACAGTGATGCAGAATAGATTTTAGCAGAATTTATCATTAAATTAGCTGTATTAGTTGTTCTGTCTGGTCTCAAGCTCCACGCTAGCTTCTGTTGACATTCAGTCTGGCATGAGTCTCTGGCATTAGAGAATCTGCTAGAGGGACCAAAAAAGAAAAGGCCAATGTCATCTCAAAGTATGAAAATGCTCAAAGTGTGAAAATGCTATTCAGTGTATTTATCATCTGCTTCTGTGAAAGCAGATGAGACTCCAAAGCACAGATGTCTAATTGAAGTGAGTGGTTTTCACGTTCTGCTGTTCCCCAGCACGGTTTACCACGTGTCTGTACCAACATTTTGCTGTCCCACTGCATAGGTGCTTGAGGACTTAAATAAGCAGCTGGTGGCAAGGGATGTCTTCCAAAACTGTTCTGTCTTTAACTTAAAGGAGAACACAGCCTCAGAGAGCCCAGCAGTGAAGTCTCCTTCCCTTCCTTTCTGTCAAACACTAAGTAAGGAACTGCTGCTGCCAGGTGTCATTTGTCTCCTCTGGAATTCACAATTCCATATGAGTATAGGTGAAACTAATCTGCTAGGAATCCTCTTTAAAGCTTTTCAGAGCAACCCCAGACAAGCCACCAGGATCTCAAGTACAGGATTTATAACCTTTCCTGATAGAAAACACAAAATGAGCTTTTAGAAAGCAGTGAAGTTCTTTTGTTTCATCCTCTTGATCTTCATGTCGTAGAGGTGATATTGTCATGGTCTTCTCTATATCCAACAGGATTAAAATCCTGCTTTACAGACAAGACACCCTTCAGATGTTGCCACAGAGTGAGGATTTCAACAGCTTTAGGAGACACGCAGGCAGAAAGCGATGAATCTCGTTCAGAAGAAGGTTGTGAAAGTTTGGCTCTGTGTGTTTTGGCGACCTTCCAACAGCACGGAGCGTACGCGGTTCCGCCTGGTGTTAGGAGAAACGCAGATGTGCACACAGCGAGCTCTTCCGTCCTTATGCTACCTGCTCCAGACCTGGGCATGCTTCCAGGCCCTCGTGTCCACAGCTCCCACCCTGAGCCTTTGGGGCAACGTGCAGGAGTGTCAAAGAAGACAAAGAGGAAGGGGAGTTTGGATCTTCTCAGCTGCAGGCTAGCAGGCACTGCAAAGCTCTGGGGAATAAAAGCAATCGCGTACAGAGACACAGTTTTGCCTGTATATCCTCTTCTCGGTGTCATCTAGTGATAGGACGAGGGGCAATGGTTGTAAGGTAGAACACAAAAGGTTCCACATCAACATGAGAAGGAACTTCATCCCAGTGAGGGTGACAGAGCACTGGAACAGGCTGCCCGGGGAGGTTGTGGAGTCTCCTTCTCTGGAGATGTTTAAGACCCATCTGGATGTGTTCCTGTGTGACTTGGTCTAGCTGATCCTGCTGTGGCAGGGGGATTGGACTGGATGATCTTTCGAGGTCCCTTCCAACCCCTAAAGATTCTGTGATTCTGTGATCTAAGAGAGACTTCTCTCCTGCCCAAACAGAATTCACTGCCCTCCTGGGAAAGACAGCAAGAGGTCGTAAAGGCCCTTGGCAAGGTGCATGAGCCCAGCAGGTACAGATGTGACAAGTCTGTTTCATTAAGTCCTTCAGACTTTATGTTTTACATTCTATATTCATAGCTTTACAATGAAAATATTTTCTTTTTCAGTTACCTGGAAACTAGTGTCTGGGCAATGACAAAGCTCTGCATCAGACTGTAATTAGATGTATTTCACAAGAGCCCCGCAAGGGAAATCACTAATTGCAGCAGTTTGCTGAAATTAAAGTAGGTATAATAATGGCTGGTAGTGACTATGATATTGCTGCAATCCTGTATTACTGCACTTCGGGCTACGAGTGCATCAAACCTCAGAAGCCAAGAGGGCTGGGTCTGGCTGGCACATGAATAGAGAATGAACAGCTGAACTAGGCATTTGCTGTTTCCTAAGAAGACACGGGCTCGTAAATCACAAGTCATATTAATTTGGTCTGGAATAAACATTCTGGTGCTTTGGTGTCAGGACATCCTGGAGTTTGAGGGGTTGTGTTGTGACAGAGAGGCAAATCCAATGGCCTGTCCTGCTCACCACTGCCCACCAGTGAGGGGGCCCACAAGAAGTTGAGAGGGGACACAGCTGGAACAGCTGACCTCAGCATGACCAAAAGGATGTTCCACCTTAGCAGACTGTGCTGCCATTCAGCAAGACCTGGACAGGATGGAGAGCTGGGAAGAGAGAAATTTAATGAACTATAACAAGGGTTACTCTTGCATCTGGGCAAGAACAACCCCAGCTACCAGTATAGGTTGGGGACTGACCTGTTGAAGAGCAGTGTAGGAGAAAGGGACCTGCGGATCCTAGTGGACAGCAGGATGACCATGAGCCAGCAGTGTGCTCTTGTGGCCAAGAGGGCCAACAGCACCCTGGGGTGGATCAGAAGTGGAGTGGTTAGCAGATCGAGAGCAGTTCTTCTCCCCCTCTGCCCTGGTGAGACCACATCTGGAGTGTTGTGTCCAGTTCTTGGTCCCTCAGTTCAACAGGGATGTGGAGCTGCTGGAGGGAGTCCAGCGTAGAGCAACGAGGATGATGAAGGAGGTGGAGCACCTCCCTGATGAGGAGAGGCTGAGGGAGCTGGGTCTCTTTAGCTTGGAGAAGAGGACACTGAGGGGTGATGTCATTAATTAATGTCAATAAATATGTGAAGGGCAGGTGTTAGGAGGATGCAGCCAGGCTCTCCTCGTGTCGGGGGATTGGACTAGATGATCTTTCCTTCCAATGCCTAACGGTTCTATGATTCTATGACTTCATGCTCAACACACAAATCTGTGGGAAAGAGGACGAAGGGCAGAGCATTCAAAGTGATAGCTCACTGCTACACATGGCGGGGCTTTCCTGGCCATGGCCAAAGGCTAGCCTGCTGGTGGCCACTGGTGAAAGAACTCCTGTTTAGCTTTGTGCGCTCAACTTTTGCTTTACTCTTAAATTCTCTTCACCTTAACCCGGGAGCTCTCTCAGTTTGACTCTTCTGATTCTCCCCCTACCCGTCCCAAAGGGCCAGGGAGCGGGAATGAGCGATTGGCTGCGGGGGCCGCTCCGTTTCCGCTCGCTTATGACGCGTTGCCCTTGGCTACCACCCCAGTCTCCAAGCAGGGCGTCGGCCGGGCCGCGGCTGCCTCCGCCCCGGGTATACGAGGGAAGAGGAGGGGGAAAGGGGAAAGGGAAGCACCGCGGTCGCTCCGGGAGGCGCAGGGAAAGCGGAAGCGGCCGTGCCGGGGCGGGGCGGGCCGGGGCGGTGCTGCGCTGGCTCTCCCCGGCCTCTCCCCGGCCTCTCCCCGAGCTTCGGGCGGGTGGCGGTGCCGGCGCCATGGGCTGCCTCTTCTCCCGTCGCGGGAAGCAGCGGCTGCAGCAGCCCGAGGGAGCCGGGCAGGAGGCGGCGGCGGCCGGCCAGGAGAAGGTGCCGCAGTACAGCTGGGACCAGCGAGCCAAGGTACTGCCGGGACTGGGCTGTGCGGGGTTACCGGGGTCCGGGCTGGGGCTGGGTGAGGTACCAGTGTCTGGGCTGTGCGTGGCTACTGGTGTCTGGTCTGGGGGGTGGCGAGGCTACCGCTGTCTGGGCTGTGCGGGGGGCCGTTGTCTGGACTACGCGGTGCCTCCCTCTCCGCCGCGGCTCCCCCGGGTGCGCGGGGCTGCAGCGGGGCAGGAGCTCAGCGCCGAGCGGGGTGGGAGGGAGGAGCGCCCCGGGAGGGAGCTCGCACCACCGCCCTCCACTACCGTAGCCTCTCCTGCCTGTCAGTAATGTTTGTTCTTCCAGCTTGGTGTCGGCTTCTTGTTTTTGTCGGGTTTTTGTTGCGGGTTTGGGTTGAGTTTTTTGGTTGGTTTGGTTGGGGTTTTTTTTGTCTGGAGCGTCTCCCTTAGGAGGAGACGCTGAGAGAGCTGGGGCTGTTAGCCTAGCGAGGGGAAGACCGAGGTAGATCTCTTACATGCTTGTAAGTATCTAAAGGGTGAGTGTCAGGGTGGTGGGTCTGGGCTCTTCTTGACAGTGCCCAGCGATAGGACAAGGGCCAGTGGGCACAGACTGGAATCTTCATGGTGAGGGTAACAGAGAGCTGGAACAGACTGCCCAGGAAGACACTGGAGTCTCTGGTGGCATTCAAAACCCTCCTGGATGTGTTCCTGTGCAGCCTCCTCTAGGGAATCCTGCTCTAGACGGGGATTTGGACTAAATGATCTCCAGAGGTCCCTTCTAACTCCTACTGTTCTGTGATTCTGTGAAAAGCTACAGCAATTCCAGCTAGCCTGCTTTGGACAATTCCAGCCCCTAAAGCGGCAGGTGATGAGAAATCCTTCCCAGGGCTGCTTCCTGCCCTGATAAAGGCAGTCACAGTCTCAGGCAGGAAAGCTCTTGAGTGCTCTGCTAAATGTATTTATTCCCACCCTCATTTCAAGTTCTGCTTCCTAGACACAAGATGACATCACAGGCGTATCATGTCTGTCCTTCTCTCCAGTCACCTTTGGGTGTGGGAAGGAGAAAACAAGGCAGGCCATCAACTGAAATCTATGGTTTTTCCAAACAAAACCCCCAGGCCTTTAGTCTGTAGTTTACAAGTACAGAAAGCGTGAACTTATTTGGACACAGAGCTTGCTTGTTCTTTATAACCTTGGCCATGTGCTCTAGGGTGTCCTTTAAGTCTTCCAAGTAGATTAAGACAAGCTCAGAGGAAGATGAGCTACAGAGCCTGTGGCCCGGAGGCATCAGTTCTTTTGAGGATAAAGATAGTTGATCTGTGTTGGGCTTTTGCTTTTTGTTGCCAGTGGCTACTTGCAGTGCAGCATCAGGGAGAAGGGCAGGATGGCAGCCTGTTGCTTGTGTGGAGACTGTTCTTGTGCAAACAGCAGCCGAATCATGCCGTAGATCAGCAGAACAAATCTTAGCTTTGTGGACTACCACATGAGCACTTGAAATAATATTATTGAATTGAAGAGCAAATTCATCAGCTAAAGCTCTGCTGATAAGAGACTTTTAACCCAATCAGCTTAACCCAATCAGCAAAAGGCCCGCGTGGTTAACCAGGGAACTACTAGGCAAACTGAATAGGAAGAAGCAAGCCTATAAGTCATGGAAGGAGGGAATGGCCACTTGGGGTGATTACAAGGCTCTAGTGAGGGAATGTAGGGATGCAACTAGAAAAGCCAAGGCCTCCTTGGAATTAAACCTTGCAAGAGAGGTCAAAGGCAGCAAAAAAAGCTTCTTTAAATATATAGCAAGCAAAAGTAAAACTAGAGGCAGCGTAGGCCCCCTGCAGAATGAGGTGGGTACCCTGGAAACAGAGGATGCAGAGAAGGCAGAGATACTCAACACTTTCTTTGCCTCTGTCTATACTGCTAAGGGTTGTGTTGACATTAGACCCCAGACTACAGAGGAGGTTGAGGCAACAGGTGAGCCTGCCTTGGTTGATGAGGATTGGGTTAGGGATNTTTTGGTTGGTTTGGTTGGGGTTTTTTTTTGTCTGGAGCGTCTCCCTTAGGAGGAGACGCTGAGAGAGCTGGGGCTGTTAGCCTAGCGAGGGGAAGACCGAGGTAGATCTCTTACATGCTTGTAAGTATCTAAAGGGTGAGTGTCAGGGTGGTGGGTCTGGGCTCTTCTTGACAGTGCCCAGCGATAGGACAAGGGCCAGTGGGCACAGACTGGAATCTTCATGGTGAGGGTAACAGAGAGCTGGAACAGACTGCCCAGGAAGACACTGGAGTCTCTGGTGGCATTCAAAACCCTCCTGGATGTGTTCCTGTGCAGCCTCCTCTAGGGAATCCTGCTCTAGACGGGGATTTGGACTAAATGATCTCCAGAGGTCCCTTCTAACTCCTACTGTTCTGTGATTCTGTGAAAAGCTACAGCAATTCCAGCTAGCCTGCTTTGGACAATTCCAGCCCCTAAAGCGGCAGGTGATGAGAAATCCTTCCCAGGGCTGCTTCCTGCCCTGATAAAGGCAGTCACAGTCTCAGGCAGGAAAGCTCTTGAGTGCTCTGCTAAATGTATTTATTCCCACCCTCATTTCAAGTTCTGCTTCCTAGACACAAGATGACATCACAGGCGTATCATGTCTGTCCTTCTCTCCAGTCACCTTTGGGTGTGGGAAGGAGAAAACAAGGCAGGCCATCAACTGAAATCTATGGTTTTTCCAAACAAAACCCCCAGGCCTTTAGTCTGTAGTTTACAAGTACAGAAAGCGTGAACTTATTTGGACACAGAGCTTGCTTGTTCTTTATAACCTTGGCCATGTGCTCTAGGGTGTCCTTTAAGTCTTCCAAGTAGATTAAGACAAGCTCAGAGGAAGATGAGCTACAGAGCCTGTGGCCCGGAGGCATCAGTTCTTTTGAGGATAAAGATAGTTGATCTGTGTTGGGCTTTTGCTTTTTGTTGCCAGTGGCTACTTGCAGTGCAGTATCAGGGAGAAGGGCAGGATGGCAGCCTGTTGCTTGTGTGGAGACTGTTCTTGTGCAAACAGCAGCCGAATCATGCCGTAGATCAGCAGAACAAATCTTAGCTTTGTGGACTACCACATGAGCACTTGAAATAATATTATTGAATTGAAGAGCAAATTCATCAGCTAAAGCTCTGCTGATAAGAGACTTTTAACCCAATCAGCTTATATAGTGCTAACTTCTGAAAGTAAAAGGAGCAGAGTCGGGACACAGAAACACTGTGATCCAGAGAAAAGCCAGCATTGCTGCTGAAGAGAGAGCTGTTGTAAATGTGCTGAAGGAAGGCCCAAGCTAACAGATGAGGCTATTGCAGCACCAACAGTCCATCTCGTTGGAGGACAAAAAAAAGAGCTTGCAGCATATTGCATGTACAACTTCCTCCTTTTCTATAAAAGACATAGAAAACAGAAGAGTCAGTGAGTTTGGGCTGCGGAAGCCATCTAATTAACTGCTTGATTTTGCACTGCATGGCTCAGGAACAGCTCTTTAATGCTAAAACCCATTTTTCTTCTTTGTAGCCTCAGGTTTCGTAGGGCTTTGGGGTGTATGCTTAGTGCACTAAACCAGGAAAGCAGTGATGAGACACCTTAAATAAAGAAATGCTGAGCGCTTACTGGGCTAAATTTGTTGATCTTGGGTTGTATTTAGTGATACCAAGTGTTAATGCATCAGAGACAATACTTAAGGCTACTACATTCTCCTGGTGCCTATTGCTTTCTAATTTCTGATGCATCACGTACGTAATGTTCATTCATTTTAGAGTTTGTGTTTGCACATAAAATTAGATTGAAGTCAGCTGAAAAACTAGCGGCATCAAGACTAGTTTTTGTTCAATGAGTGTATTGAATTGTATCCTGAACCCAGAAAACCTCAACTTTGTCCACAGGTGTGTGAGTATTGATAGTCATCACTACACAATGGTGTTGATGTTCATCTTTTGATGTTCATTTCCTGTTACTTTTAATAACCTGTTGATGGCCCATTTGGGCTGAGGATGTGTTTGTCATTTTAGGCTTTCCTGCTCGGTGATGCAGGTCAGATTATTCAGCATTGTTCTGCAAGCAGGTTTGGTAATAATCATCTGCAGTTCTTGTAAGCTATCCTTGGTGTGTCCTTACGGGTGGGTAAGTCAGTCACAGAATCACAGAGCGTTAAGGATTGGAAGGGACCTCAAATGATCATCCAGTCCAATCCCCCCACCATAGTAGGATCACCTAGATCAAGTCCCAGGAACATGCCCAGGCAGGTTTTAAACATCTCCAGAGAAAGAGACTCCACAACCCTCACCATGAAGAAGGTCCTTCTCATATTGATGTGGAACCTCCTGTGTTCAGCTGACACCCATTGCCCCTTGTCCTATCACTAGATGACACTGAGCAGAGCCTGGCTCCATCCTCTTGGCACCCACCCTTTCCATATTTATAAACATTTATAAGGTCACCCCTCAGTCTCCTTTTCTCCAAGCTCAAGAGACCCAGCTCCCTCAGCCTTTCCTCACCAGGGAGAGGTCTGGTAGGGTAGGCCTAGCCAAAGAGTACTATCACAATACTCTAAAGACCTTGTCACTGTTGTATAATACCCCAAAAATTGTAGGAAGCTCTAAATACAAAAATATTAAGAGATGCTGATGGTTGAATTGAAATTAAGGTTGTGAATTGGAGAGGCCTCTTCAGGTTTCTACATGACCTCATTTAAGTGAGGGCAGAAGCCTGTGTTTTTGGAATATGCAAGAATTAATCCAATTTCGATTACCTTCTAAGTCTGGTAGGATCTCTGCAATGCTTGATGACCCTTGGGTTCAGAGAACTGTGTGAAGATTACTTATGGTACAGTAGAAGAATCAGAGGAGCAGCTTGTCTTGAAAGGAGGGAAAAGGATGAGTATTCAGTTTCCTCCTGCTGTAGGGTTCTTAGTCCAGGAGAAGTAGAGAGCTCTATAGTACAGTCTGCTATTACTACATGTCCCAGAGACTTTTTACAAGTTGTTCTTGTTGTTGGATGGTCATGAGGTTCTGCTTCTGATCAAGTGTGGGGAGGAGCTTGCTGGTGCTCAGCCCTCCTCATTGTTTGAAGCTAGGTTTCCAGCTGGAATTTGAGATTGTATTTCTGTTCCTGGTTTTCCTTTAGCTTTTCTACCTTCCTACCTCCTGTGTGACTAACATTATTTACATGCACCACCAGTGTGATAACTGTAGCAGTAACTGAGTAAATATGAGAGCGTACAGACAGCAGCTGGAATTCTGTGTCTTGTGGCAGCAGATAGACCTGCGTGCTCTGACCTTATCTGCAGAAGAAACATAAAAAGCTGTTGTCTTGTATTTGAAGAAGTAGGATTTGATTAATATTGACTGCAATGGCATTTAAAACTTAGAGGGACTTTCCTTCCCAGACGACGGTTCCTTTCAGAAGGAACAAGGAAGGTTTGGTTTTATGTCAGTTGCCTTGCAAACTTCATTGCTCTAGTTGATAAGAAACACACTGCTGCTGTTATCTCAGCTTGTGATGGCTGTATTCAAACAGTTCAAACTTAGAGCTTTAACTTCCTACGTAAATAATAGATAATCTTGTGTTAGCTGCCATACATTTGAGGGTTCTGCTAGAAGGGTCTGAGCTGACATGGCCATCATCAAATGATTAATTTATTTTCCTCTACCTAAACGATGACATGTTTTTGTCTTCACATCAAATCTCCCTTATGCCTCTCAGGATCCCAGAAGAACTACTGCAGTGTTTCTCAAAGTGTTGTCTTTCAACTGAGAAACAGTCAGCAGGTTCAAATTAAACACTATTTCCAGTTAAGTCAGATACAGATCTCTAGTAGCTTCCTTTCTTTTGCTGTCTGCAGCACTTGGCAATGATTTGCTGCTCCAAAAAGTATGAGACAAGTGTTCTGTGTTATTACAGATACTCTGACACTGGGGAAAGATAACAAAGAGTAGAATGAAATGTGCATTCAGGTTGTTGTACTGGTCACACTTCCAGTCAAGGTGAGCAGGAGATGCTCCATGAGGAAGAACTATTTGCTAGTGACTGAAATCTGCACATACTGCCCCTCTTCCCACCTTTTCTTGTTGCTTAAGAATGTAGAAATCTGCCAGAGGTGAGTAACTTCAACCAGTAGTCTCCAGAGGATGTTGCAATCCCAACATCCTCAAGGGCACCAAACCCATGTGAGTATGAATACGCACAAGGGCCTGAGAACACACTTCTCTCCCTTATTTCCCCTGTGTTAATCCCCTCGCTGACAAAAATAGCACATGAAGCCTCTTAAGTCAGCGTGCCTACCCTGTAGCTGCAGCTTTCACTGTCAGTGGGTCAGCTGCTCTCTCTTGTGTGCCATCACCTGTGATGGACAGAAGTCCATAGCTGAAATCTTAGAGAAAAGATTCTTTTTTTGAGAAGGATGTTTAAAAGAGAAGACCTCAGTTTAAGTGGTTTAGAAGGACTTCACAAAGTGTTGTTTGCTCAGCGGGCTCAGCAAAGAACCACTTAGGACAGCAGTACCTTCTCATGTTTGTGGCGGCATACCACTGCTGACTAAAACACCTTTCCTGGTGGACCTGGTGAAGAAGTCTTGTTAAGACATGAACACATACCAGAGAGAAGCTGTTGGGATCCTCAGTGATTCAGGGCACAGTTACTACTAAAAACTGTTAGGGCTTAGTATGTGTAAGTCATCTTCTAAATGGGAGCTGCCTACTCGTGGTGCCAGTAAACTGGATAATAGTGTCTGAAGAGATCAACGTTAGCTGCAGCCTTCATGTCTGGCCTCTGACCTTCTCGTAAGACAAGTGTTTGCACGAACTAAAGCTGCTTAATACTACCTTGCTGCAGCTGAACTTCCTAGAGTTCAAAGCAACTTATGCTTGCCTTCACTTCTCTCCTTTGTTGGTTCTATAAGATCCCTGCTCCTTACAATTTATTCTCCAATCCTATGTTATCACCTGTGTCACTGCTGGTGATGTGACTTCATCCAGAAGGGAGACTTCTGTACCTCTGAGAGGCAAGAATATTGTCTAAGCCAGGATTATTTTTGCATCATCACACCTGGTTATTTTTGGTCACTCTGTGGAGTTATTTCTGAGCCTGTCCATAGCCTTTCTCTCGAGCTGTGTCTGCATCTATCAGTGCATAACTCATATCTACTCCAACAACTCTAAATTCAGCTGAAAGCATTACAAGTTGCCTTTGCAAATAGTCCACATTTGGATTTATACCAGTTTGGGGGGGAAAAAAAAAAGAGACTTAAAAATGTATTAAGGGATGGAAAGTAAAGCATCTCTGGGTCAGATGGGTGGATTTGGGCAAAGTTCTTTGAAGCGTTATCCAAATGCAAAGTATAAATAGATGATTTATCAAACAGTTGGCCACATGCTTAAGATTTTGCAGCAAAAGTTGCACCAGATGAACGGGTGGAAAAATTTACATAGCTCTGGTTATGGTTGTGTGAGGCTGCAGACAGTACCTTTTGGTTTTCCTAGCTTGTTTTGTTGCTGTGTTGCCAAGACAGAGCTTAAGAAGTGGTTAGTGCTGACTGTCAGGGGAAGGAAGGTGGACAGAGTGATTTAATGTTAATCTGTTGTTGGTGGCTGCGGATTTCAGAGCTGGTGAGTATGAAACTCCTCAATGGGCATATCAGCAACTGTTGGATGCATCATCAAAATCATAGTTCTGCCTGCATGTTCCTTTCTCTGGTGTGTGTTTTTTACCCAGAGGAAGTGAAATAGTCAGTTCTGCTGCAAGTCTCCTGAGTTATCCCATGCTCATAGCGAGAATAATCTAGTGCGAAGAGAGAGACCATTAAATCCATCTCATTCAGTCCCTCTGGTCTGAATGACAAAAGGAAACTGCAAAACAAAATTAAATTGGCAACTCCTTGGAGTCGTGAATAAACTGAGGGTAAGAGTTGTGTCAGGGTAGAACTCTTAATTTGCATCAGGGTTATAAAGCTGAACTTCTGCATCTGGTAATGAGATGATTTTTTTAATCATTAAAGTCAACTACTACTCTTTCTCAAGCAACCTCGTGTGAAACTGTCTGTCAGCTGAGGGTGAGCTGACTAGCCAACATTTTCCACCCAGGCATAAATAATATTTCAAGGTGAAGCTGAGGTTTCACACGTCTTTGCAAAGGCTGCTGTGTGCACTGGCTGAGCCAGTGCTGCATCAAAGGCTTCTGAACACAGAGCCATTTAGGACATGCGTAGGTGTCCACTTTCAAAATAGCTGTAAGTTCTGTAAAACTTGAACTTCTCCTTCCTAGGAGAAGTAACTGTTCCTTTGTACTCTGGTCTGAAGGCAGTTAAGCCCATCTCCTAAGGTTATTTTTAAAAAAAAATCCCAACCCATAAGTGTATGTATATATATAAGATCATAGAATCATAGAACAGTTTCAGCTGGAAAAGACCTTCAGGATCATGGAGTCCAACCTTTTCCTAGCCCCATGAGCACCGCTAAACCGTGTCCTTCAATGCAGCATCTACCCTTCTCTTAAACACCTCCAGTGATGGTGTCTCAACTACCTCCCTGGGCAGGCTGTTGCAATGCCTGACAACCATTTCTCTAAAGACATTCTTGCTAACATCCAACCTGAACCTCTCCTGCTGCAGCTTAAGGGCTTTGCTCCTCATCCTATCACTTGCTACTAGGGAGAACAGACCAACTCCCCTTTCTCTAAAACCTCCTTCCAAGTAGTTGTAGAGAGCAAGAAAGTCTCCCCTCAATCTCCTCCAGGCTAAACAGCCTCAGATCCATGAGCCATTCCTCATACAACATGTGCTCCAAATTCTTTACTAGCTTAATAGCCACCTCTGTCCCCTCTCCAGCATTTCAGTGTCCCTCTTGTAGTGAGGGGCTCAAAACAGGACACAGTACTCGAGGTATGACCTCACCAAGCTGAGTAGAGGGNATCATAGAACAGTTTCAGCTGGAAAAGACCTTCAGGATCATGGAGTCCAACCTTTTCCTAGCCCCATGAGCACCGCTAAACCGTGTCCTTCAATGCAGCATCTACCCTTCTCTTAAACACCTCCAGTGATGGTGTCTCAACTACCTCCCTGGGCAGGCTGTTGCAATGCCTGACAACCATTTCTCTAAAGACATTCTTGCTAACATCCAACCTGAACCTCTCCTGCTGCAGCTTAAGGGCTTTGCTCCTCATCCTATCACTTGCTACTAGGGAGAACAGACCAACTCCCCTTTCTCTAAAACCTCCTTCCAAGTAGTTGTAGAGAGCAAGAAAGTCTCCCCTCAATCTCCTCCAGGCTAAACAGCCTCAGATCCATGAGCCATTCCTCATACAACACGTGCTCCAAATTCTTTACTAGCTTAGTAGCCACCTCTGTCCCCTCTCCAGCATTTCGGTGTCCCTCTTGTAGTGAGGGGCCCAAAACAGGACACAGTACTTGAGGTATGACCTCACCAAGCTGAGTAGAGGCCGATGATCACCTCCCTGCTCCTGCTGGCAACACTATTCTCAATACAGGCCAGGATGCCATTGGCCTTCTTGGCCACCTGGGCACACTGCTGGCTCATGTTCAGCTGGCCCTCTGTTAACATTCCCAGATCACTCTGCCTGACAGATCCCCAGCTACTTCTCCCCAAGCCTGTAGTGGTGCTGGGGTTGTTGGGGCTGAAGTGCAGGACCTGGCATTTGGCCTTGGCCCCGTGATCCAGCCCATCCAGATCCTGCTGCTGAGCCTCCTTACCCTCCATCAGCTCAGCTAAGGTGCACTCCATCCCCTTGTCCAAGTCTTTATTAAAAAAGTTAAGCAGGAGTGACCCCGGTACTGAGCCCTGGGGGACACCACTTGTCACTGGCTGCCAACTGGATTTAACTCCTTGACCACAACTCTTGGGACTCTGCCATCTAACCAGTTTTTCACCCAGCGAAGCCTGTACCCGTCCAAGCCAAGAGCAGTCAGTTTCTCTAGGAGAATGCTGTGGGCAGGCATCAAATGCCTCACTGCAGTCAAGGTAGATAACATCCATAGCCTCTCCCTAATCCCTAACTGAGCAGGTTACTCAGTCACAGAAGGAGCTCAGGTTTGTTAAGCAGGACCTGCCCTTCATAAACCCATGCTGACTGGGTCTGATCACCTGCTTTTCCTACATGTGTTTCACAATGCAACACAGGATGATCTGCTCTATCACTGTTCCTGGAACTAACAGGCCTGTGGTTTCCTGGATCATGCTTCTGTCTCTTGTTATAGATGGATGTTCTACTGGGTGATTTCCAGTCAGCTGAGACATCCCCAGTCTGCCAGGACTGCTGATAAATGATGGGCAGTGGTTTGGTGAAAACTCCTGCCAACTCTCTAAGGACTCTAGGGGGTACCCAATCTGGCCCCGTAGATTTGTGGACATCAGTGTGGAGCAGGAGGTCCCTGACCATCTCCTCCTGGATTTTGGGGATGACACTTTGCTCCTGGCCCTCACCTCTTGGCTCGGGGGCTGGCTTCCTTCAGTACAAGTGTTTCTATTACTAAACAAGGCATTAAACATCTCAGCCTTATCCTCATGCTTTGTGTTTCCTCCTGTATCTAGCAGGGGATGAAGGCTCTCCTTAGTCTTTTTGTTATTAACAAATTTATAGGAGGTTTTCTTGCTTTTCTTTACTTTCAAAACCAGATTAATTTCTAGCTGAGCTTTGGACCTTCTAATTATCTCCCTGTATAACCTACAATATCCTTGTACCCATTATAAGCACCTGCCCCTTCTTCCAGAGGCCATAAACTCTTCTTTTTAACCTGATTATCAGCCAAATGTCCTTATCAGCCAGGCTGGTCATCTATGCCACTGGCTTGTCTTAGGGCATATGGGGATGGCCTGCTCCTGGGCCTTTAAGATTTCCCCCATAACATCTATGATAATAGAGGACTTTAATAATTTCATGGTTACTGTTCCCCAAACGGCCTCCAACTGCCACATCCTCCACAAGTCCTTCTTTGCTCACAAACAGGAGGTCCAGCTGTGTGAGGAAGGTGTCCTTCACACATTCCAGGAGCCTGCTGGGTTGTTCCCTCTCTGCTGTGTTGTATTCCCAGCAGATACCCAGAAGGTTAAAGTGCCCCACAATGGCAAGTGACCATGAGATTTCTCTCAACTGCTTATAGAAAGCTTCATCCACTTCACTGCTCTGATTGGGAAGTCTCTAGCAGACTCCCACAGCAGTATCAGCTTCACTGGCCTTTAACCTTATCCAAACACTCTCAACCCCATCCTCACTACACTTGATTTCTGAGCTTTCATAGCATTCCCTAACACACAGGTCTGCTCCACCACCTCTCCTTCCCTGTTTATGCCTCCTGAAGAGCTTGCAGCAATCAGCTGTGGCACTCCATTCCATATACATACATATATAAAATGACACATATATAAAATCGTTAGGAGATGCCTGGACAGAACATGTCCAAAGGTCATTTTGATGCCTGTATTCTCAAGTAGGAGAGAATATTATTATAAATATACATATGGATCATATGTAACATTACATGAGACTTAAGGCTTTAGATGGTTTGAATCCTAATCGTACTATGTGGCACAGTCTCCATGCTACACCCCTTATTTGAGCCTACCAATTTTATTAGTCACTCTTCCAACTAATTATTCTGGGTGTGTACTAGTGACATTAAATATGATTTAGGGGAGATTTCTATGAAGCATGTGCATTGCTTCAGCTTGTATTTTATTTGGAAGACTCATCAGTTGCCAATCTCCTATAGGTCAGATAGGTTGTGTGTAGGGGAGTAGGTTTTATCAGTTGGTAGTGACTCTTGGCTTTCATTTAGCTGTTGTGGACAAAAGCTACGTAGGCTGTGCTGGTTTGGTGAATGTCTGGCACTAGGCCATCCAGGTTTATGCCTGTTTCTGGTGCAGTCTTGTGAATGTTTGGAATGCTGGGGAGGAGGAAGAGGAGTGTTTTACAAACTGGGCAGAAGCTGTCGCAACGTGTTAGCACTGATTACGGCAGTAAGAGCAAACTTTAAGGTCCTCAGGCTGATAACCACATAGCAGGTTTGTGAAGTGGTTT
Source organism: Rhinopomastus cyanomelas (assembly GCA_013400115.1). NCBI lineage: Eukaryota > Metazoa > Chordata > Aves > Bucerotiformes > Rhinopomastidae > Rhinopomastus > Rhinopomastus cyanomelas. Next base: position 27,801 of record VXBP01005306.1, on the reverse strand, counting down.
TGTGCTATGCTAGGTTCAGGTATTTGCATAGTTTTAAGTGCTATTTTAATAAGCTTTCACAAGAGGGCAGAGTAGAATTTGCTCCGGGAATTGTAGTTGTCTTGAGACTTACGTATACGCAGAAACGGGCCGGCTCAGATTCCTTTGGCGTTGTGACATCGTGCTGTCCACCTGTACTGCATTCCCTCCTGGGCTCTTCAGCTGCTTCTCCCCACCTGAGTCCACAGCTTCTCTCAAGAGAAAACCTGGAGGGTAGAGGAGGAGAGGTCTGTGAACACATTCCCTGTACCACCTTTGCCAGTGTTTGCCTGTTGCTTGTAACTGAAACAATCATGTAGCTGTTAGCACAAACATCCTGTGGTTGTTAGCACAAGATAATGCTGCAGCACACCTAAGCCAGCTCTTTGTAGCTTGCAAACATAAGAAGAGGTGCTGCCTGAAAGCAGTAAGGTTTCCTTACAGTGTGTTAAGGTGTAAGAAAGCTACTTGGAAAGGAAATACTGTGCATCTCTAGCTTTATGAATCTCTAAGTGGCCTCTAATCTTGGTGACTATGTTAGTCACAGTTACTATAGTAATGCCCAGTCCAGCACACTTGCTTTAACAGTTTAGGGTCCACAGAGAAGCCTAGCTAGCTCTGCCTAGTACAGTTAGGTTTCTTTTGTTTCCTAGAGCATCTCCCAAGTCTATTTTCATTTCTTTTTTGTACCTCGATCCTTTGCTAAAAAAATTGCTTCTGATCTTTCATCACTCTTTGGAGAGTGTTCTGCCAGGTTGTCCTGTACGAACAGTTAATGCCAGTCAAGTGACTTTTAGCATTATAACGTTCTCTGTATGGAAAGACTTTTAATGTTCACTTGTTGTGGGTTTTTTTTTTTCCCTCCTTTAGATTGACCCCAAGGATTACACCTTCTCTGGACTCAAAGACGAAACCGTAGGCCGACTGCCTGGAAAAGTAGCAGGGCAACAGTTTGTCATTCAGGATTGTGAGAACTGTCACATCTACATATTTGACCACTCTGCTACCATCACTATCGATGACTGTGTAAACTGCCAGATCTTTCTAGGACCAACAAAAGGCAGCGTGTTTTTCCGTGACTGCAAGGACTGTAAATGTGTAGTGGCCTGCCAACAGTTTCGCACTCGAGACTGCAGAAAGCTGGAGGTGTTCCTGTGCTGTGCCACGCAGCCCATTATTGAGTCCTCTTCAGGCATGAAATTTGGATGCTTCCAGTACTATTATCCTGAGCTTGCTTTACAATTCAAAGATGCTGGACTGAGTATCTTCAATAACACGTGGAGCAATATCCATGACTTTACCCCTGTGTCAGAAGAAAATAACTGGGGCCTTTTGCCTGAGGATGCTGTAGTCCAGGATTATGTTCCTCTACCCAGCTCTGAGGAGCTGCAAGCTGTCAGAATTTCTATGGATGCTGCAAAGAGCATAATACCAGTAACTCACGGGCGGAGACAGAAAAGCAGCGATGAATCATGTTTGGCCGTGTTTTTTGCTGGCGACTACACGACGGCAAATGCTAGAAAGCTAATTGATGAGGTAAGTGACATTCATCTTCATTCAGCTTTTTGAATTTCCCATTTAACTTTCCTCTGGACAGCTTCTGGTCCTCCCTGAAGGGAGAATGCTCTGCTTGTCTGCTAACCGTAGCCACCAAGTGCACTGTTTAAAACCCTAAAGCAAGGTAAGAGACTGGAGCTTCTCTGATCAGACAGTTGTTTTACAGCTGACATCCTGCGACCGGCACATCTGTCCCCTAGTAGTTCCAGCGTACTCTTGTATTGCTGCACACCAAAACTACCTTCTGAAGAAAACGCACAGTTGGTTTGATGAACTTGGCTAAATGGACGGTGCTTGGCAACATTTGTGAAAAGGATGACAGAATCACAGAACATTAGGGATTGGAAGGGACCTCAGAAGATCATCTAGTCCAATCCTCCTGCCACAGCAGGACCACCTAGGTCCAGTCGCACAGGAGCGTGTCCAGGTGGGTTTTAAATGTCTCCAGTGAAGGAGACTCCACAACCTCCTTGGGCAGCCCCTTCCAGTGCTCTGTCACCCTCACCATGAAGAAGTTCCTTCTCATACTGATGTGGAACCTCCTCAATTCCAGCTCACCCTCATTGCCCCTTGTCCTATCGCTAGATGACACTGAGCAGAGCCTGGCTCCATCCTCCTGACACCCACCTTCCACATATTTATAATATGTTTATATTCATGAGGTCACCCCTCGGCTCAAGAACCCAGCTCCCTTAGTCCTTCTTCATCAGGGAGCTGTTCCACTCCCTTCCTCATCTTTGTGACTCTGTGCTGGACTCTCTCAAGCAGTTCTGTGTCCTGCTTGAACTGAGGGGCCCAGAATTGGACACCCCTGATACACCCAAGTAACTTGTTAGCTTACTGCCCTAAAAGTCACAGCTAAAAATCCAGCCTGTCCTGGAAGGTTTTCCAGTACAATGAACACTTTAAAATAAATACCATGAACAAGTTAAGTTATGTCCACCCTGCCACCCAGTATTCAAATCTTTTTCTGCAGGAGGCAGAGAGTGTTTGTCATGGCCTGTCAGCTGTCTTTGATTACTTAAATAGCTGGTGCTGTCTTTTCTTCTTTCTTTCCAACCCCCCCCCCCCCCTTTTTTTTTTTCCAGCGAGGCAGCTTGGCTGTTTGGGTTTTCCTGGGGCTAAAATCTGGGAGTGGCTGGCTGCTTTTATCACCCTGGAATGCCAGGGATGACAGAGAGGAGCTGTAACCATGAGCTACAGCTTCTCCAAGAAGTATCTGCAAAAGCTGCTGATCCCAGTGTTGTACAATCCACCAAACAATAAAGGAGCTCTTTCCCTTTGGGTTTTTAACTGCAAGGAAGGAAATCTGTAGGGTGTTCCCATGCCCCCCTCTCCACTGCCCAGTCGGATTTCTATGGAAGTGATTTACTAACAGCTACTTGAGTGAATGGAGATAATGATGCTTATGGTTAGGTTTTTTCTGAAGAAGGAATAGCTACAGTAAAGAGAATAATAGTTGTGTTCTCCAGTGTTAGTAGTATTTTAGCAATTAGAGTTAAGAAGATGGTAAAAGACCAGTCTGTGCGATTCTGTGGAAACGTCGTTGCTCAGTAGATTAATGGATGCTTTGTAAGTACAAACACAGTTGCTCCTTCTCCACATGCTTTTAGTTTTGTATTAGATGTGAAGTAAAAAGCAGCGTGTGTTTGAAAGCTTGGAACTGTTTTTCCAAAATGGAAAACTTCAGCCGTGGATAGATGAGAGCTGGAGCTAACGCTTGACTGAACGGTTGCAGACTAATGAGAACGAACTGCTTGACTCCAGATGCTGAATGTTTCTAACTCCCATTAGTTTCAGCTTGTGAGGGATTGTGGGGTACAAACACAACCCTGGGCCATAATATAAAACAAAAACATTCACAATCTACTCCTATAGGTGCACTAGGAGGAGAAAATCTGGATGAATGGAATGAAAATAAACAAAAATGTAGAGAAAGCAAATGATCTCTGAAAAGAACGAAAGGGTCTCTCTGCTCTGTGGTTTAGTGTGTGCAGGGAAAATGCATCTAGTCTGCTGCAGTCTGAAAACTCAGGCCAAACTTTCTGGTCTGAAAATATTTTTAACATTAATTCTTTCTCCATTAACAGATGATTGTTAAAGGTTTTCAGCTGGTACAGACTAAAGAAGTCCTAATGAAGGCAGAGGATGCTAACAGAGTTTTCCAGCAGCGTGCATCAGAATTCATTCCACTGCTTGAAAAAGGTGGGTTTTGTGGTGTCTTCTTTCTTTTCTTGATACAGAAATAGCTGTCAGTAGAGATTTCTGGAGAAGAAAGAGGAATGAAGGAGAAATTTGTCTTTCAAGGGCACAGAGTAAATCCATCGAGGCCCTAAACCAGCCCAAACTCCTGAAGGCATCAGAAATGAGCTATTCTGTGAATATTTCATGGCTCTGTCCTGATTCTAGTGGTCCAGTCGGGAGCAACGGCACATGCAGATCTATCTGAGCTGGTTAAAAGAAGCTCATGCTTTTAGACTAACTTCTCCCCACTGGTGCTCGACCCCGTAGATGTCGGTGTTTCCGGGTGCACATGTAAGCAAAGCCGTACACATACGTACGAAGCGGGCGCGCGTTACATTTCTGTTTATAACTGAATTGCCGTCAGAGCGCTTCAAAAGCCTTTTTATTGATCTAACTGTAATTGGTTTTTGTCTCTTCCTGCAACAGCACTGACATCTTGCCATCTGTTACACGCTAAAGCTCCACACACACTACCAAACTTAGTAGCAACATGCAGGGTTTGTTCATAGTCATGTCAGAGGCATGTGATGCTCTTTGCAGGAGCAGAAGAGAAGTTATTGTTCTTATCAGATGACGGGCTAGTTTAAGAGCTACTTTGCACCTGGCGGGGAGGGGGGGTGTGGGAAATAGCTGTTCAGAGTGAAACCAGAGGAAGGGGATCTGCAAATAGTGGGTGAGAGCAACTGTAAAAACCAGGCAGTTTTCTATCTTGGGGCTGAGGCAGAAATGCCTGAATGACTCAGTCCTACTCCAGATGTCTGTGAAATGGCTCACTATCTGAGCAGTGTAGTCTGACTCACTTCCATGATGCCCTGCACTCCTTAGCGTTTTTGTGCCATCGCTGCCTTTCAAGAAATAAAACTGGAATCGTGCCTGAATCTCTGCAAAAATAAGCATGGAATTGCAGATATTTTCTTCTCAGATAACACTGTACTTTGAAGCTACAGTTAAGTGTCTTTAATTCTTTATCCCGCATCATGGCTGCTCGAGCAAACACCATAAAATGCTTCTCGCAAGCTCCATGGTTCCCTGCGGGTTGGGAAATCTCCTTTTTCAAGGCCAGGCTTAAGAGCAATATTGATTCTAGATGTAACTGTTTTATAGGTCCAGTAGTTGCTTTGGAATTCAACGGAGATGGTGCCGTGGAAGGATGTCAGAGCATTATAAACGATGTTTTCAGTGGGACCAAGGTGAGCTGGTGTATTGCTGTATTGGCAGAACATATTGCAGAGTGTCTGGGATACTTTGCAGTCAAGCTGTTGATGTACTTGCACAATCTTTTTAGGTATCTGAATAGTAGAATTTGAATATCCTGGGGTTTTTTTGTTGCTTTGCTTTATTTGTGCTTAGAACTCGAGTTGCTTGTTGCAGACAAGAAAAATTATTCTAACAAAGAGGTTTCTAGATCCCCGTATCCACTGGAAGACTAGATTTCCACTTCACACTGTTATGTTCACACAATAGGAAAAGTAAGTTCTAAAGATGCAGTGGGATAAAGCTCTGCACCAAGTCTTATACTGCAGCCTGTCTTACGATGTCCTGGTCTAGTAATCACAGAACTTTAGGGATTGGAAGGGACCTCGAAAGGTCATCTAGTTCAGTCCCCCCACCACAGCAGGATCCCCTAGATCAAGTTGCACAGGAACATATCCAGGCAGGTTTGAAATGTCTCCAGTGAAGGAGACTCCACAACCACCCTGGGCAGCCTGTTCCAGTGCTCTGTCACCCTCACTGGGAAGAAGTTCCTTCTCATATTGATGTGGAACCATCTATGTTCCAGCTGACAACCATTACCCCTTGTCCTATCTTTAGATGACACTGAGCAGAGCCTGGCACCATCCTCCTGACACCCACCCCTCAAATATTTATAGACATGAATGAGGTCACCCCTCAGTCTCCTCTTTTCCAAGCTAATGAGACAATGACAAACAATTTGCTTCCGTGCAGCTGTTCAAAGACAACAAGAATGTCTTTGGGATATAGTGTCAAAGTATAAGAAGTCATTTCACGTGCAGCCGATGTTTGCTTCTTTTTTGTCTTTGCTATTTGCTGAGGTGCCTTAGTTTGTCTCTCTGAGTCTGGAGAACACTTGAACTACAGTCCTGGACAGTGTTGTGACAGTGTCTTCTGAGCTAAAAGTCATTGCTGCAAATTTTAGCATAAAAAGGACCTTTTTAAAGCTTACAGAAGCTTTTTTAGTATGGCTACCCAGCTGATTCTGGGTAGGTAGTCCACTAGTTTTTCTAGAATTCTTTCTCAAATCAGACACTGAAGTCATATTAATTATTAGAACAAATAAACTTTCATATTCCCCTCACTTAAATGACTGTTGTCTGTTGTCATAACCCTCTGAATGCCCAGATCTGCGATGCACCCAGAAACCTCAGATTGTGTCCTTCATGCTGTGAAATAAGCTTTGTTCTTGGAGGTGATCAGTGGGTTCAGTTCCAAATGTGAAATTAATTACTGTGCCTGGATTGAAAAGTTCAGTTTACATCCTGCTTCCATAGTAAAATCTTCCTCATTTATTAAATACTTGGTGCACTCCATTAAGAAGCAGAACCTGAGGCTTCCTGGGAACTCTAAGTCTTTACTTAGATAAGTAACTCCTAAACTTCTGAAGAACACTGGATGGGTCCCTAGAAAGCAGGAAAGTGGTGCCTGTAGGAGCATACTGAGGAGACAGGAAGAATTCCATTTAGTTTCTGATGGAGGCTATCGCTTGTATGTTCAGACTGATGAACAGCCACAACACTGTCTGGTACACTGAACTATCCAGGCATTGCCTAAGGCATTTGTAGTTGATTTGCTGAAAGCTTTCAAAGACAACTGTCCTACAGATTGAATTTCCACATGCGTTGATCAGTTTGGCAAAAAGCAAATGAAATTGCAGTTATTTAAGGTTTTTGAGGGAAATATAGCGCAAGGGGCATCTTACTTATAAATTCTTTTGGTTAAACGAAAGCTTAGCCGTAGTCGAAGGTTCCTCTGTGGTTTGCCCTCACCCTGCCCCCTTTTCCTGGGTTGGGTTTGACTTTGCTAAGCCAAATACATCCACATGGACGCTGACTGAACCTGCGACCCCTGGATAATAGAGCCCAAAACTTTTGACTCCCTTCAGTGGAAGACCAGAGTTACTACTGCAGATGGCTTTGTCTGCTAGGAACAGGTGATGGAAACAAAGGGTGTGGTAGGGCTCAGAGAATTCTGAAACTCTTGTCACACAGTGCAAACCACCAGAGTTGTGCCTCTCACAAAATGTAAAGAACAGGCATTACTGGCTCCAAATGAGTGAAGACCACTTGAACTTCTTTTTCAGTGATACCTATTTCCTTGTCTAATGTACCAGGTTTTTGTATCGGAGAGCAAGGCGTCGGCGTCTCACGAAGTAGAAAACTTCTACAACTTTGCTGACATGCAGATGGGAACGTGAAGTTCAGCATCAAGCTGTTCGTGCACCGTTTGTCTCGGCACTTGGCTTGAGTTTTGCAGAGAAGAAGTTTTTCAAATCTGTTTTGTATTTCTCACCTATCTTTTACAAAGCCAGTGGTTGTTTTCATACCGTGTTAGCTGGATTAAATGACGTAGCTCCTCACGTGTGTTGTGTTTGAAACTTGCATTTCAACTTCAGAGGCAATGAAGGTTTTCTATTAAGTTTTTACAGTCACTTCTGAACTTCTGTAATATTTCTTGTCAACATCTCATGCGAAGAGATATTTGAAAAGTGCAATGCTGATGGTCCACGTTCAGTGCAGTAGTCATTTTTATTTTTAACTCAGACACGTTGCTTAGAAAGCGCATTTATGTGACATTCACTGCCTGAAACTTCCCCACATACAAATTTGTCTTCACTGGGGGCCGGGGAGGAAGTCAAATCATCGACTTTTTCTGAAAACCTAGTCTGAAATGAGTTCTTCTTATAGCATACTATCAGCAGCGGCGTGTGACTTATCAAACGCACATCTGGCTTGTTCTGCTTCAGCATCTTTTTTGAATGAAGTTGTTTGAAGCAGCATTTATGCTGAGAGTTGTCATAACAGCATTCTGGTACACACGTGCTTGCCAGGCTCTTCTGTTTGAGGTGAATTCTGATCGTGACTGCTCTGCTGAAGATACTCTCGGGTTCACTCGGGGTCTCTAGTGATACAACCTGCCTCCAGTATTCCCAGTGAGGTTCCCCTGGACTCGGAGCACTAAGTCTCTAGCACCATTGTTTGCTAGAAAGACTATACAGCAAGCAGGAGCTAGAGAAGGGCTCTGGCAGCATTAAAAAAACTCTTTGCTAGACCCCAGGAGAAGGGTAGTAGCAGCACTAAAAATTTGGCTGTAAAGTACTACCCACTGCTGTAGGGCTTATTTTGGATTAATTCTAAAAACAGAGTGAAGAAGTGCTACTAGCATTTTGAGAGATGCATTTGAATAGTGATCAGTAAGGTTGCTCATCTCTACACAGTGCATATTAGAATGCAAATCTCTATGGATATTCAGTACGTGATTGATTTATTTTTGCATATTACATCGTTACTGGTTTTTTTCTGCATGAACTTAAAGCTTACATCCAGGTTTACAAGCCCTCTTTAATACTGGAACAGATTGTGTGTGCAGATGCACAAAACCAAATTTCTTAATTAAAATTGTGGTTTGCCAGTTTCTGAGGCCTTTACAATCCACTGAACGGACTGGGGCTGTGTTCAGGTGCTAAAGCAATAGTTCCCTCGTTGCGGTCATCGGGCAGAAAGGGAAGATCTCGCGTATCTTCACCGAACGTGAGTCTTGACTCATCAGTTTCACAGCTCTGGAGCTCCAAAAGTGGGTGGCTAAAAACACACCTTGCTAATTTTTTGAGAATTAGCACATGAAAGAGTCTGTTCTCCTGAAATTCATAGGTCTGATGTGACCAAGAGATGTTCTGAGCTGTCGTTTTGTTGCTAGTAGGCAAATGCTTGCCCTTAGTTTAAAACAGAGAGAGTATGTCCTTAAGACCTCTTACTACAGTTAGGCAGAGATTAAGGAAGGAAATGTAGGGACTTCAGAGAGACTTGTGCTGAAGTCCCTAGACCTCTGGTGTACTAAAGGCAGGAAGAAGATCAGTTTTGTGAGATGTTTTTATTTTGCAAGTTGAAATAAAATCAAACTGCCACTGGAATCTGACTAGTAGTGGAAATTATCACTTATTTGCACTTGGCCAAGATTTTTTATACGAGTGAAGAGAGGCAGTGAAAATAGCTAAGAATCTGAGATCAGCCTCCGGAGTACTAACACAGCTCATGAATGTTTTAGGGAACTATTCTAGACACGTACAGTAAGTGTCTTTTCCTAGTGTGGACAGTACATTTAAGTTGTGTCGTGTACTTCAGAGCTGTCACTGTCTCATTTATCTAAGCAGTGCATACGTTGGGCCATCTTGGTCTCTATATTTCCAAGCTTACACGCTGATACTTGATTATCTATACGTTTGTAGTTTAGTTTTTGTATCATCAACCTGCTCTAGAAGCAAAGTGGCCAGTTGATTTTTGTGACTACTTTTGCTGGAGGACAGGACGATTAATTGAAAACTAATCCAGGCTTGAAACAGTGGAAAAGCTTTTCTATGTGCTAGGAAAGACCAGTGTTGCTTTTTGTTCTTGCTTTTTAAAATTATCAACATAAAGAGTTTTTAATTAAAAAAACTAAATAATGAAGGTGGCTTTTCAATCCAATTATTTATTTTTTTGACTTTGATTTCTTGCTAACAGGTGTTGAGAAAACTTCTAGCCTAAGCAGCAGGTATTGTGTGTGTATGTCAGGGAATGGTACATGCTCCCTGTAGTCTTTGTGTGTTTGTTATACAGCTTTTCAGGTCATTTGTACTGCACTGTGAATGTGATTCATAATAAACATTGAAAAATCTAAACTCTGGATCCTGGGAGATTTTTTAAAATCCTAAATTACTGCAAAGCTTTGTTTTCTATTCAGTATGAAAAATGAATTCTGTATTTAAACAGGGACTGTAAATACAGCTAGTTGAGAAGCATTAACTCTGCAGTAACCCATCCTGTGCTTACCTCTTCAGGTAGTAGCTGTATACTGGTAGTGTGCTCACAGCGAAACAGATCGTGGTGACTGTGCTAGTAGAATTCTTCGTTTAGAAGGCAGTTCTTTTGTGTAATGCATTTAACACCTGAAAAAAAGGTAAAAGCTCCTTAAAACAGGTCAACTTCTGATAAATTTTGATTGCATTTCAGCTTCAGACTGGTCAGAAATAAGAATCTCCCAACTAGAGATGGTAACTTTCCTGAAATATAAATGTTTGGGAGGTTAAATGTTAGGGAGGTTATTGTCCTCCTGTATTCAGCACTGGTGAGGCCACATCTTGAGTATTGGATCTTGTTTTGGGCACCTCAATACAAGAGAGATGTGGAGGTGCTGAAGAGGATGCAGAGGAGGGCAACTAAGCTGGTGAAGGAACTGGAAAACAAATCTTATGAGGAAAGACTGAAAGAGCTGGGGCTCTTCAGTTTGAAGAAGAGGAGGCTGAGAGGAGACCTCATCACTCTGCAACTACCTGAAAGGATGTTGTGGAGAAGTTGGTGCTTTTCTTACAAGCAATTAGTGACAGAACAAGAGGGAATGGGTTCAAGTTACAACAGGGTAGGTTTAGACTTGACATTAGGAACAATTTTTTCACAGAAAGGGTGGTCAGGCAGTGAAATGGGTTTCTTAGGGAGGTGGTTGAGTCGCCATCCCTGGATATGTTTAGAGATCATTTGGATGAGGTGTTGAGGGATCTGGTTTAGGAGTGAACTTGTAAGGTAGGGTGGATTGTTGGACTCAATCAAGCCCACTGCTAAACCCTGTTCTCAAGCTCTGTACTTATCTACACAACTTTTAAACATGTCTGAGGATGGTAATTCTACCACCATCTCAGGCAGCCTGTTCCAGTGCCTGATGACCTTTTCAACAAAGACATTTTTCCTAATGTCTAACCTAAACGTCCACTCGTACAACTTGAGGGTGTTTCCTCTTGTCCTATCACTTGTGACTTGTGAGAAGAGACCAGCACCCACCTCTCTACCACCTCCTTTTGGGTAGGTTGAAGACAGCACTAAGGTCTCCTCTCAGCTTCTTGTTCTTCCGACTAAGCAGCCCCAGCTGTCTCACTGCTCACACGAATGCTGATTGATGTAGGGGAGATGTCCCCAAAGCTGCATGTACAGCCCCATAGAGGCAGCTATCCAGCTCCTTTAGGCAAGATACACACTGGTTTCCTCACTAACACAAAACTAAGATGTATTGTTTCATTCTTTCCTGTTAGGTACTTCCATTTAATGTACTTCATGTTAGGTACTTCAGTTAAGGTACAGAGCAGTAAGACAGTAGGTTTTGAAAGCTGCTGGCAGTTCTTCCCGTTCTCTCTTGCTGTCTTAGAAAGAGAAAGATAAATCGAAGATCTCCCAAAGTACTAAACTTTGAACCTGTCAGATGCTGGGAGCTGAAGCTGCCACATTTTGCTCTAAAGAGAGTAGCTTGTTCAAGACTGAGAAAGTACCTTTTTTTTTGTCTGAACGAGCTGATCTTTCTGAGGAGAGACCTCCCTCTCCCATTTCTGTAGTCCCTCTGTAAAAATCACTCCAAGGCCTTTTTTTTTTTATTTAAAGGGTCTGGAGATTAAATGGAAGGGCTGTGTTGTGACCTGAGGGCATCTTTTGATCGCTGCCCCAACAGGTGCTATCAGTACATTCAGTGTTAGAGGTAAAGACAATCTTGTGAAGCTCTGAGTGCTTCTATTTCTAATAGTGAGTATCAGAAACACAGGGTTTGAAGAGAGCTGGCCAAGCTTAGATGAGCTGCTGCTTTGCATTTTTTTTCTGCAGAATAATGAAAGTTACTTCAGTGCCATAATTAGTGCTCTCACTTGTAGGTGAGTGTTTGTGCTTTAGGGTAATGCTTCAATAATTCCATTCATTGTGAGAGAAAAATACGGGAGTTCAGCGTTACTGTCTCTCACCAGTAGCTGCCAATCACAGAACATTAGGGATTGGAAGGGACCTTCAAAGATCATCCAGTCCAATCCCCCTGCCACAGCAGGATCACCTAGATGAAGTTGCACAGGAACGTGTCCAGGTGGGTTTTAAACATCTCCAGAGGAGGCTCCACAACCCCTCTAGGCAGCCCGTTCCAGTGCTCTGTCACCCTCACTATGAAAAAGCTCCTTCTTCAATGCTTGCTCTGGTTTCAAGGATGTGATGTCAGGGTTTTGAATGGTGTCTGATCTATGGAAGTGCTGAGGTTTATACAGCATCTACACATTTCAAAGGCAGGCAGTATGCTAGGCTTTGGGATCTGTGTATTTCTTTTAGCAGTCACCTAGGATTGCTGCCCTGGGAGGCTCCTATGTGCTGGCTGGGGATGCTGCAAAGACTTCAAGGTAGGTAAGGGGTATGAATTAACCTTCCAGGCCTTTCCAGTTTTTATTTCTCCCCACCACTCTGCCATGTTAACTGCTTGTTGCTTTTTACTTCTCTGGCACCTGATCAGAGATGGCAGATTTTGTAGGAAAAATGCTCTTCTGTTGAAATTCACTGAAATACTTGTAGATATTTTGGTTAGAGATGCTTCTCCTGTGTCTCCAGCCCATGCTAAACTCTACGTGACCTTACTTCTCAGATGTTAAACATTACTCCAGCGTTAAGTTTCTTAATACCCTCATATACTGTGAGCAGGCTTTGTGTGGCTGGATAATGGCTGGGCTCAACTTGTGTATGGTCTACATGTATATGTTCCTTTATCCTGACCCATATCACTTGTAGTTTCCAGAGGATTCCTCCCTTGGGAAGACTTCACGGTTGTGCTATATTTTATCAACATGTTAACATCTGGTTTTGTAAATTCCTTATATTCTCTAGGTGCCTCAGAGCATCTGCACTTCATCCTTCCTGGAGGAAATGTGGAAACTGTGTTGCATGTGTGTTTAAACAGAACAACAGTGTATAATCTGCTTCCTGTTTATTCATCTCACTTGGTGTTCCTACAGCAACGTGTAGCAAATGTAAAGGCAATTCTCTGCAAGTTTTTATCCAATAGTTTGCTAGGACAGGGTAACCAAGAAGCTTGTTACACAGGGATGGGATAACCAAAAATGTATTTGCCCATAAAAGCATGTATTGAAATGAATAGACCCATGGACTTTCGCCAACAGGTTTTCCCATGTCACCTATCTTTTTGCCCTGAGACCACCTGTGGGTTTACTGCAGAGGTTTGGGTGCCACCTTCTCCTGACACAACAGCCAGTGCAGGGCTTGGGGGTGATTGCTGGCTCGGGAAATTAAGGTAGCAGCACCACACCTTTCCCAGGTCGGGCTGGATCTGCTCCCATTGAAGGTGGGGGGATTGGACTAGATGTTCTTTCAAGGTCTCTTCCAATCTGTAATGTCCTGTAATTCTGTGATGCATAAAGCAATCTGACAGGAAACGTGTTATAGGAATGTTTCCTTCACTGATGGGAATATACGTTCTTCATTGTCCTTCAGAATGACAGATACTTTAAACACTCTGTATACACACTCTGCTAAAGCAGATTTCACAGACACACAAAATCTAGGAATTGTTTTAAAACCTGAGTGAAGATAGTGGTCCTCAGAAATGCTTTCTGTGTAGTTTAACTCAAACAGATTTTAACAATCTTTCCATGGCTACACAACAGGTCTTTTCCCATACAACACAGACTTGGTTTTTATCACTCTAAATTCTTATTTTTGGACCACAAATGTCTTGTCTGAAAATCAGCATTACCTGCGCCACTGTCGCCTGGACCACGTGGTACAGTGCAGAGGATTCCACAAGTCATGATGGTGGAGAGTGTTCCTGGTGTTTTACTTGATGCTGCGGTTTTCTGAAGCTGCTCGTGGTGTTTTCCTGGCAAGTGTGTTAAAATGAACAGAAGGCAAAAGCGGTGATCGCTGGTGTGTGAAGGAAGTCATACGCTTCAGTGTCACCGTTCTGTTGTGGTCTAACTGCATTTGTAGAAAGTTGTACTTTGTGTTACACATGGGAATATTAACCAGCTATTCAAAAGGAAAAAAGAGGGGTTTTTTCAATTGCAGGAGCTGGTACATCCTGGCAAGTTCCTGCCAGCAGTGACTTACAGTCAGAAGTCTATGTGGATTCAGTGAAGGCTGCCCTGGACAACAACTCGGGGGTAACTGAACAGCCACTCAGCACGCTGCTTGGGAAATCAGAGCAAGAAGTAGCTGGAGGTTTGCAGAGTACTTGGGGGAAGCCTCTTACTGTGGATGCCTGCTCAGGCCAGGAGAAAGTCAATGCGGGGGACCCACGACTTGATAGCGTGGAGTGGGAGGCTGCTGTGCTAGACAGAACATTTAGCCTGAAACACTGCTTCCTCCAAATGCACTTCACCTCACCTTTTCGCTGCTGTCTGGAAACACTGCAGAAGTGCAGCTCAGGCCAAACTATCCCTGCCATGCTTGCTGTTCATCTCTTCATTTTGTCCTTTGTAGTCCTCGTTATTCTATTCTTGCTGTTTCTTCTCTGTACTTGGGCTGTGTCCCAGATTTGAAACCTCAGGTTTGATTTTGTTCTCGGCAGAGTTCCCACAGCCTTTCCACGCCTCAGTTACTGTGTGCACAGAACAGGGCTGCAGCTGCTAAAGGATTCTCTCCCGATCAATCTCTGCAGCAGTCCTTAAGGTAAGGAAGGTTGAAGGGGTTTTGCAGGGTGTTTGATGCAAGTCATCACTGTTAATAGCAGTATGGGAAGTGCACGTGGGGCCTAATAACGGAGGAGGTTTGCCAAATTTTTGTCATTGTTTCCTTTATCCACTACTGCGCTTTTTATCAGACGCTGTTCCAACGCTGTTTTCAGTTCTGTCACGGTCCGAACGACGAACCCCGACAGCTGGCTAAACGCTGCCCTGAGCTAGGCTCTGCGCTCACCCTCAGACAAGCTGTGCCGCTCGGGCAAATCTATCTAGAGCTGGAGCAGGCCGGGACGGCTGTGAGCGCCCTGTCAGGCTGCGGGGACGCGGCGAGGCGCCCGGCCCAGCGCTGGATTTCGGAAGTGCCGGGACCACTCGCTTGTGTCTCCGTTGGTCAGGACGGCTGGATCCTCCTCCCAACCGCTTACCGCTTGGCTGCCCTCACCCCTGACACCCGCCGCAGGGGCTGAGGCCGGGCTTCCCCCTCGGGCCCCTCCTCGCCCGCTCTGCCCGCAGGAAGGCCCGGGCAGAAGGGAAGGGAAGGGGAAGAGGCGGGGCCTGGAGCCCGGCGGTGTCAATAATACAATAGGGCTCTTGTGCGGCCGCTGCCGCTGCTGGAGGAGGAGTGGGNCGGCGGCGGCTCCTGCGGGTACGTGGGGCGCGGCGGGAGCCGGGCCGGGCCGTGTCCGGAGGGAAAAGTTGCGGCAGTTCCGCGGCAGCCGGGCCGTGCCCGCAAGGGTCGGCAGGAACGGGCCAGGGGCAGCAGCGGGGCCGGGCGGCGGCCCCTGGCGGAGCTCATGCCCTTTTGTTCGCCGCAGCCGGTGACCCGCCGGTGCCCGAGCCCGGGGGGGGCCCTGCGGAGCGCGGCTGGGCGTGGCGGCGGGCAGAGAGACGGACGGACGGACAGACAGACAGAGAGCCGGGCGCTTGTCCGCCGCGCTCCGCTCCGCCGGTGTGTCGAGGAACTTGCTAGAACTACTGAGTTTGACAATGAAGCGGTAGCGCAGCCCTCCCGCCCCGAGGTAAGTTTCATCCCGGTGCCCGCGGGGCCGGGGCCGGGAAGGTGCCGAGGTCGGCTGTGCCGGTGGAATCTTCTCCCCGCTCGGTGCTGGCTGACGGCGCCGCTCAGCGCTCCGCAGGCGCTCAGCCTCGTCGCACGGACCTGCCGGCACCAGTCATGCGTGTGGCCAGAGTAGCACTTGTCAATAATGATGATGTGGTTAATGGGGGAATGGGGTACACGGCACCTTAAAATGCATCTTAATGGGACGAATAAACGCTGCTTTCTTTCCTGTTTTTTCCTAACGATGCCTCTTTTATGAGGAGCGTTTATAGTTCTTTGAAGAGTTTGGCTATTGTTTGCAAATTGTTATAATGAGCGGCTGTGTACTTTAATTAAAATTTCACCGAATTAACACTGTCATTTAAAGCCTTTTCTTGTTTTTTCCATGTTCAGGAGGAAGGGGATGCTGGAAACTGCACCCAGTCACGATTAGAAACTCTGTGATTAAAATAACGCTAGAAACTCAAAAGCAGTTGTGCCTCTCTGTTAGAGCAGAAGCTCTCTTACGCTAAAACTGGGAGATGAAGAGGGCTGTGTTTTGTCTTGGTACACGCAAATGGTTTTATCTGCAGCCAACTTTTTACGTCATGTCGGTGCTTGTTGTGGGCTGCTCCGTGGAGCATCCTGAAGACACACCTGCTGATCTCCGCAAAGCGAGGCCGTATCTTTGGGCTGGCTGGCACTAAAATGCAGAGCTAGGTGGGTTTAGAGAGGAAAGAGCAGCCTCTCTGAATGAAGTCGGTTAGTGTAACTTTCAAGCCTGACACAGGGTTCCTTAGGACCTCAGGAAAGTCTTCACCTGCAGGTTCTGAAGGACAAAACACAATTTGTTGTTGCTTGTGTTAAGAAAGTGCTTTTTAAAATAAAAAAGCAAATTAGTGTCTTTAGAACTCGAGGTTTTGGGTTGTTTTTTTGACCTGAACTTCTGACCTCTTTCCAGACTAGCCATGACATGCCCTGGCTTCAGTGCCAAAGAGGAGAAGAAAGCTGTTTGCTGCAAAAGTTGGTCTTTAGATGCAGTAATAAATAATAATGAAAGCCATTTCTGTTGCCTGTCCTTCATCTGATATTTCCTCTTTCTAGGTTCCTTTTACAGAACAGGCCTCACTACCCCAGCAGAGAAAATTCCCCTGAGTTGGGTCAGTCAGTGCAGTTGTGGAGATGCAAAGACTTGCTAGAGAGCTGATACAGGAACATATGCAAGTGGCTTTATTGGCAAGGATGTGTGCTCATTTGGGGTCTTGTTAAAAATCATGACGATCCACTGTGAACGTTAAAGCCCGTGCTGGAGTATCTCAGTGTACTGTTAGAATAAACCCAGTCTGTTCCTTCTCTGTGGTTCTGTGGACTTCAGGGAATTTTCACCTGGGATTTATTGAGACACCTGAGATTGCTGTGGGCTTTTTGTTTTGGTTTTTAAACACAAGTTTTCATAGGGCTGGATGGTTTTGCTTATGGAGGAGAATTTACAGAGGCTGCTTGGCTACAGCTGGTTATGTTACCTGTACTGCTTTATGCATGTCAGCATAGGCAGGCACATGTGTGTGGTGGCTCTAGTAGCTACCACGTGCTGAGTGCTCTGGAGCATTTATCCCCAGGAGCTTGCTGCAGCTGGCCTGCGGGCTGTCTTGACTGGTGACATGCACTCCTCCTTGGCTGGTGTGATGGCAGGTGTCCAGGACCATGGTGAAAATGGCTGGATTTCTCAGACCTGCTGGTGAGGAGTGAAGTTAAATTATATACAAGCTGCATCAAGTTGAAATCAGTACCCCTGTGATGTTTCCCATGGTCTGTTTGGGTAGCTTGTTTCAATCTTTGAAATGAATTTCTGCCCGCTGTGCTGCAGAGGGTGAGGAGCACTTTTTGTTAGCTCAGAGAGACCTGGGGTACGTATGGAGTAGGAGGATGTAACCACTTCTTGTAGTGCACCTTTTACGATGCATGGATGAGCGTTCCATAAGCCTCTTGTTTCTGTGGTGTGTGTTTCCTCTTTAGCCCCTTGAAGTCTCTATGTGATTTTTGGGGCTCTTACTCAAATAGGTTTAATAGTGATAGGCTCATTCTTCAGAAAACACGTGGCAAATTAACAGCAGAGAATGTTGTGTTCAACTGAACAGGGTGTTTGTGGAGTCTCCTTCCCTGGAGACGTTTAAGACCTGCCTGGATGTGTTCCTCTGTGACTTGGTCTAGGTGATCCTGCTGTGGCAAGGGGATTGGACTGGATGATCTTTCGAGGTCCCTTCCAATCCCTAATGATTCTGTGAAATGTAAGTTAGTCTTTTGTTCATGTGAATGCCATTCTCTTTGTGAGTTTCATCTAGATCCATGGCCTCATTGGTTTTTTGATTGATGCCTCCTTGTGTTGTAGACAGAGATGGACTTAGCTAAAACTTGCTGATTGATCATACCAGCTTAATCTGTCCTCACTCAACATTTTTACGGAAGCCACAGTTAAGGGGACTCAGGGGCTTTTGAGTTTCTGGAGAGGAGGAGCCTTCCTCTGAAATTGTGTGGTGTTTCTCTTTTCTGAAGATATGTTGGGCTTATAGCACTTGAAGCTTCATGTAAGTGGAGACATAAATGCAATTTTGACATACTTTACTTAAAATGGAAACTAACAAGTTAATAATAGCTCTTATCAGGGATATTTATGTAATGGAAGCCAACAGATGCTATTTGCATCTCTAAGAGCTGGTGTATAAAGTGTTGTGTCGGGGGCCTGGCAGGTTTTTTAACTGGTGGAGGCTGGATCAGGTGGGAGTGGGAGATGCTGGAGATCTGCAGGGCTCGATGGCACCTCTGAAAAGTGAGATAACTATGTGAAATTTTGTGGTTTAGCACGCAGCCGGTTATAACTTAATGCTGCTCTTTGAATTAAAAATAGCGGGAGAGGTGGTTTCTTTTATGTTTATCCATCTTTAATGATCAATTACACTGTCACTTTAAAATGGCTCTTCTTTATGCCATCTTCTAGCTAAAACCGTGCATCTGATGTTCCAAACCCTTTGAAAGTATGTTCATAGGTAACTATTTTCGATGCTTCAACTTATTTCAGCCACAAGATTGTATCTGGCAAAGGTGTTTCAGAAACTAAGGAGTCAGAAGCCTGGGTGTTAACTTGTGTGGAGAGATGTCTGTGTAATTGCTAATCACCTCCCTGTTTCCTAGGGCTGTTCGCTCTTTTGTGTTTGTTTACAAGTCACCCTTCTCTAGATGGTATCTGAACCTTTCCAGCATTTAGGGTCCTGTTTCGGTGTGTAGGAGACCAAGAATTTGGGGATTAGGGCAGTCTGGGATGTGTGATCTTGGGCCTACCAAAAGTGCTTGCATCTGTAGAGCTCTAGTACAGGCTTGATTTGGCTTTAAAGAAGTGGAAGAGACCCTGCACGGCAAACATGACTGCGGAGGCTCCACTGGCACTTGTTAAGCCGCCCTGTTCAGAGGAGCAGGAGAAGGTGGGAGGGTGAGCTCGTGACTGCTGGTGCTATTTGTTATAACTTTCTCCTGGATTAAATGCTGGGATGCTTGCCTTAGCTTGTTAAAGTTTTCTTTGAAAACTTTGGAGCGCTTTCCTTCTTTAAAGTACACCTGTTACAGCATTAGATTACAGAGCCGTGTTTCTTGCTTGCTGAAGTGAACGCGGAGCATAACGTATCGTGTCATTAATGCCTCCGTGTGTTTTAATTAGAGCTGTAGGGAGATGTTAAAAAACAGGTTTATACACATGCCTGACTGGTTGCTGGAATGAATGTGCTTGTCACACGGTCTTGAGGGAATTGTGTGTTACTTCGATAGCGAACTGTCCAAGGCTTCCCCTTCCCATGTCTTTTTGCTCCCTGCCCTTTCCCCCCTAGTCTGAAATAGTCTTACTCAAATCTCTTCTGAGGGTCTGTCAATCTGCCATAAGCTTCTGACTGCATGGTAGCCTTTGCTGGTGAAAGGCTTGGGCTCTTGTTTCTGTCCTGGAGAGCAGTTTCATGCCCGCACAAGTGGTTTGATGCACAGCGAGTCCAACAGCTTCCAAGAGTTTAGTGGGTGAGCAGGCGCTGGGATGCCTGGGATCCTCCAAAGGGAGGGGTTGGTACCATCCTTCACAGGCTGTGCAAAGCCAGACAGCTGACCAGGAGGCTTTATGGCAGAGTTAACTCCGAACAGCTCCTGCTAGGAAGTGTCTTCAAAGCCCTGTTTTAAATTTACAGGTAGTTTTGGAATTTGCTTTTGGGTAGATGATCAAGTAGTGTGAGGGGAAAGCTCCTGCAGAGGACATTCCTGCGGGATAAACAGCTTCAAATTGTGATCTGTAGTTTTATCATGTTGTACCGGATGACTGAAATTCCTTAAACATGCAAATAAATGAGGTGTCTGCTACAAATGTTAGACAAATGTTTTTCGGTTGTTAGGTTGATGCTGGGTTGATGTAGTGATATAGATACTCACCAGCACTTGAAAATCATGACTAAACACTTGAGTTTTCGTTCAAGCTGCTTTAAAAATGTGAGTATTAGTTTAACAGACCACACAGTTTTAAAATGATGCTCGCTTTAAAGAGCATGAAGGTATTGAGGAAACTATTGTTTCTAATGCATAAATATTTACACTTCCCTATGTACCAAGCATAGCAAAATGAAATGGTTGTATTTTCTCTCTGTTTCTGGAATTACTGGATACAAGAATCTATGGGAGAGAAGTATATCCTGTCAAGGGAGGGAAAAATTGTCCCCAGTAGCATTGCTTGTGGTTTTTAATTCTGTTTATTGTTCTGCTTTAACTGCTTGTATATCTTTGAATATTCATCCAGTGTTAATTTTCAGGCTTTGATATCAGAAGTGGCTGTAGAGGACTTGTCATTTAAATACTGCCATGTCCCATCCAGGTTTTGGCTTTAATGAAAAAAAAAACCCCCAGATCCAAACGCCCGTATGGAGCTGAGTTATGGAGATGCACAAGGAAATGGTAGGCTCAGCAATTATACAGTGAGGAGGAGCCTCAGGAGAAGGAGAGGTAGGAGTAACACCTCTCCTACTTTTTATTAATACTTGCAAAGGAAGAGGAGTAGCCAACTTGTACTCTTGTTCTGCTTTCATGCAAATGGGCTCCTTTCCCAGCAGATAAATGACTGAAACAGTGATAAGAGGTGATTGCTCTGCAGTGCAAACCTTGTTAACTGTTGTTTGACAGGAAGGAGAAGAAGTCCTACAATCACAGAACATGAGGGGTTGGAAGGGACCTCAAAAGATCATCTAGTCCAATCCTCCTGCCACAGCAGGATCTCCTAGATGAAGTTGCACAGGAACACGTCCAGGTGGGTTTTAAAGGTCTCCAGAGAGTGAGATTCCACAACCTCCCTGGGCAGCCTGTTCCAGTGCTCCGTCACCCTCACTGTGAAGAAGTTCCTTCTCATATTGATGTGGAACCTCCTGTGTTCCAGCTGACACCCATTGCCCCTTGCATTAGGATAGTGATAACCTTGTTTGGGGGAGTTCTAGCAACTCTTCAGCTTCAGCCTAATTCCACAGCACTTGGGTCTTCCATAAAAATCACGTGGACTTTCATTTAAGCAACTGCAAGGCAGATACTTAAACCTGGTAATGAAGTTGCAGTCTTCTTTATGCTAAGAGCATAATCATTTTCAGTGTAGCATGGAATGAGCAGTCTTAAGAAGTAAGTGAAGCATTCTGCCTGACAAATTTGATCTTGCAGCTCTGCAACAGAATGTACTAAGGGGGAGGGAGGAACGAAAAAGTCGATCTTAATACAAGGTGTTTGTTTATGAGCAGCAATACTGTAATGGCTGTTGGCATGCATAGAGAGTAAAATTTACTACTGCTTAATTGTATTGATTCTTCTGTGGAAATTACTTCTGCAAAATATTTTGTCCATGTTACAGAAATTGGTTTTCTGCACTTTTTTTGGTTATTGTTTCTTCGATTTTTAGGGGTCAGAAAGAAATATCAAAAAGGTAGGGAAAAATTGTGGAATGAACTAATTCCAACTGTTGATAGAGATAGAATTAAGGAAAGATCACAGAATCATAGAACATTAGGGATTGAAAGGGACCTTGAAAGATCAGCTAGTCCAACCCCTTCTACCAGAGCGTGATCACCTAGACCAAGTCGCACAGGAACACGTCCAGGCGGGTTTTAAATGTCTCCAGAGAAAGAGACTCCACAACCCCCCACACAGCCCTTTCCAGGGCTCTGTCACCCTCACTGGGAAGAATTTTTCTCATTTCTATATACTCTTTGCAACTGGTATTCATCAAATTGGTTGGCTTTGCTCTTTGCTGGTTTTGTATTTATTTTGAGATTCTTATAGTGTCGATTCCTATGGACACTTCAGAAGTTCTCCTTTTATTAATTATTTTTAGAAGTTTAAGTATATTGAAGTTGTGAAAGCATATTTTTTAATCAAAATGCATTTTTATGCATATACTGTACAAAGAGTTTACTTGCAGTAGGAGTGAATGAGCTTTTGACAGTGAGTAGCAGGTTACATCTGAGTATGGTTCTGCAGTTTGGATGGAGATCTGATTTGCAGCGATCGGGTCTGTGTGCCTGCACAGAGAAGGTGGGATGTAGGTTGTTAGAAAGCTTGTACTCCTTACAGGCAGCTCAGTATCAGTCAGAGCCCCATGACTTCCATTACGTGGATTAATGTGGCTTAAGTGCTGTTTTAGGTCCTTTGCTTGGTGCCTCCTGTGTGCTGGTTCTAGATTTTCAGAAGCCTCTATACACAAGGATGTGCGTTAATGTAGGTTCCTGAAGCCTAATAGCTTTTGCAGGTGCCTTTTCTTTCTGTTTTTAAGATTAAAGAAGCAAATCTGCTTTTCTGCTTGTTCTTTTTTGCATGTCTGACTTACAAGCACTGGAAGGGGCTGCCCAGAGGGGTTGTGGAGTCTCCTTCTCTGCAGACATTTGAAACCCACCTGGACATGTTCCTGTGCGACTTGATCTAGGTGATGCTGCTGTGGCAGGGGGATTGGACTGGATGGTCTTTAAAGGTCCCTTCCAATCCCTAACGTTCTGTGATTTCAAACAGGCTGCTTTTGAGGTACGAATGGGTTAAGAGTTGGAAAAAACATCTAAAGTAAGTTAAAAAGAGAAAAATAAAAGCCATGAGTGCACACGACAACTCGAATGTGATTTATAGTTCCTACTTATCTGTTCCAGTGATGCCTTTGTGATCTCTCATGGGCTGTCCCCTGTACTCTTTGCCTTGGCTTCCCAACTTTTTCCCTGTTATTGGAGAAAACAGTGTTTCTAGTGAGTGTCTGAGCCTTCTTGGACCCCTATAAATCAGCTAGGTCAAATTAAATCTGTCTCTTGTACCAAACTCCTGATAATGGGGTCTTTCAGATTGTTTGCAAATGGCCTGAAAACATTTTGGCAGACCTGTGAGGTTTTTTTTTAAAGTTTTTTAAAAAAATAAGATTTGTGTTGATTTGCTGGGACTTTGACAAAAAGAGGGTTTTTTCCCTCATTGGTATTTTTATGTGAGGTGTTTTGTTGGGGTTCTTTGGTTCTCTGGTGTAACTGTGCTGTAATGATCAGACTCATCATATATGTTTAATTCTGAAGACAGGACATTAGGGTCAGCCCTTGCCCTAAGGCTATAGGAACTGAACCTGCTTTTCTGCCATACCAGACTACTTTGGCCATAAAAGAGCATCTTTATCTTTTAGCTGCTTGAATTCCTTATTAGGGTGCTTTGTAGTACTTTTGCCTGTTCATGGTCTCTTACAGGCGTGTAAAGATTTAATCAGAATTGTGGGTTTAACTGTGTGATGGCAGTTCTCAAAGGAGAACAAGTCCAGCTCCTGTATTTATTCTCTGAGATTTTAGTGACTGAAGGGATTGAAGAAGCCTTTGTGGTTCAGGTAAGAAGAATCACAGAATCATAGAACATGAGGGATTGGAAGGGACCTTGAAAGATCATCTAGTCCAATCCCCCTGCCAGAGTAGGATCACCTAGACCAAGTCGCACGTGACTTAAAACTCTTGTTAGCAAACCTGTTAAAGCAAGTTGTCTTCTTTCCCTTTGGCACCAGGAAATTCTGAGGAGAGTTCAAACTCAGTTTTGTTGCTTAGGAGTTCTGTTCACAAATTCATCAGATAAAGACTTTGCTAATTTCTGGCTTTGTTTTGGCACTGACTTTAATTCCTCTTGACTCCACCGAGAACAAAGTTTCCCTGCTTCTTTCTGAGAGTGTGTCATGTGTTTTGTCTGAGTGGGAATGGCTTTGGAGAAGGATCAGTTAGTTGATGCAGGTTTCTCTTTCATAGCAGTGAAAAACCCCATCCCTTTCCAGCCGTTTAAGATCATCTTTGGGGAAGAAGTCATTTTTTGATTGCCGCTATGGAATTTGCAGCCACAAAGGATGAAGTTGATGAAGTCTTGTTTACTGTGTTTTCGTGTCTGCTGCTTCATTAATTGTCATTTGATTGTGCTCCAAGCCCTGTGTTTTGTGGTCTAAGTGCAAAGCTGAGGCACTTTATTTATTTATGAAGTTTCTTTGCAGGGGGAGATCATGGTTTGAGTGCCGGTGGGATGATCAGATGTCTGACCAAGAAAGAACAGGGGGCCTTTCCTTGTGAAATCTCACAAATAGCAATGTCCTGAGTTCGATTAAGGATGTTGAAAGTGCTTTAAATCACTGTGGTGAGCAAGTGAACGCTGTCACTTTTCTCTTGCCCTTCTTTTTTCCTCTGGGAGCTGACATCATTCAGTTAAATACTGACTAGGTGTTTTGATATGAGGTGAGCTGTTATGTGAGTGATTTTTCTGTAGCTGCTGAAGCCACCCTAAAGGGTGAGAATATTCACTATATCCATGCTGTTGGAAGCACTCAAATTCCTCACAATCACAGCAGCTGAAGAAGCTTGAAAGTAGATGTTCTGTAGCCTGTGTGAACCCATGTGTTGTACACTGGTGAGATTACTTAGTCATAGAATCATTAGGGATTGGAAGGGACCTCAAAAGATCATCTAGTCCAATCCCCCTGACACAGCAGGATCAATGTATTAAGAAAATGAGATGTGGTCTTTTAACTACTGTCATTTGACTTTTGATAGGGCTTTCCTCCAGAAATCCAGACATAAATTGTTCTGAATGTTTTACTGAAACTAACTGATGTCAGTCAGATGTGGGTGGATGTTTGTTTTGTCTTTTAACTAGTTGCATTGACCACAATAGGAATGGAGGCTCAGCAGGCAGATTTGTTTTGCAAAAGCTGGTGGTGGTTTGAGGCACAAGCTCTCCCTGACACTACCCAGCAACTTGTGACTGTCCTGTGGGTAAGCTCTTGAAGCTGAATAAACTGAATGGCCTGACATAGGTGGGAAGAGCTTGCAGAGGCTTTGGTGGAGCATTGGGGGTGGCAATGGATGCTCAGGTAATCTAGGCAGGTGATAGCAGAGTTCTGCAAGGGAAAGGGGTTGAAGGAAAGGGGCTGAGTCCTAGCAGTAGATGTAGCAACCACTGAGGCCTTAGGTGGTGCTGAATGGGATACCTGAAGAGTTAAGTAAGGTGAAGAGGAAGACAGGTTCAAGCATGGTTCTGGTTCCTGAAGGTGTCTGTTTACAGGACTACAAATTAGCAGTGGAATCTATGAGAGAAAGATTTCTGGTCTCAACCTGTCTTTGGTGTTGTGAGATGGCTGTCCTGAAAGCTGGGCACTTTGAGCCTCACTCTAAAGACCTTTTCATTTGCTCCAGAGAGTTAAAGCCTTATGAGGTTTATTATTTCTTCTTCTTCTGGAGCCAGAGATCTAACTTGAAGTGCACAGTTTGGTATTACTTCAGTCCAAAGTCTAAATCAAGCCCTTAATCTTCTGTATTGTCAGCGTGTGGAGGCTCCAGCAAGAGACAGATGCTGCTTTTAGCATTTGACTCTGATGTGTGGTGGGGTCGTGGGACTTGCTGCAGAGTGTGTGAGAATGGTGTAGCTGTTAGCATACTTTGTAAGTTCTCACAGTTGCTGAATCATTTTTTATTCTAAGATCTTCACTGAAGATGTCCATATCTGTGCACAAATACTGTTGCATTAAATAATGGACATTAGCCCTGGGAAAAGACACTTCTAGGTCATCTGTTGCATCTGAAATGTTCACTGGAACCTCCCATCAGAACGTAGCGCGAGATCGTGCTCCCATCACTCGCCGTTAGGAAGTGCACACAAGCGCGTCTGTTCGGGGCAGGATGTACATGCTGGATGAGGTGGATTGCCGGTTGAAGTCTTGACTAGCAAACATGAGGCTGTGGCTAGTGGCAATGGCAAGTTCCCTTCTCAAGAACTGGGTTGGTTTGGGGTTTTTTTTGGCTCCAGAGCTTCATAAATAGCCTGGTTTTTCTGGTCTGTGGCTCACAGCCCTGTTCTCTAGCTCCTGGTGAGTAGCACCAAAATACATGTGTTACTACTGTGTGTAACCCATGCTTGCTCTCATGGGTTTAGGAAGCATCCTACCAGTTTCTGACCTTTATCACAGTTTAGCTCTTCACAGACTCACCAAACAGTAGGGATTGGAAGGGACCTTGAAAGATCATCTAGTCCAATCCTCCTGCCAGAGCAGGAAAACTCTTCTGTGGCATGCTTCTGCCACATGCAGTTGTGGTCTCTTCTGGCCACACTCTTCTGCTCTCCAGTATGATCTGCTAGAGGAGATGTTTAATCTTGTCAGAGGATGCATCCTGCACCAGGCTGGATGTACCTCCTTAACATTTCATTCTGAAAAAGAGAAACTTGTACGTGAGCTGGGGTGTGGTACCTGCCCTTGCATGCAGCTGTAGCTCTCAAGGATGCCTCGGTGTGTGTGTACCCACAGCCTCTCACAGAGCAGGAGGAGACGTTGCTTTGCTCTCACCAACCCACAGCAATACACACGTTTGCTGGGGAATAGCTGTGGAACAGCACCATGTGCTGGGCCTCTGTGTGGACAGGCAGAACAAACTGCTTTGTGAAGTCTTCCTCTTTACATTCCTCCTCTTGGTACTTAGGTCTCATTTGTTGTTACCTTGCCCTCGGGCCGGTTTGAGAGAAATGCTGAGCTGGAGCATGTTGCATGTTGTCTTGGCAGTGCAGCCACCAGGACTCTTGTCCAATCTTTGTTTAAAGGTCAAGAGCTGCAGCCTCCGATCCTTTCCCTGGGACCTGGACCTGTCAGAATGTTTCCTTAATGCTAATCCTAAATTGAATTTAATTTATCCCTTTACATGTGATCTCCTACAGACACATGTATCTGTGTCAATAATGTTCATATCCTGCTGGTGTATAAAGAGCTCAAGTTTTGTGTGCACTTTAGGCTAGGTGTTTAAATCCCACGTGTGTGTGTGTTGGTCTCGGTCGCTTTTCCCCATAAGGGCATTTGTTTCAGCCCCAACTTTGAGTATTTTGCAGAGTGGCTGGTGCTGCACGTGCGCTAAATAGCTGCTACCTTGGGTCAGCACCTGAGCTCTGTGGAGCCCAGGACTTGGGAGCATTTGATCAAATGGCTTGATGTTACTTGCTAAGTTGCCTGATGAAGCCTGTCCTTCTAGACGTCCTGCTGCATTGTTTGTCTGAAAATGGGATAAGCCACTGTGGGAAATTGTTTTCCCAGCAAATCTGAATTGGTTGCTGGGAATTATTAAGTCACTGGCTGTTGAGAATAAGCTTGGTGCTGCATAAAATTTGTGGTGGTGGAAGGAAGCTGAGGTGAAGTCGCAGGTTTTGCTTTGTGTTTCTGACCTGCCTTATGTTGAGATGGATTATGTATGGGTTTTTTCCCAATGAGACTCAATTTATACAGAATTACGTGTTTAGCTGAGCCAATGTGGAAGAGCAATAAAGATTGATAAGCTACTGAACTGTCACTGACAGCACTGTTAGGATGCTTCTTCACAAGCTTCTAAGATCACAGTTTATTGCAAATGAAAATCAAACCCTGTTTGTTATGAATACTTAGTAGGGATTGGACTAGATGATCTTTTGAGGTCCCTTCCAACCCCTAATGTTCTGTGGTTCTGTGATTTTTTTAGAAGACTTTTTGTAAAGCTTAGTGACTTTTCTTTTCTGCTTTTAGTCCCTATAGGATAAGCATTGCCTGGAAGCATCGCTTCAGTTAAGTATGATGGATGCTGTTTTGATAGTTGGATACTTGTTCCTATTATGATTTATCCAGAATTATTAAGGGGAAGAGTATCGTTTACCTCCCTGCTTCAGAGCCATGAAGATGATGGAGTAGAACACCTCC
>VXBP01005305.1:0-10095 GCA_013400115.1 Rhinopomastus cyanomelas | reverse complement strand
TGAAATGCCTGTACACCAATGCACGCAGCATGGAGTGTAAGTAGGAGGAGTCGGAGATCTGTGTACAGTCAGGCGATTATGATTTGGTAGCAATTACAGAGACCTGGTGGGACAGTTTGCATGACTGGAATGTGGTCATGGATGGCTATGTCCTTTTCAGAAGGGACGGGTCAGCAAGGTCNGCTATGTCCTTTTCAGAAGGGACGGGTCAGCAAGGTCAAGTGGACGAGTTTCTCTCTACGTGAGAGAGCAGCTGGATGTGTTGAGTTCTGTCCGGGGGCAGATGAAGAGAGAGTTGAGAGTATGTGGGTGCGGATTAAGGGGCAGGCTGACATGGGTGACACTGTCAAAGTTTATTACAGGCCTCCAGATCAGAGTGAGGAAGTTGATGAGGTCTTTTGCAGGTAGCTGACAGGAACATCAGAGCTACAGGCCCTGGTTCTCATAGGGGATATAACTACCCATATATTTGCTGTAAGACCTACTCAGACAGTCACTCATAGTCCAGGAGGTTCCTTCAGTGCATTGTGACAATTTTCTGATGCAAATGGTGGAGGAGCCCACTAGGAGAGGAGCGCTGCTGGATCTTGTACTCACCAACAGGGCGGGTCGGGTTGAAGCAGTGAAGGTTGAGGGCAACCTTGGTTGCAGCGACCATGAGATGGTGGAGTTCAGGGTCTCATGTGGTAGGAACAGAATAGCTGTCAGCATGTTAGATGGAACATTCAAGTTTTCTGGTAACCACAATGTCAGAGTAATTATAAGGTTGGAAAAGACTTAAAGATCATCCAGTCCAACCTAAATCCAAATAAACCCAGAAAACCTAACTTCTAGATCATGCTACTCAGCACCTCACCCATCCTAACCTTGAATACTTCAAGGGACAGTGACACCTCTGTGAGCAGCCCATTCCAAAACCAGATCACTCTTGCAGTGAAAAATCTTTTCCTAACGTCAAGGCTAAACCTCCCCTGATGGAGTTTAACACTATGACCTCTTGTCTTCTTTCCAGTAGCCAGGGAGAAAAGACCAACACCTGTCTGACTACAACCACCTTTCAGATAGTTACAGACAGCGATAAAATCACCCCTTAGCCTCCTCTTTCCCAGACTAAACAAACCCAGCTCCCTCAGCCTCTCCTCATAGGGCTGATCTTTCAGCCCCTTAACCAATCCAGTTGCCCTTCTTTGGACTCGTTCCAGCACCTCGACATCCCTCTTAAACTGAGGGGCCCAGAACTGAACACAATACTCCAGGTGTGGTCTAACCAGTGCCGAATACAGGGGAAGGATAACCTCCCTTGACCTGCTGGCCACACCATTCCTGATGCAGACCAGGACGCCATTGGTCCTCTTGGCCACCTGGGCACACAGCTGACTCATGTTCAGTCTACTGTCCACCAGTACCCCCAAGTCTCTCTCCACTTGAGAGCAATCTAAGAACTCCATTCCCAGCCTGTAGTTCTGCCTGGGATTGTTATCACCAAAATGCAGAACCCGACACTTAGACTTGTTAAAACTCATCTGCCCATCTCTCCANCTGAGGTGAGGCTAACAGGTCTGTAGTTTCCTGGATCATCCTTCCGACCTTTCTTGTGTATGGGGGTCACATTGGCCAACTTCCAATCATCTGGGACCTCCTCTGTGATCCACAACTTCTGGTAAACTATGGAGAGCGGTTTAACAAGCCAAGAGGGCCAACAGCATCCTGGGGTGGATCAGAAAGGGGTTGGTTAGCAGATCACGATAGGTTCTTCTCTCCTTCTACTCTGCCCTGGTGAGACCACACCTGGAGTACTGTGTCCAATTGTGGGCTCCTCAGTTCAAGAGGGATGTGGAGCTTCTGGAGAGGGTCCAGTGTAGGGCAACGAAGATGATGAAGGAGGTGGAGCACCTCCCTTGTGAGGAGAGGCTGAAGGAGTTGAGTCTCTTTATCTTGGAGAAGAGGAGACTGAGGGGTGACCTCATTAAAGTCTATAAGTATTTGAAGGGTGGGTGTCAGGAGGATGGAACTGGGCTGTTCTCGGTGTCATGTAGTGATAGGACGAGGGGCAGTGGTTGTAAGCTGCAACATAGGAGGTTCCACATCAACCTAAGAAGGAAATTCTTCACAGTGAGGGTGACGGAGAATTTGAACGGGCTGTCCAGGGGGGTTGTGGAGTCTCCTTCAGTGGTGATATTCAAGACCCGCCTGGATATGTTCCTGTGTGACTTGGTCTAGGTGATCCTGCTGTGTCAGGAGGATTGGACTAGATGATCTTTCGAGGTCCCTTCCAATCTGTACTGATTCTATGATTCTATGATTCTTTGATTCTAAAAGTTATAGCAGACTGTTGATGTTCCCACTGACTGGAAAAGGGGATACTTAATTCCCATTTTCAAAAACGGAAAAAAAAAAAGACCAAGAGAACTACATGCCAGTCAATCTCAACTCTGTGCGTGGCAAGATCATGGAGCAGATCCTCCTGAAGGCTCTTCTATGGCAAGCAGATAGCAAAGTTTTAGTTGGTGACAGATTGCACAACTTCACCAAAGGGCAAGTCCTGCTTGAACAATTTGTTAGCTTTTTCAATGGAGTCACAGCCTTGGTGGACAAAGCAGAGCAACAGATGTCATAGGGGAAACTGTTACAGGCTTGAAGAGGGGAGATTTACGTTAGACATGAGGAAAAAATTATTTTCTGTGAAGTGGTGAGATGCTGGACCAGGTTGCCCAAGGAAGTTGTGGTTGTCCCATCCCTGAAAGAGTTTAAGGCCAGGTTGAATATGGCTCTGAATAACCTGATCTAGTAAAGCTGTCCCTGCCTATGCAAGGTGGTTGGAACTAGATGATTTTTAAATTCCTTCCAACTCCAGCTGATCTATGATTCTGTGGTCTTTGCAATACAAAAAGAGAGCCAATACTGGAAGGTTATGCATAAACTATAAAAGATGTCTAGAAGAGTAAAATCCTTTGTGTTCAGTCAATATTGTAAGTGTATATATTTCTCTTAAGCTACTTTCATCTGCAGAAAACAACTAGAAGAAGAGAATAGACCACTTTTGCTGCTAGGAAGATGTTTCACAAAGTAGGACTAAAGAGTAAGAACTTTGTCTGAAAATGAAGGTCTAAGTTTCAGAAAGATTCACAAATAGGGAAGGAGTTATACAGCACATTTTAAATCAGATCAGAAATACCAACAGGATGCAATTGAATTCAGTGAAATTATAGAACATGTAGCTGAGTATGATCTGTTGTAAGAAATTTCTCACACCTTCTAGAAATCAGCCCTCTCATCAAATAGGCTTCTTTGGCAATAGAAATAATGTAGTTACTATAGATGTGGTTTACTTGAGCTTTGAAAAGGCTTTTGTAAAAAGACCTTACAACAGACTTGAGGAATAGAAAATGTAAAGAATTACAGGTTAAAATGCAGCCAGGAATCAGATATCAGTGAACAGACAAAGAAAGAAATAATAAGAAGAAAGACTGATGATCAATTTTGTTTATGTTTTTGCAATGAAATTTTTTATGTTCCTATATTGGGATAAGACTGTTCTGTTTATTAATGTTCTGTGAATAAAGATTTCAAAAACATATGCAGACAGCAAAATTATTTAGATTAGTCATCACTAGACTAAGGTTAAGAAAGTCCAAAGGGACCTAAGCAAATAGGCAGCAGGTCTACTTGCATGTGATGTTGACAAGATAATGCAGATAGGCAGCAGTAATTGGAAGTTATCAGACTAAATTAGTTGTTAACATCTACACCTTGACAAACAACACACTGTGGAACTCCACACAATAGAACCATTGAGAAAGTCTGCAATATTTTAACACCTCCAAGGGCTGTTCCTAGAAGACATGGGTAGATACAAATGTTGACAAACTGCCAGCTCATACCTGCCCACAATGTCTTCAAATTTCATAGCCCTGAATAGCCTTTCTTTCTCCTCCTCTCCAACTACCTCTCTAGTCTTCACTCACTAGGAGAAGCTCTTTACAGAATCTAAGCAAATGTAATTTGCAATGTAACACCTACAAATGTCTTATAAGCTAGGCAGGATTTCAACAAGTGTAATTAATGTCAAGTTGAGTACAAAGTGGTGTTGCCTCCTGCTTCCCTCTTCACCTGCTGCCTGTCTGCTGTTGTCCCCCTGCTTCTTCATCCACCTTCTGGCTGTCTGGGACTGCTCTCCAGCTACTGTGCTCACCTGCTAAGCAACATCCTCACAGGCATTCAAGACCCTTGATATTCTCCATCTGCACCTCAAATGGAGCCAGGACTACAGCATGACCACATGGAAGAACATGGGAGGCTGAAGAAGGATAGAGGTTGCAGGTGATGGAGGAAGATTACATCCATCCAGAAGCATCAACAAAACTACTTAGGTGATGAGAGGTCTGAGATAGCTGACGAGTTGATGATTCCTTATCCCCGGTGCTGGTTCAGCCCTTGTCCTCAATCCTTTTGCTGTGTTGCAAGGGAAAGGAAGGGCCCTTACTGTAAGCAGATGGGCTAATGAGGATTTCAGCTATGTAGTTCCTGGCTTCCCATAAAGAAGTAAGAAAACCCAAAGTACACTTCACAATCAGTGTTAGCACTTTGTATATTGCTTCCACTATGGATCCAAGTAATATGCTATACTACATGTTTCATTTCTGTGCCATGAAAAGAATCCAGTGACCTGATCACACATGAATAAGTCACATCAATACTAATGATTAAAAGGGATTTCTCCTGTGTTCTCATTATATTTGTATGCATATACACATGTATTGTTTATTACCATAGTGGGACTTGGTATTTTAGTTTTAGAACAGATTTTCTCTCCAATTTGGAGCCAAATACTGATTGTAGTGTGATTTGTCTTCTTTGATCAGAAAATAAGCATACTGGAGTCCCTTGGAATAAACCATAGATAACCATGGTTCATACTCTAATATAAACTAGCACCAAATAGTCAGTACATGTAAAAATAAATTATAAATCCTTTGATTTCAGCTAACACCTGTTCTCAGGGGAACAAGGTCTCCTAATTGCTGTCACTCTTACCAGAATAGGACTCTTACTAGATAACCACATCATCCCTTTCTTCATGCTGTATGCTTTCACATATGTTTTTCATCTCCCCATATGCAGTATTTTCAGCATACCAATAACACTCCCATTTACTTGACCTAAAATTCATTTTCGAATAACCTTCTCAGTTAGAAAAAAATATCCTGGATGGAAAGGATAAGTATTTTCTGGAAAAAGCACTATTTTCCAGTCACTGTGAATGACAGGATTTAACAGTTTTGCTGCATTCCTGAATATTTTAACCCATTAGAATTGCTACAACTAGGAATATATAACAAAATCTGAGATGGTGGCCTTACAGATACACAGACCCTTGTAATCTCCAACACATCCTGTCTACCCAGGCCTAAAACTACTCAGAACTTGGAATATAGTACATTATGCTATAATACCTAGCTGTGCCTCTCTATCTGTACTTCATCATCTGTGCTAAATTTCTGTTTTACTTCCAGGTGACACCTACAAGAAACTGCCCAATTACCTCCAATTTAGCAATGTAGGCACAGGAAAGACAGACAAGTGAATTTGAGAATTTGCCATGCAGGTAGGTCTTTTTTAATTTTTTTTTTGTCTTTGCCATTCATCTGTTGCAGTTGGAAATGGTATCCATTCAGTTTGGACATTTAACATTGGGCTAAATAGGGGCTATTCAAACTAGTAGCCCTGACATTTACAGGTGTTTTATAGACTTGATGCATTGTGCTCAAATTTATTCGCTTTGAGCATACACAGCAAAATCAAAATCTTAGTGCAGGTTTTTGCTAATGGAAGAGAAAATTTACCTTTGTTCAGGAAGTGTAGGAACACATTTCAGTGACTTGACTCAGAGTATTAATTAGTATGCTTTTTAAAAATGTTTTGACATTGGAGACTAAAAGCATCTTATAAATCAAATACAACTTATTTCTTAGACATTTTTGCAAGACAGAGCTTTTCCTGGATTGTTGTGAAATATTCTGTTGCATGGTACAAATATTAAATATGGCCATATGATAACAAGGAGGAAAAGGTTCTCTGTTTTTTTATTTTCCTTTCCTAAATGAATGGTACAGATAGAAAAACACCTCCTGAATAATTTTTTTTCAAGTTCTGATACAAAACAAGGCTGGTAGATGTGCACAGGAAAGTGTTACAGTTAAAGTGTTCCAGTTTTAGGAGCTTTCTACTACATTAAATAACTCTTAGAGAAAGACTGGAAAGAGGCATATTAGCCTTAAGAAAAGCAGATATACTTCTAGCTTGTCCTTTAGTGCTTGTTAGTTCCCAGTATCAGTGGGAGAAAAGAAAAGTGGACAGGAAAGCATCTTCCTGTGCGCTCTTCTCTAAGCTGTCATTTATCTTACCAGCTGCCATGGTTTGCTGCTTACCTGTTGCCCTCTAAATGTGATGTATTTCCATGCCATTGCAAGGATATGCGAGGTGTATGCAACTGTAGCAGAGAATGTATTTGCCATGCATATCACACATCTTGCTCCACAGCAGTACCATGAACTATCCATGCTGGCACTCCTATTCATATAAATAATAGGATAATAGAGTCATAGAATGGTAGAGATTGGAAGGCATCTCTGGACAACCTCATTAATGTTTATAATGTTTATAAATATGAGTGGTGGATGTCAGGAAGATGGAGCCCGGCTCTTCTCAGTGTCATCTAATGATAGGACAAAGGGCAATGGGTGTAAGCTGGAACACAGGAGATTCCATATATGCATCAGAAGGAAGTTCTTCCCAGTGAGGGTGGTGGAGCACTGGAACAGGCTGCCGAGGGGTAGGTTGAGGAGTCTCCTTCTCTGGAGAGGTTTAAAACCTGCCTGGATATATTCCTATGTGACTTGGTCTAGGTGATTCTGCTGTCTCAGGGGGATTGAACTAGATGATCTTTTGAAGTCTCTTCCAATCTCTGATGTTCTGTGATTCGGTGAGATCATCTAGTCCAGACACTCCTGATAGAGAAGGATTCCCTAGAGAAGATAACACAGGAACATTTCCAGGTGGGTTTTAAATGTCTCCAGAGATTGAGATTCCACAACCTATCTGGGCAGCCTGTTCCAATACACTCTGTCCCTTTGCCCATGTCATCAGTGTATATATTGAATAGGACTGAACCCAGTACTGACCTTTGAGGAACATCACTAGACACAGGCCTCCAAATTGACTCTGTCCTCCTCCTTTAACTCTACGCTGCAGATTTTCTTGTTAAGAAAGGAAGATCACACATCTCAGTGTTGCCTTGTTAGTGGATTCAAAATCAAAATGCTTTTAAAAAATATGTAAAATTATATCCATTTTATCCAAATAGGAAAAATGAAACAGAAGCCTAGTGTCCTTGAGGAAGCTAACCATCCAAGGAGTATTTGAAAAACATAAAGATGTGGTGTTCAAGAACATGGCTTAGTTGTGACCTGTCAGTGACAGGTTAACTTGATGATTTAAAGTTCTCTTCCAACCAAAATGATTCTGTTACACTGTGTTTTTACCAAGGCCTGTATTAACAGGACAAGCAGTGATAGTTTTAAACTAAAATAGGGGAGACTGCAGTTAGATATATGGAAGAAATTCATTGCAACAGCAGTAAGACACTGGAACAGATTGCCCGTGGAGTTTGTGTGTACCCCAACCCTGGAAGTGTTCAAGCCTGAACTGGGTGTGGCTTTGAGCAACCTACTCTAATGGAAGTGGTCTCCTTCATGGAAGAGAGGTTAGATTACATGACCTTCTAGGTCTCTTCTAACACAAACCATTCTGTCACAATGAGATACTGTGGTGTTTTTGACATAAATGCTTGGAATACAAAGCCTGAAATAAAACATGTAGTTTCCACAGCTGTGTGCTGTTCTACATTGAAAAATGACTTATTGAACTGAAAAGAACTTTTTCCTAAAACGCTAGTAGCATTTTCCTAAGTCTCAATAGAGCTGGCTCCCTTTGCTTACCTCCAGCTGCTCATTTATTTCATGATGTTGAGTTAGGAAACTAGAACATCAGTAAATGAAGGTCTTGACATTCATTCTGTGTGCTATTTACTATAGTACTAAAAAGGGAAAAAACAAAATGAAGCTAGGCAGTCTAGAGGGAAACTGTGGAAATGACTTGTAAGTAAGAGGATGTCACCCTCTGCATAATTCATAATCACTAGTCTAAGTGACTAGTCTAAGTGACACTTCCGTGCTATGTGAAGTACTGTTCTCTAGTATGACATATCAAATGGCCCACTTTGCAGCAGTCTTTTTGTGATCAGATTTCCCTGAGAGACAGCTTCAAAGCTAGACTTTATCTGTGTACATGCATATGCAGATTTTTTTTCTTTTATGAGTAAGTTTCTGGCTAAGCTTTATCATACGTAAAATTTAAGGGTTGCTGAAGTGGTTCTGTAAAACTGCATAAAGGAAATTCTGCTGTGCCTTGGAGACAACATTGCTGTAATGTTCTCTGCATACATCTACATGATTTCTCAAAGTTAATTCAAATTTAATGCATTTGTAATTTCTTTTCTGCAGAAGTCACCCAGCAGTAATCTGAAGGTTACACAATAATGTTCCAGATCAAATAGCACTTCTAATACATATAACCTGGGAAGCAAGATTGTAATGGGTAGAATTAGACTTCCAGTGAGTCACTTCATCCTCTTTACAATCCTAAACATAACAATGTGGTGTCAAAGGTATTTTTAGAAAGAACAGTCAAAAGAAAGATGTAGTGTTTAAATATGCTACAAGATAGTTTACGGTGCTATATTGTCAGAAAGACATAATAGTAGAGGTTTGAATCACTGGGAACTTGCTGAAGTAGGATCATTTATTTGTTTGAAAGTGCAAAGAATTAAGTCATTTCGTTGTTTAAGATAGTTAAAAAAATCTATCAATACTGTTTTTGGAAAATGTATGTTATTCACAGTTAAATTTTTAGATAAATTGATCCTATCCAGAGTGACAACAAAAAAAATGCACTCTTTTTTTGGGGTTTAATAATAGTTATGTGTCATTGCAGCGGCCAGAAGGAAGGAATCTCGGCACGACATACAAACCGTGCGGCAGCAGCAGAGCCCCTTCATTTCCCAGAGATGCTTTGCAGTGGCTGGAAGAGAGGAGATTCGGCGAGACACTCCTTCCATTTTTTAAGGATAAGAGCCTCCAGGGGAGCACGGCGACCCCAAGCATGGCGAACAGGAGTAGGCTAACAGGATCGCAACTGGATCATAGTGAGGCAGTTTGCACGGCAGTTCACACAAGCAGGGCGAGCAGGTAGGGTTGCAGACTCTGCTTTGTTCTGTTAGATCGTGTTTCTTTCTTGCTTTCAATCTTCTCTCTCCTGTCTTCCTCTTGTTGGCAATGGGTGAAGATAGACGGTCCAGGGCTAAAGCAGCTGCTAGGAGGGATTTGTTTAACCAGACAATCCCCCTGACAATGGATGTGGCTGTTCAGACTCCTGACTGCAGGGAGTACCTGAACCTTATGCTGCTGCAAGAGAGTGGTGCCGGAAACACCTGTGTACGTTGTGAGCAGGTAAGTGACCTTCTCTCTATGGTAGCTGAGTTGAGGGACGAGGTGGATAGGCTGAGGAATATCCGTGAGTGCGAAAAGGAGATAGACTGGTAGTATAGCACTCTCTCATCTCTTAGAGCTGCTCAGGAGTCAGAGGAGCCTGGTATTTCCCATCACCCAGAAGAAGGTGCTCAGGAGCTGGAAGAGCTTGAGGCTTTGTCCCACAAGGAAGGAGGTAGGGTTCCCCCTGATGATGAGGAGGAATGGGAACAGGTTCCCATCCGTGGGGGAAACAGAACCTTCTCCTGCCCCCCTCTGCCTTTCTAGNGGTAGGGTTCCCCCTGATGATGAGGAGGAATGGGAACAGGTTCCCATCCGTGGGGGAAACAGAACCCTCTCCTGCCCCCCTGTGCCTTTCCAGATGACACTTCTCCATCTGCCCTTGGAGAATAGGTACGGGACACTGGATTTTGGGGATCAGGATGAGGAGGTCAAAGACATTATCTTAAGCAGGGTGCCCCCAAAGAGAACCCTTACAAAAAACAAACTC
>VXBP01005304.1:8653-170273 GCA_013400115.1 Rhinopomastus cyanomelas | reverse complement strand
GACCCGCTGGCAGCCCTCGGACATCGACCCCCAGGCACTGCGCAGGTGAGAGAGGGGGTCCGGGAGGTGGTCCCGGGGTGGGGTGGGGGCGCACAGACCGGGCACCCTCCGTCCCACAGCCCAACCTGAGCCCCTTCCTCTTCCCACCGGCTCACAGCCAGGCTGGGCCACTCGTGGCTGTGCCCTGTTGCGGGAAACCCCAACACCAACCCCCCGGGCCACCCCCTGATGCCTGTTTTATCCCAGCCCGAGCCCTGCAGTGACCCCACGGGCTTACTCAGGAAAACCCCAATACCAACCCCCAGGTGACCCCAAACGGACCGGTACTCCCCCACCAGCCCATCCCGCTACCTGCCCAGCGCCTGACCACCCACTGTGGAGCCACGGTCACCCTCCCACTCGAAGGGCACAGCCAGGGTGCTGCTAGGCTTGATGCCAGCTCAGGGCTGTACCCCATCACACCACAGTGACACCAGCCCCAGCTCACCCCTGTCCTACCAGTGACACCAGCCCCAGCTCACCTCTGCCGCACCAGCGGCACCAGACCCACCCGTACCCACAAGGGTATAAATCACCCCAAAATGACACCGTGTTGCTGTCATGGTACCACTGGGCATGTGGATGTGGGCAACGTGCTCTAGCAGCACTGGGCAAACTGGGATGGTTTCAGGCACTAGGATGCCACAGCCTGGTGCCACCATTGTCTGGCTGCTGCCAGCTGCGGGGCCAAGTGCCTGGCCGTGGGGTGCCCAGCCCTGTCGCACCCACAGCACCATGGTGAGACACCAGAGCAGGTGCTGGGGTGCAATTCTGG
Organism: Rhinopomastus cyanomelas; assembly: GCA_013400115.1. NCBI lineage: Eukaryota > Metazoa > Chordata > Aves > Bucerotiformes > Rhinopomastidae > Rhinopomastus > Rhinopomastus cyanomelas. The sequence continues at coordinate 169,459 of VXBP01005304.1, read as the reverse complement.
GTGCTGGGGTGGGCAGGAAGGGTTTGTGTGTGTTGGGGCAGCAGGTGATGCCTCAGCAGGGGCTTGATGTGGCGGTTGGTGCCCACAGCATCACTGCCTACGCTGAGGCCATGCGGGTGCCCAACGTGCTGCCCCCGATCCTGCTGGACGTGAGGCAGGGCTGGGAGACCTGGGGGGGAGCCCAACCCGCCACCCTTGACCTCCTCGTCAGCATCAACATGATGCACATCGCTGAACTGCGCTGCACCGAGGTGAGCAAGCAGGGCCCTGCCCTGGGGGTACCAGAGCTGAGCACAGGGGGGATCCAGGGGGTCCCCGGCCCCAACTGACACAGACTCCCCCATCTTTCTCTCTGCCCAGGGCCTGTTCAAGGGTGCCGGGGTGCTGCTGAAGCCTGGAGGTGTCCTCTTCACCTATGGGGTGGGTGCCCCTCACTTGAGCACCTCAATGGCCATGGGATATCCCTGGGAACATGGTGGGGGGCAGCTCACTCAGGTTTGGGGGGCTGCTCAGCCTTTTGGGGGAGCTTTGGCTGTTTACTCCCAGGCGGGAGGTGGGATCCTGTTCTCCTGGCCCCAGGGGGGCTGGAGGGGCTCACGGTTGCTCATGCCCACAGCTGTGCCTTTGTGTCCTGCAGCCCTATGCCGTGGACGGCCACATCAGCCCCCAGAGCAACGTGGACTTCGACCGCAGCCTGAGGGAGAGGTAGGGGCTTGGGGTCCCAGGGCTGCTGGTGGCCCGTCTGTCTGTCCTGCCTGGCCCTGGGTCCTGCCTGTAGCTGCAGGGAGCTGTCTCAGGACAAGACCGAAAGCATCGGCCAAGGGATGCCCGCCCCCCCCGGCCCCAATCCGAGTCCTGATGCACCCCGGGAGATGGGGATGGTGCTCCAGGGGCTGCCTGTGTGACCCACACCTCCCTCCTCGCAGGAATCCTGCGTGGGGCCTTCGGGACACGGTGCTGCTGCGGCAGCTGGCTGAGGCCAACGGGCTGCGCCTGGAGCGGATGGTGGGTGCTGGGCTCTGGGATTGGGGGGTCTGGTTCCTGCAGCAGTGGGGACCTCTTGACCCCCAGTTCTCCCGTGCAGGTGGACATGCCAGTCAACAACAAGTGTCTCATCTTCCGCAAGGAGTGACCCCAGGGCACCTCCCGGGACCAACAAGCACCTCCTCAAGAGACAACACTGGCCCCCCAGCGGTGCCAGCTGCTTCTGGGGACAGTGGGAGCAGGTTGGTGCCCCACTAGCCCCAGCTGGTGCTGGGCTTGGCTGGGATGGGGGGCATCTGTCTCCTGTGGGTCTCTCTTTGCAGTGGGGTGCCGCAGGCATGGGGGTGTGCCACGGCACCCCTGAGCGTGGGGACACGTGGGTGCCGGTTTCCCTGGAGGACAGTGAGCCCGTGGTGGTGGTACCCAGACCCTCCCCAGGACTGTGTTGCTGCTCCCCCCCAGTAAACGCTGGGCCCTGCCCCGCCCATCCCCCGCAGCTCGCTGTTGCTCTCGGTGCTGACACTGGGTGGTGGTGGTGGAGAGAGAATCTGCAGCCCCTTCCGAGCACCAGTGGGGGTCAGATCCTGCACTGGGAGAGCCCGGAGTGTGCGCTGGGCTCAGAGGCTTCCGGGTGGTGGGAAGGTTTTTAAGCGGGGGGGGGATGTCCTGGCAGACGTCCCTCCCCTCTCCAACCCAGTCCAGTCCTTTATTGCTGCTGGCTGGCCTGGGGCGGGTACAATGGTGGGGGGTCATGCAGCAGATAAATTACTGGGGAGGTGGGAGCTGGGCTGGGGCTCGGGGGAGCGACCTGACGGTGGCACCCCCGGATACAAGCAGTGGAGGGGGGCTCCCGCAGGCTGCTCCCTGCCCTGCACGGTGGGTACGTGGCCCGAAACTTCTGGGCTCGCGCCAGCTCTCCCCTAGTCCTGGAAGCGGTTGAGGAGGTCGCAGGTCTTCTTCTCCATCAGTTCGTAGATCTTCTTGACCCGCTTGTCGCTGGCGGCGCGGACATAGCTGCTGGGGTCGAGCGTGGCCATGCCGTCGTGCACCTCGCCCATGATGATGAGCGGCCCGGCCTCCGCCGTCATGTTGGGGCAGGGGCAGCTCCAGTCCATGTCGGTCAGCGTCACCTCCAGGTACTTGATGTTGAAGAACTTGAGGCCCATCTTCTCATCCTTGAGGATGTCCTCGAGGGCGAAGCGGGCGATGCCCGAGTCCTGGTCCTCCACGATCTCCATGAGCCGCCCCACGATGGCGAAGTCACTGCGGCAGAGGCTCAGCACCATCTTGCTCTTGAGGCGGCAGGCCTTGCACTGCAGGCTCTTGGGGAAGGGGCAAACGTCCTCGCACGTCTCCTTGCTGGCAAAGTTGTTGGGGTTGCCCTCGCAGCCGCCGTAGACGAAGGAGCGACACTGCTTCAGCAGGGGGTTGTAGGCCCAGCGGGGCTCCCAGTGCTGGCAGGGGCCCTGCACCACGGGCAGGAGGCAGGTGGGGCGGGCGCTGCCCAGGCAGGCGGCCTGGCACTCCTCGTAAGTCTCGAAGTGGTTCCTGTTGGCGCCGCAGCCGCCGTAGCGGAAGGTGAGGCAGGAGCCCTGCTTGGCGTCGAAGTGCCAGCGCACCTCCGGGGCCTCGCAGCGCCGCCGGTCCGGCTCCTTCAGGCACTCGGTGCCGGGGAAGGGCTGGGTGCTGCCAGCACGCGGGGTGCCCCCCGGCTCCCGCCGAAGCACCGACAGTGGGAAGTCGGCACGGAGCAGCCCGGCGGCGTTGCGGGCAGTGCAGGTGTAGATGCCGGCGTCCTCGTGGCGGGCATTGTAGATGACCAGCTGCCCGATGTTGGTGACCACCGCGTTGCCGTACATCTGGTCCGGCCGCATGATGAAGTTCTCGTCGCGCTCGCTTTGCTTCTCCCAGGTGATGTCGGGCTGCGGGCGCCCGCTCACGTCGCAGCGGAAGCTGACGGTGCCGCCGGCTCGCACCGACTGGTGGAAGGGGTTGCTGTAGAGGGCGGGGGGCACCGGCGCATCGGGGCCGGCACCTGGCGTGGGCCGCGCCGTCGTCTCCTGGGGCACGGGGCTGGTGTCCGGCCAGGCGAAGATGTGCTTGCAGGGCACGGTGGTGAGGCGGGTGCCGCGCAGGCACGCCTCGGCATCCATGTAGCACCGGTTGTAGTAGGTGAGGCCGTCGGAAGCACAGGTGAAGTTGGGCTCCTTCTCGCAGCGGTCCTTGCACTTGCACACGGGCTGCCCGTCCCAGATGTCGCAGTCGGAGCCCTGCTGGGCGCACACGAAGCTCTCGCACGATGCCGCCGGCCCCGGCGCCAGCCCCGACTCGCTGCCGTCGGGGAAGCGGGCGGCCACGCAGCTCCGCAGCCCGCACACGTTGGTGCAGCACTTCTCAAAGCCGTTGCAGTCCTGCGCGAGGAGGGGAGATCCGAGAGGACCCAGGGGTCACTCTTGTGCTGGGACTGGGAGTGCGGCACCCACCCACCCACCCCCCGTAGGGCTGTCGGTGACCTTCCTGCAGCACAGATGGGCTCCAGATAAGAGCCAGAGCCCCCTGTCCCACCCTCAGCCCCCTGTCAGCGTGCTCAGGGGTGATGGAGCCCCCGGTCCCCCCACGGCAGGGAGCCTCTCATCCCTCTCAGCTCTTGCCAGCTGAGGGGAGGCAGAACTCAGTGCACAGATGAATCACCAAGGATTCCCCCCGGGGTCTGGGCAGCCCTAGCGGGGTGGAGGGGCTGGTGCCCCACAGCCGTGGAGCCCAGAGCTGGGGCTCTCCGGTTCACCGGTGGGGTTGTGCCCTGTCCCTGCACAGCCCATTCGCTGCACTTGGTGATCTTCAAGGATTCTGTGACCCCCTTCATCTCAGCCCCTCAGCTAGGGGCAGCGTCCTGCGGGCGCAGGGAGGGGACGTGGCTCAAGGGTGGGGGGCTTTGGCAAGTAATTTATCTGCTGGGGGGCTGGGGAATGCCCGTGGGGCACCCACTCAAGCTGGCCGGTAGCAGGGGCCTGAGAATTGAAGCTGCAGCCGGGCTGAGCCCGCTGCACCCCCACCCCAGAGCACCTCCCTGGGGGTGCCCTCCAAGCCCATCGCCATCTCCGCCTGCCCCGTCCCCCCAGGCCCCACTCACCTGGTCCACCTGGCACTCCCGCTCACAGGTGCTCTGGGCATCCACCCACAGGTTGGGGTTCAGCTGGTTGGGGCAGACCCCCTGGTGCCGGGTCCTGCCTGGCTGCAGGCTCAGCCCAGCCACCGCTGCGAGCCAGGGCAGGAGGAGCGCGATGGCCACAGGCGCCCGCCGCTGCCCAGCTGCTCGCCAGCACCGCTGGCCAAAGCCCCTGCGGGGAGGCATGTGGCCAGGCCCCACCGCCGGCCTGGCTCGCCGGCGAGGGCTCAGGGTAAATCCCATTCAGGATGGAGGGGATGAGGGGGAAGGCGGGCGGGTGGGGGGACAAAGAGGAGGAGGAGGAGAGGACCAAACCTCTGTCCTTCAGCACGCCCAGCGCTGCCCAGACCACCAGCGGTGCCGCCCACTGCCTCCATCCATTGCCGCTTGGCTCTTAGGGTGTCGGGGCTGGGTGGCCGCCGGGTCCCTGGGTGCAGGGGGCTCAGTCCATGGTGGCTGGGCGAGTGGGGTGGAAGGGGAGGACGGGAGGGCTGGTGTAATCTGAATCCCCTCCCTGCGCACTGATGCTTCTGGGTGTTTGGAATGGGAAAGGCCTGACCTCAGCCTCTAACCCCGGCGAGCCCAGCGGCCGGCTGGGCAAACACGGGCAGATCAAAGGCAGAATGCGGGAAGTCTCCACAGAGGGCAGTGAGAGGAGGGGGGACACACACAGACCCCCTGCCCGGCCCACGGGGCTGAATTCCTGCAGGATGAGGAAACAGACACAGCCTCCGGTCCAGCAGGACGGACCCACGGAGCCCACCTTGTGCGGACTGGGAGAGACTGGGAGCCCCTCGCCCCACACCTCACCCCTGAGTGCCCACTGCACCCCGGCAAGGGCATCCTCACACCCAGGTCAGGGGCACTGGCCCGGGGTCCATCCTGTCCAGTCCCACTTGGCACTGCCCACCCACCCTGGTGCCCACCCACCCTGGAGGGTCTCACCCACTGCCTCCCTCCTGCTGATTTAGGTCCAGAGTGGCTTTTCCTGCGCTGGAAGGTGGCACCTGGCAGGGCCAGCACCTGACACACTGCCTGGGTTCCAGTGCAGCTGCGGCCACACCAGCAGGACTTAGGTCAGCCCCTGCCCCAGCAGCCTCTCTCTGGAGCCGGGGGAGCAGCTCCTGATGGATGTCCCATGTCCCAGAGCAGAGCCTGAGGTGCCTCATCCCTGCATCACCCAGGTAACAGCAGCGATGCCAGGACAAGTGCTGGCGCCTTTGCCTCAGCGACGCGAGGCTGGGCACTGGGATGTCAGGTGCTGTGCGGTTGGAAATGCAGCTCCCAACGACTCGAGACCCTCACCCATGCTTGGGGACCCCAGCCAGCCTCTTCCAGGGCTTCCTCAGCACAAAATGAAAGAAAAAGTAGCTCTCCCCACCCTGGACCAAGGCCACCGCAGCCCTTCACCACCTTAGGGCAGCCCGAACTCCAGGCTCCCCCTCTCTCTGCGCATCCAGCCACCCCAAAGCAGGACTCTTTGGGGTCACTTCCAGGGATCCCAGCCCCTGATGCCGGTTCTGCGGCACCTTCTCCCTTCTCAAGACGCGGGAGTGCAGAAGGTGGCTCAGGGACCCGTCCCAGCTCCAGGTCCCCCTCGCTAACAGCCCACAGGGCTCCTGCCCCACCAAGACACCCGCAGGGGCGCTTCCAAGCACAGGGGGACCTGAAGCAGCGCGAAGTGACCTGCTCCCTCCTCTTTGTCCGGGGAAGCGGAGCCGCGGGGAGCTCCCGCAGCCTCTCCGGCAGCGCCGCAGCCACGCAGCGTGTTCCTGCCCCGCTCTCCCAAGCGGAGACAGCTGCAGCCCCCGCTGCCCCCATGTAATGGGCTCCGGCTGGCCGTACCCACCTGAAACCACACACAGCCTTTGTCTGAAGAGCAGACACTTCCAGAACGCCCCTGGAAGCGGGGTGAGGGGGGAAAAGGTCTTCGCGACTCTTCCCTGACCAGGCTTTCACCTTAGCTCCAGGGTTTTCCAGGCTGCAGACGCGATCTCATTTCCCCCTGCCCCCTCCCAGCCCCGGCAATTACTCCCTAAGCTGTTAAAACAAGCGTGGCGGGGCCGGTACCGAGCGGAGAAACCGATCCCAGGGAACAGAGCAGCCGGGGGAAAAGGGAGGTCAAGGGGAGGTGGGCTGGGAGCGAAGAGAAAGGAACCGGGCGCAGGGCAGCTCCCTCGCACCCCAGGAGCAACCCCCTTTCCTCTGGGGCTCCCGAGCCCCGGCAATGCCCCCCAATGCCGACCTCAGCGCCAGCCCGATGCCACCCTGGCGCCCTAAGCTCTCCGCAGCATCGGATCCAAAAGCTCCTCAGGGATCATCTGCACCCAAGGAGTTGATGGAAGGCTCCCCCCGAACTTGCGGACGTGCACCCAGCTCCGACACCAACAGCTCGCGCTCCCCCAGAGCTCCTCTGCCCCCCGCGAGCAGCGATCCCGCGCGAATCAGACCTCCGGCAAGAACAGATTTAGCTCCTGCCTGCGCAGAGAAGGGTCAAAACATCCACCCCAGAGCCAGGAATCAGAACCTTCTGGACTCCCCAGAAAACCTAACGAGGGGTTTTGCCATGAGGGGGTCCCACCAGCCACAAGCCCTTCAATCCCCAGCGCAGGGCAGAGCTCCTGCCTCATCTTCCTGCTGGGGAGCAGCGGCTAGAGGAGGTGCCCACCTGCCAGCGGCGGCTCCGAGCACCCAAACAACACCCAAGAAAAAAAAAAGGACTTTAATTTATACAAAACAAACCCACGGGGAACCATCTGACAACACTGACTGTACAAAGGAATACAAAAATAAAAGCAGAGTCTGGAAAAGCCATCTCGGGAGCGGCGCGAGGGCTGCAGAGCGGCTCCGCGTCCTCACGGCGGGCACGGCCTGCCGGCGCCTCACCGGACGGCAAACAGAAAGCCTGGGGGCAGGGGAAGGGCGTGGGGGGAGCAGCACGCGCGGCGAAGCCGGAGCGGAGGCACCGGCGCGATGAGAAGTGGACGTGCAGCGGGTCTGTGATTCTGGGAGGGAACTGCCGCCCGCTCCTTGCCCGACACGCGCCAGCGCCCAGGGGCTGCACGAGGAAGGGGCCCCACGGTGCCCGGGGTAGGGGCTTTTCCAGGAGAAGCAGTGCCCATCACCTGTTGGCCGTTTATCCCTGGGCTGCTGAGCCAGCGGCTGTCTTCTGCCCCGCTAAGCGATGGGAGACAGGTGCTGGTGCCCCAGACAGGTTCTCCAAATCCCCCGGCCTTCGCGCCGCCGCTTTGCTCTCCAGCCAAGCCACCACTACAAAGGATTCTTCTCCCCTCCACCTGCCTGGGCTTGAATTCTCTCCCCCCTCACTGGAGCTGAAAAATAAAGCTGAGACCCACCCTGCACGGGAGCGCTCTGGGGAGGGGTGAGGACCCCCTGCCACCAGCGGGCTTGGAAGGAAGGGGAAGCTGGTGTGTCCCCGCGAGCTGCCTGCACAACGTGGGTCTGTCGGCTGCACGGGAGCTGCTGCAGCTTCATCCTGCCCCTGCAATGCAACAAGGAGCTCCTGAGGGGGTAGAGGAGCAAGGCTGGGCCTAGAGGGGGGCTGCAGCAGCAAGAGGAGCAGAAGAGGGTGGCCCAGCCCCAGGAGCAGCAGTTCAGCCTTGCCGCAGGGTGCTCTCACATCGCCACGTCCCGGTCACCCCCTGCAACCGGTGAACAGGCAGCTCCAGTGCCCTTGACGCGAGCTGGGGGTCTGGCACGAGCTCCTCCCCGGGCACATGCCCGTCCCAGCTCTCGTGCTCCTGCCACCAAGCACGTGTGTCCCTCTCAAAACCTGCAGAGCCCTTTGCTTCCCCATCTCCTGGCACTACCACAGGAGCCATGACGGGGCCCCAGGGGGCCGCTGCTTCCCCTTCCACCTTCCCAGCCCCGGCTCCTTCATGCTCCAGTGGGAAAAGCCACTCCTGTCCTTTCCCCACCTTCATCCAGGAGGAGCCGCAGCCGTGCCGGCCCGGGCAGGAGGGATGTGGAGCAGCAAAGCCAGACGCAGCAGGCACTGGGGGCTGCAGGGCTCAGCTGGGGCTGCTGCACGTGGCGGTGCTGGGGCTGAAGGGCTCCAGAAGTGACAGCCGAGCTCGTGCAGCAGCAAGGGGACAACATCCAGCGGGTGTTCTCCCAGCTCTAGGCACAAGGCTTCCACCCCAGCAAAGCGAGGACGGCGCCGGTCCGGCCGCAGAGCTGCCGGCCGCTCCGCTCTGCCCTGCCAGCCCCTCGCCCCCGGCCCTGCCTCCAGCACCCAGAGCTGTACGACAGCGGTCGTGAGGCAGCTCTGGGCTCGTCCCGCACGACTCCGCTCAGTTTAAAACCACCCAGCGGGAGCTGGGAAGTCTCAAAGCCTCTGGGAATCTCCATGGGAAAATCCTCCACCGCTCCCCTGCTGCTGGCACCGGGAGCGTTACCCCGGCGCTCGTATTTACACGGCTGCATAAAAGTTTCCCTGACTGCTTCTTAAAAAAAACCCTTAAAAAAGGAGTGATCTACATGTGATATTTACAGGAGCCGGCGAGGGAGGCCAGCAGCTGCCGCCTCCCCGACGGGCCACCACTCGCCTTGTTCCCTCCGGACTTTGGGCACCGGCAGGTGAGCGTCCCGGTGAGAACCGCCCTTCGTGCCCCGTCCCCGCCACCCAGTGACCACTACTGCACCAGCGACCTGCTCGGGAGCCCCCCGAGTCAAAGCCGCGGCACAGACTCTCCTCGCCCGGTCCCTTAAGCCTCTCGATCTTCCATTAAATCCATCTCTCCGTCGAGACTGGTTTTTAACTCCCCTTCCCCCCTCCCTCAGCCAGCAGCTGCTGAGTTCTCCACCCTGGGCAGAGGGGCAGAGCCCAAAGCATTCCCGCAGGGCCACTCGGCAGCATCCTGCCCCCGCCGGCGCAGCCAGATCCCCCCCTAGCGCTGGCACACGCCCTGCCGCTGGCGGCCGCGGCCCGAAGGATCCGGGCGAGAAGGGGTCCGGGTGCGCGAGGGGCTGTACAGGGAGCGCGGCCGCGTCAGAAGCTCACGGCGCGTCCGTCCTGCTAAGAGATCTTGCAGTTGTTGCGCGAGCAGTTCTGTGGGGGGCTCTGGGGAGGGCGAATCGACTTGGACCTCTTGAGGCTGTTGCCTTTGCTGCTGCCGCCACCGCCGCTGCTGGCCAGCGAGTACGAGCGGCCGTGCATCATCACGGCGTTCATGCCATTGGCCATGGAGAAGGACTTGAGGTGACTTTTGATGGTGACGGGCAAGGGCAGCTTGTCGATGAGGTGCACGGGGGTGCAGGACACGATGGCTCGGCAGCACAGGTCCTGCAGGCTGAACACTAGCGGGGCAGAGAGCACAGAGGGAAGGGAGAGCGTTTAGGGGCAAGACCTTGCTGGTGCCAACGCGGGGCTCAGACGCTGCCCGGGGTGGCAGTGCCTCAGGGAGTTTCTGCCAGGCTCTTCTCAGGCCAACCCTGGCAACCACAAGGACGTGCCCAGGCAAGGAGGCTACTGCAAGATCTGGGATCTGCTCCGGGAGCAGCAGCCACAGGGCCGTCGCTCTGCAGCAGCAGAGATGCCACCCAGGCAGGAGCAACCCCAGTCCTTCCGGGCTTTCCAGCGTCCGTGGCTCAGAGCCGCTCCGCGGGCGGCTGCAGGGGTGGCCCAGCGAGCAGCCACACGAGGGCACGCGCTCCCCTCCAGCCTGCGCCACAGACCCGCTGCTCGGCCCGGGCGGGCGCTGGAGAGGCGCCTGGGAGCAGCACCCAGCTCCTGCGCGACACCCCTCCTCCAGCGGGGCCGGCGCTGCGGCACCAGGTGGGGGAAAGAGACCTCACGGGCCATTTGGTGACTGGAGGTGCCAAAGGGGCTCTTCCCTCTCTCCCTCAGAAGTCGAGGACCCACAGGAGGGCACCTAGGTCACCCCAGGGGTCAAATCTCACTGCTGCCTCCAGCCAGGACAACAGGAGCCAGACCTGAGCCTGTCTTGCTTCAAGCTGAGGTGTGAGGTGCAGCCTGTCGACGCTTGGCTACTCATGGAATCATTAGGGATTGGAAGGGACCCCGAAAGACCATCTAAGCCCAATCCCCCTGCCAGAGCACATGGGACACCTCAGCTGCTGCTGCAGGACAGCCCCTTCCAGCTCCCTGAGCTCACTCTGCTCTACACCCCCCCTGCAACAGGAGACACAGGCCCAGGCAAGCGAAAGCAGAGCTGCTCGTGCCCAGGTCCAGCCCACACAGACGGAACTTACCCGCCCTCAGCCTCACCCAGACGAAGCGGAGCGGGGCAGGACGCCCAACTGCCCAGCCCTCAGCACCTCAGCCAGGGCCCTGCCCCAGCGCAGGCAGCTGGTGGCTCTGCTTTGGCCCGTGTGACTCCAGGCACTTCCAGAGCCCAGGGTCCCACCCCACCGGCTCCCAGCACCCTCCCCACAGAGAGCATCTGGGCCGCCGCTGACCTCGGTTGGGCCTCCAGATCTTCTCCATGCCGTGCCGCATGAGGACGATGCGCGACAGCTCCGTGAAGGACTCGATGACGTTGAAGTTGCACAGAGGACTGACCTCGAAGAAGGTCATGCAGTTCTTCTCCGCGTACGCCCGGGCCTGCTCGGTTGGCACCTGCCGCTTGAAGGCCAGGTGAAGCCTGTTTCCCACCAGGATCCGCGGAACGCCCGGGGCGTGCTTCGGAAAAGGCAAGGAGCGGAGAGGTCACGGCTAGTCCTGTCCAAGGGCGGCCAACGCCCAGCGTCCAGCTGAGCTGCAGCAGCAGCCACAGGCAGAGGAAGAGAAACTGCTCCTGGATGGGTGGGACTACCAAGCGCTGCTGGTAGGCCACCTCCTCTGCCCGCTTCAGAGGGCACCTGGCCCACCTTTCCCCACCCATTCCCCAAGCCCTTTCCCTACAGAGGTGAAGGGCAGATGTCTCCCCACTCGCCGTCTGCCACTGCTTCCCCTCCAGCAGAGTCACCCACAGCCCCACAGCTGAGGTGGCACCTCAGGAGACGCCCTCCCCGGCATCAGACTTCTGCTAGGGACCACCGCGCGCTCTTCCATCGCCTCACCTCATCTATCTCCTTTATCCATCGGTCGATCCCGTCGAAGGACCAGCGATTCGTGATGTCGTACACCAAGAGAATTCCCTGGGGGAAGAAAACCAGGACGTTCACAGGGGCAAACTGGGAGGGAGAGGCCACCAGACAGACCACCTCCACCCGCAGACGCCCTTGCTGGGGTCAGAACTGGGACAACTGCCCTGCACCAAGGGAGGGTTTTGCTCCTGCTCTGGCTTGACCGGCCCTCCAACGATCTCCAGAGCAGCAGTCGGAGCTGCCGTGGGCTCTCTCGGCCTGTTTGCTCCACGTGCTCTGAGGTCTGGCTTCCGAGGCCGCACGTGTGAACGAACGAGAGCCTGGACACGACAAAGCCAGAGGGCCCACGACCCCCTCGCAGGACAAACCACCAGCAAGTCAGATAAAGGCTAATTTCATTTCTGGACCAGCAGGTTCCTTCAGCCAAGAGAACCAGACCCAGCACCCGGTTTCTGCCAGAAATATGCTCGAGGAGGAGGAGGAGAGACTTCAGAGCCTGCTGCCAGCTGCTGCCTGGACCATCTCTAAGTAGGAACAAGGATAAAACAGCAGCAAAACTGCAGCCCCAAGTCCTCTGGAGCAGGGTGGAGGGTTAGGATGACGGGTCAGGATGACAGCTTCTGCAAACAAGGGTCTGCCAGCTCCCACTCCGAGACACAGCACAGCTCCAGGAACGCTCCAGGGCTCAGGCTGCCAAGGAAACCCTTCCAAAGGTCAGAAAGCACCAAGGCCAAGTTGTCTAGTGCCTCGTGCCCTTGTCCTCCCCAACACGGGCATTAAAACCAGCAGAACCCGGAGGACGGTGGAAGCAGCAGCTTAAAAACCTCCAGTTGGCTCTTGATGCTGCCAGAGAACCTCGCGCTCGTCCCCAGCAGCTCCAGACAGCGCGTGCCCAGGGCTCGCGTCCCCAGCACGCTGGCGTTCCCTGCTCTCCCTGGAGGGAGCAGCACGCGACGTGCTCGCAGACAGGGACCTGGCTCCATCTCCCACTAAGAGCTGCCAGGTCTTCCTCCCTTTCAGAGCCTCCTCGGGCACGACGTGCGCCGAATCCCAACCTGCTCCACTCGACCAGTGAACAGCCTCCCGCTCGTGGCCCGATTCCTCCTCTCGGTGCCTCCTCACCCTGCCCTGCAGGGCTCTGTGTGGGGTGGACGATGGCTGGGCTCAACCCCACTGGGCTGGCTGACACTGCCCCGGGCTACTGGCACCAGCAGGGTCTCAGGCAGAGCAGCAGCAAGAAGTCTCACGAGGACAGTGCAGAGACCATCAGGGACTGCGGCCAGCAGCACACGCGGACGCTCACCCTGCCCAACCCCAAACCTGTTTGCAGCAGGAGCTTACAGAGAGACCTGTCCACACAGCCGAGGGGAAGGGGAACAAGTATCATCCCCGCCTGCTTGCTGTGAGGCTTCTGGAAAGGTGAGAGGAGCAGCAGGCTCAGCCAGCAGTGCAAAGCAGACTTCTCCAAGGAGGCTCCTCAGATGCCTCAGGAGCTGGACCTCCAGCCACCTGCATGAGCACCCAAAACAGGGCTCACACAGTCCAGAGAGATCAAGCTCAGCTCAGTGCAGGCAGGCACGGGGTGGCCAGGAAAGGATCACTCGTGGGTTTTCTCCGCGCGGTGGAGAAAAGCTGTTGCTGAAGGAGCCTGGAAGACCCCCCCAGACTGGATGTCTCTGGCTCATGGGATGAAGCACACTACAAACAAAAGACCCAGTGCTGACAGCACCCAGACCACTCAGCAGCTCCCACCTGCTCTTTTGGAGCTATCCTTGGTCACGGCTCTCCAGCTGGCACCTTGGCTCGGGGCACTCCCACCCCACTGCCAAGCCACGGCCCAACGGCACCGCGCTCTTGATTAACCTCTTGGCAGGCTGGACGGGCTCCTCCGGCAGATGGAGGAGCCATCGAAACAACCCAAGGCAGGGGAGGTATCTGCAGCACCCGAGAAGGCCCCGAGGCAGAGCAGAACCAGTCGCAGAGTCGCCAAGGCAGCCGCTGCCTCCTGCATGCTGAGCAGCCCCAAGCAGGATAAGCAGCAGCTACTCGAATCACCTGCCTCAGCAGGACTCAGCAGCACCCATCAGTGAGGCTCTGCTGGGATCGACTGTCAGCACCAGCTTCCTGGAGATGCTCTGGAACGACTCGGGAAGGACCTTCTGCATCACCCTGTCTGGGAAGAGCCAGCACCCTGCACTTCCAGAGACACCTGGAATTGCTGGCCCATGAGGACACCAGCAACGACACTGGCACCTCTTCTCCCCTGCCAGATCACAAAGAGGCACCACAACCCTCTCTGTCTCCTCTGTGATGCCTCCTGGAAGGGCCTGACTAGCTCAGAGACGGCGCCGCACACAAGAGCTCTGCGGGCAGCACAACTGAGCCCTCACGACTGAGCCCAGGAGCACATGAAGCATCACTGAACGCCTCTTGCCATCTGCTCTGCTGCAGCAATTAACAGAGAACCCCTTCTGCAACACTGCAACCTCCAGGTTCAGCACTTACTGGGTCTCCACCACTGCCTGAGAGCATCAGGAGGTGACCTGCACCTCTCTCTGCCCCGTCAGTGCCTGGAGGCCAGTGCTCTGCTGCCCCAGACACAACTGCTTCTCTTCTGCCCCACAGTGAGATCCTGAAGCAATGTGGTCAGGACCTGCTGGCCCAGCAGACCTTGAAAGGGAAGGGATGAGGAAAGCAGCTGTGAAAGAGAAGGGAAACTCAAACCCCAGGGGAGCAAGAGGAGGAGGGAGGTCTCGGGCACCCCAATATGCCACAAGACTCCACCCTGAGCCACAGCTTGTGGCACCTCCAGTGAGACCAGATCAGCTGGGCTGGGCAGGGAGGGAAAGCAAGGTCTGTGATCCTCACACCAGATCCACACCAAAGTGGCTGAAAAGAAAGGACTGGTTCTCATCTGAGACTGACTTGAGATGTTTGAACAAGTTCCTGCTGAACACAGACACCACACGGCCACGTAGCCAGCGTCGAGGTGCTCCGGAAGAGCTCGTTGCCCGAGCAAAGCACGAGCCTGTGCTGAGGGGGGAAGGAGAACTGTGCCCTCTGTGACTTTCCACAGCCTCTCCAGGGTTTCCTTCAAGAGATTCAACTCTTATCTCTCCTCTTGAGAAACAACAGGGCACAGGGGTTTAAGTGCAGCCGTGCTTCCCTGACTCAGAGGCACCTTTCACACCAAGGGCTCTCCTCAGCGCTGGCTCCTCAGAGGGACTGGCCCTGTTCAGGCTGCGGGGGCTCCTGCTCACACCACTGACCTGCCAGAGTCCCTCCTGGAAAGAAGGAGCCTTCAGGCTCCCCTTGTGCTCCTTGCAGGAAGGTCAGCCCAGCTCCTCAGTCCCTCCTCAGGAGAACCTTCTGCTCACTCTCAGCAGGAGAGTGGCTGCTTTAGGAGCTGTTCTCACACAGAGTCCCCGCGCTTCACACGGAGCTTTTCCCACCCCAGCATCTCTTCTCTGCTGTGTTTATCCTTCCTGAGCTTTGGACTTGTCAGGATAAAACAGCTGCTTCTCCTGCCTCCAACTGCATCGGTAACGGGCTCCCACGGCAGCAGCGGAAGGCAGGCGGCCGAGCGCAGACGTCAGTCAGCAGTAAATACATTTCAAGGATTAAAAGAGAACCTGGGAGTGATTTCTCTCTCTCCCCTCTGAGACCACACTGGGTGAAGCTGTCTTTATGCTGACTCTATGCCAGAGGCTGGCTTCTGCATTCTGAAAGTACCTGGAGGGGCTGGAGTCCACCCTGGCAGCCACACAGACGCTTGTTATTCAGAGTCCTCTTGCTTTGTTCACCACCAGGAGCTGAGATCTGTGCTCTTCTCTTGGAGATACTTCACTTGGGAACTACCCCTCCTCCTGCTGGGCAGGCTCACTGCTTCACAGCATCACACTGCTTTGGGTGGGGAGGGAAGCTCCTCCAGTAAAAGCCCCTGCAGTGAGCAGGGACATCTGCGACTAGAGAAGGCTGCTCAGAGCCCCTTCAACCTGACCCAGCAGCAGGGTCTTTACAGGGAGGAGGCACCCACAGCTTCTCTTCGTGTCCTGGGCCAGTGTCTCGTCACCTTCACAGTGAAGAATTTGCTCCTCATCTCTGTCCAAGATCTCCCAGATTTGAATTTACAGCCAGCACTCCTTGTCCTGTCAACACCCACCCCATTAACGTCCCACCCTGGCTCTCCTGCAGGACTCTTTAGATGCTGGAAGGCTGCACTAGGGCCTTCTCCAGCTGAACCCCCCCCAGCTCTCCCAGACTGGCCTCACAGCAGCAGGTTCCAGCCTCAGAGCAGCATTTCTGGGGCCTCCTCTGGCCCTGCTCCATGTTTTTGGTTCTGCTGAGGACCTCAGAGCTGTACCCAGGGCTGTTTTTAGGGGTTGACTGGCTCCCTGAGTGTCCATGGTCTAGAAGAGGCTGCAGGAACCTTGCGGCTCCAGGCAGTTTCTGACAGACAGCTCCTGTCTCTCGATCCTGTTGAGATACTCCTGCCTTTCCCACGATGAGGTTTCAAGCCCAAAGGTTATGTCAGGACTGGAGCTGCAGGTGCAGTGAGGGCAGAGGGAAGCTTCCAGACAAACTCAGTGATGGCAGCCAGCCTGTGAACGGCGGGTCCTGTGCTCTCCCACTGCCCTGCACTTCTCTGTGGGTACCAGGAAATTGGCATCTGCCTCAAAGGAGCCACCTCAAAGCATCCCCAGCCCCAGAGATGTGCCCCAACAAGAATAGCTGAGACACCAGAGGAGATACCAAACAGCCCACCTCAGAGCTGCAGCACAAGTGAGCGCGTGGAACGTCTCAGGGAAAGAGAACACGATGGACTTGGCCAGTTTGCCAAGGTCCACAGCCACGAGGAGCAAGAAGCCAAGAGGAGCAGTGTCAGAAGCTGGAATAAAAGTGGCTGGGAAGCAGCTGGGACACGGGTGGGTGGGAATTGCCTTTAAAGTTCTCCAATTTGGAAAGAAAAGGGAAAAACACTGATTTAGCTTAGGAAGACCTGACCTTGGAGGGACCCCACCACATCACTGCCAGGACCACGAAGCAGTCAGAAAGCTCTGTGACCCAGCAGCAGCTTTTCAGAGGACCACAGGGTTTTCCTGCTGCTCAGAACCCTGAGGCTGCTGTGGAGCAGGGCCCGGAGGAGGAACTCCAAGTGCAGTGCTCTGCCTCGTGGTTCAAGGAGTGGATTTTACAACCCAGCTGAGCTGCTCTAGTTTTGTGTCTGCTCGAGGAGGAGCCACCCTATTTTTGGAGCAGTGACTTGAAGGCAGCCCAGGCTGCAGGAACTCGGCTGGGAAAGCCAGTGGCACCGTGAAACAAATCTGACAGACCCCAGAAAGTCCCAGCTCCCACGTCAGCGCTCAGGCGGGTCTAGAGCTAGACTTGCCTCGGCCTCTGTAACCCCAGTCTCTCTCCAACAGCTCAGACTCAGCGTGGTCTCTAACAGGCCTTTGCTAGGGCTGCTGAGCAAAGTCTGTCACTCACTTCCCTCTCTCCCACCCCTTCGTAAGAGCAGTAAGAGGACAGGCAGTGCCTCTCAGCATAGGGATTGATCCCATCCTTTTGGTGCTGGAGCTGTTGCTCTTCAGAGCTCTTCACTACTTCGGGGAAGGTTGTTTCAGCCTAAGGGAAAAGCATGTGAACCCCACTAAAACCCTGAGGGCAGCACTCACCTGGGCTCCTCTCGAGTAGGATCTGAAAATGGTGCAAAATCTTCCTTGCCCTGACGTGTCCCTGCAAGGAAGAAGCGTCACAGCTGTGAAGTCTCGACCACACAACCCTGCTGGACCTGGAAAACTTGCGGAGGCCTTGCCAGCACCACAGTGCCCCAGGGCTCTGCACACTGGCTTTGGGAAGGTGGGTGCTGCAGACACACCCTACAGGTCTCACTGCCACTGTGCTTCCAGAAGAAAAGGACAGACCCCACCTGCTCAGCTTCAGCACCACCCCGGGGACGCGAGTCACCACAACCCCTCGGGCAAAGGGCTTCCTCTTTAATTCATCAAAGAATCACCATGGACTGGACTCCAAAGATCACCCAGTCCAACCCCCCTGCCAGAGCAGGATCACCTAGACCAAGCTGCACAGGAACACATCCAGCTGGGTTTTACATGTCCTTAAAGCCCATGGGAGTTCCAAGTCAGAGGGAGACCACAGGCCTCTCCTGGTCATGGAGAGGAGGTGACCTATCGTGGAATGAACGTAACCACTCATGGCAGGAGTAACTGTCTTGTTCACTTCTCCAAACACATTGTAACCCAAACTGAAAGGAAACACCTTGATCTCTGGAAGCCTGATAGACCTGGTTGATCCTGCTCCACAGCAGGATCAGGCACAGGACTAGGGAACAGCATTTCTAGCCCACTGCAGCAGTAAGGAGCTGGCCAGTCACCGTCAGCTGTCCCAGCTAAACCTTGCAGAGGTTTGCCCGTGTTACCAGCACCTCTCTGTGCCTGCAGGAACATCTGGGACAGCAAAGCAGAGCCCAGCACTCCCATTTCACCATGACAGACCAAAATGTGTCAGGGCAATGGGAGACACATTATGTTTGATGTCTCTTTTTAGAGACATCAGTGATCACTGAGCACCTGACGAGTCACTCAGCCCCAGCTACGTCCTGGAGATCTGGAAAAGGCACCAGCTTCATGGTGAGGACAGTCCTCCTTTCTGATCTAAAGGTTTCAGGGCTCCTGTTATTGGTCCTGGGAACCAATCTAACAGCCTGTGCTTGCATCTCCTCCTGCGACCATCAAACACAGGGTGGCACGAGGGAAGCGAAGGTAGAACACGACGCACTGAGGCACCATAAATGGTGCTGCCAGCTCTTCAGAGAAGGTCCCACGCTGGTTCTCCAGCCCCAGCACTACAGCCTAACACAACAAGGGCTTCAAGAGGGCAGCAGTAAGTAACTGCACACTTGGGGCCAGCACATTACATCAGACCTCATGCGAGAGAGACAAAGGAGTAGAAGCGGTGCCTGTAAACCCACAGACCAGGAGAGATGAATGAGCTGCTTCTGCTCTTTTGTAAGAAAAATGAGGACATTCAGCTTCAGGGCTGTAATTAAACCTCCACACTACAGTCACTGAGGCTGAGAACACGGTGCTCACTCCTGTTCAGCAGTGCCCACAGATTACTAATGCTCCTGCTACTGACACAGGCACTGGCAAAGGGGCTATTTAATGCCCTGGTTTAGGCCCTGGGTCATCCCTGACTTGAGCTGGGTGAAACCCAGCAGCAGGCCAGTCTGCCTAGCCCTCTCTCATGCACAGGACTGCTGTGTCAGCTTCCCAGCCAGTTAAACCTCAAAGGAAGGTTGGCCACAAGGGCTCCAGGCCTCCCTCAGGGTGGGCAGATGAGGCAGCAGTCACCCCTCCCATCTCCACCCCAGTGTCAGGTCACTCCTGTAAGTCCTGCTCTCCAGGGGTTTGCCAGGCTCCCTGCTCCTGGCTTCATCCTCTACACAAGTCATTGAGCTCCTGTGGGAACTAAAGGCTCCACTCACTTTTCTCTCCTCCTTTTCCTATTCCCTTGTCTGCGTTTCTCACCCCAGGACTTCAGGAAAATCCAGTATTGCTTCCAAAGAGAACTGCTTCCTCAGCAATGAGACAGGAGAACGCAGTCAGGTGGGACAGAGGAAGGCTGACATGGGGCTGTTCCAGCACAGAGCAACAAGTTTGTACTAGTCCATCATCAGGAGGAGGCTTGGTTTGCTGGAGGAACCCCTTAGTAAGGGCAGCTGGCTCACTCCTGGGGAAGCCCCGTGCTCCACGCAGCGTCCCACAAGCAGCACCCCACAACCAGCCCTGCACTCCCAACACTCACCAGAGCTCCAGCTTGACCCTTCTGCCATCCAGCAGGATTGTAGTGGTCTTGTAGTCGATGCCTGAAAGGAAACCAGTAAAAAGCTGAGCGAACACTGAGTAGCTCTGTGGAGAGGGACTGGAACTCTGCTCTCCTCACCCCAGATCTATCACTTCAGGTGCACAGAAAGCGATGTTTTCTTCCTCATTTGTGTTTGTGTTGGGTTACAGAGACTTGACAGAAACAGACCTTTGCTCCAGGCAAAGGCTCCTCCAGCAGAGCTCCCTACAAGCACAGTTAACCACTAGCCTGCTGCCAGCTGCTGGAGATAACCCGGCAGGACTCGAGCTGCAGGATGTCCAGCGCTCTGCAGCGTTACCTCAAGCTCAGTGACAGACTTTTTGGGGTCTGGCCAGGGCCATGAACAGCAGCCTCTGTCACCCACCAACCCCTGAAGCTCTCGGAGGACATTTGAGAGGCAGGTGACGCTGGCTGCCTGGCTAAAGAATGCTGCTTCCCCTCCTGAGCAGCAGGGCTGGGTGTGCAGACAGCACCCTGCTCCCCCTTCGCCAGACCCCAACCCCAGGCTGTGCTGCCAAGGCTTGCCCAGCACCTCCAGGCACACAGAGCCCCCTAGAACTGGGAGCCTGTCTCACGTTCAAAGAGGCTGAAAAAGAAAGGCAACTCCACTCGCAGCGACACGTCCACGGCCCCACTGGCAGGGGCTCCCTGCTAGGGAAAAACAAATTCGATTTCAGCCTTCGCGGGGTGCTACAAAAAGCAATAAAGGTAATTATCTTAAATCCCGACTATTTCCAGTGCTTTATCACAGAAAACAGGCAGCCTGCTTGTTTATCTTCCTCCAGAGACAAGTGTGCTGTCTGCATGTGTTGTCAGGCTAGTATCAGTCCCCCTAGTCCCCAGGGAGGATGAGCAGCGGGGAGCATCTCCCTGACAGGGTCCTCCCTCAGAGCAGGCTGCTAGGGAAAGGGCTGATTAAACCCAGCGCCCCGACTCGGGGACAAGGAGCCTCTGCTGCGTCCCCAGGACTGCACGAGAGCTCCCTGTTGAGCAGCAGGACCCAGGCTGCTCCGTGCCAGCAGCCCTGGCATGGAAGCACCAAGGAGAGGGAACAGAGCAGTTCCAGGGGCACAGAGACCAACTGCTTCCAAAAGAGCCACCGTCAAGATCAAACAAACCTCAACTATTGGCTTTTAAAAGGTTCAGCTTGACTGGGGAGAGAAGACAACCCACTACTGGAAACACCCGGCTCACAAACGCCTTCACGAGGCTCACAGGCTGCCTGCCCTACACCCCCAACACAGGCTGCAAATCATGGAATCACTAGGGATTGGAAAGGACCTCGAAAGATCATCCAGTCCAACCCCCCTGACACAGCAGGATCACCCAGACCCAGTCACACAGGAACACATCCAGGTGGGTCTTAAACGTCTCCAGTGAAGGAGACTCCACAACCCCTTGGGCAGCCTGTTCCAGTGCTCTGTCACCCTCCTGGTGAAGAAGTTCCTTCTCCTATTTATGTGGAATCTCCTCTATTCCAGCTCACACCCACTGCCCCTTGTCCTGTCACTAGATGACACTGGGTCCGTCCTGGTTTGGTCACCAGAGCAAGGCTCCAAGTGCCCACTGCCCCCACAACCATCCGACACTACCACACGCTGAAGCAGAGCAACACTGGGCTTTGGCCATAACCAGTGGGGTCACCAGTAGAAACTAGAACTGGAGAACTCCTGAGCTCCTGCTGCTGTTGGCCCTCACTCCAAAGGCTCTCAGAGAAGACAAGAAGGCAAAGGAGGTCTTCATGTCCTTTATGGTGATGTCCGTCCTCCAAAGAGAAGGCACACGAGATGGAGGGAGGAAGATGCCCCTGCAGACACCCTGTGCCAGGGGACAGGAAAATGCCCGGTCCCAGACAGCTGTGAGGCCCAGGGACCAAACCCAGAGAAGGCTGTCGAGCAAAGTCAACCTGCAGGCTCTCTGATGAGGACAAAGCCTGCACAACAGCATTCTGGAGAACATGCAAGTGTCACACTTCCACGTACCTCAGCATGGCTCAAAGGAACCCCCTTTAGAGCTCCCACACATCCCAGCCAGGCTGGTTTTTGCTCTGGTCAGCCCCAAGCAGGAGGCAGCTCCCCGCAGCTGGGCACACTGGCCCTGCCTCGATGCTGCTGCTACTTGCACCGACGCCCTCAAAGTCATGGGACTTGTCACACCAGTACTGGCCACCTCAGGTTTGGTTCCAAGTCACCCAGCAGCTTCCTGAGCTGCAGCCCAGTACAAGCAGCTGATGAGGTCGCCCTGGGGAGGCTGCAGGTAGCTCCTCAGGCACCACTGACACGAGGGGAGTTTTCAGAACGTAGTTTCTGTAGCTGACAGAGCCTCCCCTGAGCATCACCCCAGCACAGCCCACTGCAGGACTGACACTCAGTTTCTCCACCAGGCTTTGATCCCCAGGATGTGCTGCTGCAAACCCCGCGGCATCGGCACCGGCAGAGCGGCCCCGTGACTGCCAGCAGCCTCCCCGGCAGCCCTGCCTGCCCCTTGGGGCACCTGACGCTGGGGTAAAGAAGCCAGTCTGCTTCAAAGCTCATGTCCTGTCAAGCCATCTCCTTCTTGACCAATATCTGGCTTGATGCAACCAAACCAACGAGGCTTGGAAGAACAAGCCCAGGCTGCTTGCTCTCATCTCGCATTCAGGTCGGCTCCTCTCTGCTGTGTTTCCAGTCCTGCTTGAGGCTCCTGCTGACGCCGTCCTGGCCCCTTTTCTCTAGGGCTGGCACAGGGCAACCTGCTGCCATGGGGCTGAGGTCAGACACCACATTCCCTGAATCCCACCCACCCGGGCAAGGCTCCAGGGAATTCCAAGCTTTGTTACTTCTTTTGCCAGTCAGCACCGGGAAGGAGCTAAGAAAGCAAAGTGTTTTCCCATGGGAACACAGGGAGGTGTCAGGGGAAACTCTGACTGTTCAGCTCAACTGCTCAGGCAGAGCTTGGCTCATGCTGCACTGACAGGACCTGACCAACCTCACACTCAACCTTTGCTGAGGTAGAACTTGCACTCAAAAGATTTGACACCTGATCACAGAACATTAGTGATTGGAAGGGACCTCGAAAGGTCATCTACTCCAATCCCCCTGCCACAGCAGGATCACCTAGACCAAGTCACACAGGAACACATCCAGGTGGGTCTTAAATGTCTCCAGAGGAGACTCCACAACTCCCACAGCCTGTTCCAGGGCTCTGTCACCCTCAGTGTGAAGAAGTTTCTTCTCACATTCATATGGAACCTCCTCTGTTCCAGCTGCCACCCACTGCCCCTTGTCCTATCACTAGATGACCCTGAGCAGAGCCTGGCTCCATCCTCCTGACACCCACCCTTCACATATTTATCAACATTAATGAGATGTGAGCAGGAAAAGGAAAACCCCTTTGACAAAAACTACTCAGTGCTGCTGCTTTGTGCCAGGCTGCCCATTCTCCTCCTCTTGGAAGCTCCTGACTGTGTCTGCAGGAGCAGCAGCATGTGGAAAACACGACAGAGGAGGCAGCAGGAGCTGGAAACGACTCTGGAAAAGGCAGAAAGACGAGTGAGATCTGTATTTTGTGCTGCCTTTGGGCTCTCCCTTTGAGCAGATCAGTATCTCAGGAAAAAGGCTTTAAATAGCTCAACTGATATAAATATTTACTACAGCAAGCACAGCAGCTTCTTGGCTTTGGGCAGGTCTTTGTTTCAGAGAAATGAGTACAACCTTAAAGATGGCTCTGCCCTACTACTCGAGCAGGGGACCAGAGGGGTCCTCCTTTCACCTAAAAAGGCAGATTTGAGCCAAACTTTACAGCTGGAATTGCAGCAGGGGCTGTTCTCCTCCCCCAGCTTTCCAGGACAGTGCTGGGTGCTGGGGTGAGAGCGATGCCTGCTCCCAGTGCGATGCCAGAGCTGATACCACATCTTAGCTCACTGGTCCATATCAAGTGTCCCTCTCCATAGATGCTCTAAGAACCCAGCCTCCAGCTCACAGCCTTGCTGCACCCACAAAGGGCTTGAGAAGGTTCAGCCAGGACTCATCCCATGATGGAGGGACGCAGGGACTCATCAGAGCACCATCAGCAGGTTCTCCTGTGGCCTCCTTCGCAGGCAGCAGCACCCCAGTCTGCATCTGCATGAATCCAACTGGCCAAAGATGCTTTTGCCACCTCATTCTTCACGTGAATCATCTTCTGCCTATGGGAGCTGGGAATCCACTGCCTCCCTCTCTGTCTGTCCACCCACAACCAAACCCACCTGTGTTCTGAACTTCATCAAAACCAGTGGCATCTGAGCAGGTTTTTGTCACCAGTCTGGACAACACAGCTTTTCTGGAAGATTAGTTTTTCACCTGCAGAGGTACCTCAGCCAGAGCAGCTCCAGTACCAATGACATCCAAGGCTTTGAGGGAGGACTGAGCTGTTGGGATCCCTGCTCTGCCACCACGTCTCACTGAGAGCACTGGATTTCCCCCCAAAACAACCCCAAGCTCGTCTTCTTACAATCCAGGAAAAGGTCTAGGACTTCTTACAGGTCTAAAGCCCAAAGGTCTAAGGTCCACTGGGAAGAGAGGAGAAGACAAGGTTGGAATAAAAGTTAAAATAAGGAATTCACATCAAATATTGACCTCACTGAGGTTTCTCCGTGACCTTGAGTGAGTGGCTGGGCAGGACTGGGTGCTTGGGAGGATCCTCAGGACAAGGCAAAGCAAGTCCCTGCGAGCAGCTGGCAAACAACCAACTGAAAAAGTGCCAAGGTGTGTCACGATTTGAAACCAGGCAACTGGCATCAGGGTTAACAGGCAAACTGGGCTCCTCCTGGGGCAGCTGGAGATACCTCCCGGTCCACAAGTGATGGTGTGGCCATCCTACTCATACCCAAGGAAGGTGGCAGGAGCANAATTCACATCAAATATTGACCTCACTGAGGTTTCTCAGTGACCATCCTGCTCATACCCAAGGAAGGTGGCAGGAGCTACTTCAAGGGGGGGACTGTGGACTGTAAATGAGGTTTTTTTCTTTCCTTCTGCAAAAGGAAAATGTTAAGAGTGAATCCCTAGCAAAGACTCCCAGCAGCAACAACCAGAGCACAGTCAAACACAGGTGGCACCACCTGTACGTGGACACTGCCAGAGCATCTACGACTGGACATGAAGATCACTGGATCAACCTGAGGACATTTCCCCTCGTCCTATGATCACTAATTTGAGAGAAGACACCAACACCAGCCTTGCTACAACCTCCTTGAAGGTAGTTGTAGAGGGCAGTAAGGTCCCCTCTCAGTCTTCTCTTCTCCAGACTAAACAGCCCCAGCTCCTTCAGCCTCTCCTCATGTCCTCCAGCCCCTTCACCAGCTTGGTTGCCCTTCTCTGGACTCGTTCCAGCACCTCCATGTCCTTCCTGTGACCAAAACTGGACGCAGCACTCGAGGTGCGGTCTCACGAGCGCCGAGTACAGGGGCACAATCACCTTCCTCACAGTCCTTTCCAACCCAAACAATTCTATGATTCTATTAATGCAGCTCCTACTGTTAACTTGGAGCATTTGCTGTTTCCTCCACCATCAACCAATCACTCAGAAAGGAAGGAGGATGAGCAGATAAACAGCAGCCGATGAAAAAGGCGAGTTCGAGCCGCTCGAGCACCGGCCCATGAGCTCACAGCAGCACTTCAACAGCAGAGGCAGTTTTGCCTGTCAGCCCCGAGCTGCAGAGCCGCAGCAAAATCCCTCCCAAACAACACATGAGCTCATTGCTTTGAGTCACCCATGCAGCCACCTCCCCTTCACCGAGACAAATGAGCCCTCTCCACAACAAGGGGCAACAAAGCACCTGCTCTAGCCCAGAGGATGGCTTGGCAGCACCATTTCCGTGGTTTAAACGGGGTGATTAGATCCCCAGCAGAGCATCCAGCCCCAGCCCCTGCCTGCAGAGCTGGAGTAAGGCACTGACAATGCTTCTACCACGTCACTCCGTGGCTCAGCAGCCACCCTGGGAACAGGATCAAGAGATCCTGGTTCTCACCAGGTGCACAGGGGCTCTCACACGGCACTGGCCACGCGCAAGGGTAGATGGAAGCCATCTGCTGAAGCCTTCGTCATCTCCTGCCCGCACGGCAAGTACAGACCCCACTCCTGTGCACAACTTGCCGGGAGTGAATGCGGAGCTTCCAGCGACTGAGCTGGCCAGGGCCAGGAGCCCACACTCCAAACAGAGCTCAGCATGTCCCACGAGCTCCTGGCAGCTCAAGGAGCTGCTGCAGCTCCTGCTAGCTCTGCACGATACAACACACCTCGTGTGGAGACACACACAGAAACAGAGGGAAAATAAACTCTTCTCAGTATTTGAAGTTACCCAGACTTGTGGATTTTCTCCTTGAAAAACCTAGTCTGTCTGTGGGGGTTCTCAGACAAATCCCTGCTCTTGCTTTTGTAACCAGCTGAGGGAAAAGCACTCACTTGGAGACCTCTCAGAGCCCTCAGATAAGCAGAAGACTTCACTTCTCCCCTGCCTGCTCCACAGGCCAGCAGCATTTCACGCAGGGGAACCCTGTGCTGGGCTCATTTCCGGATGACAACTGGGTGTGAAAGCAGCATGTGGAGCCAGAAGCAAATCTGTTCCAAAAGCTCCAACCACCTCAGCAGACACCCGGGAAGCCCCAGAAACAGCCAAGAACCAGTCCAGGGCTGGGGATGCTGAAGTGGGTTTGTGCGTTAGAAGAAAATCAAGAAGGATTTTATGCACAGAAGCGACCACAAACAAAAGAGTTTCTTCATGCTTTGCAGTTCAGATCTCCATCAAAACCCTACAGCTGCAGGCAGGAACAAAGGCAGCCTGTGAGGAAAACCAGAGGGCACCATAACAATCTTCACTGTGGCTGGGTCACCACACCAACGCCAGGACATCCTGGAGACAGAAAGCCAACAACTCGCCCATGTGCAAGACCAGGGGAGCTGCAGAGAGGCCCCAAACAGACCAGGGGATGGGAGGCCGTGCTGGAAAGCTAATTTTGCTTTGGAGATGTAACTTTTCTTTAGGAGGAGATTATTCCAGAGATGCTCAACACCCTCAGGGAGTTTATTTAGAGGAGAACAGGTGCTAGAGTTTTAAGGTGACAAAATATTGTCAAGGTTCTCTTTGGGGTGATGGAAAGGAGACAGAGGTGGAAAATCTGAAAAGATAAATCCACATAGAAATGCTTTCAGCAAACAGCAGCCCTATAGAACATGGTCCCTACAGCTTCTGCACAAGCAAAGGGATCTCTCTGGTACAGGGTCCTGGCCCTGAGCCCCGACCCAATGTGTCCCAGGGAGAGTTTTCTTCCAGGTGAGACTCCCTCACAGGAAAATGCTCAGCAAAACAGAGCCCAAGACTTTCACACTGGAGCTTCCTTCCTCCTCCAGTGCCTACAATAGGAGCTGGGATGACATAACACTTCCAGCTGAGCCTGGGCTGCTGGAGGAAGGTGAGGCAGGGAGGAAAAGGGAAAGGAAAGGAGACTTAAAAAATCTAGGTTATAAAACCTCAGCTCAGAGAGGAGCTATTTTCAATCAAGCACGAGGGAGAGATGCTCTGCTCTTCCCAGAGAGGAAACCCGCCAGAGGGAAACCTGCCAGGGAGCAGCTGGAAACAAAAGCTGGAGGAGACAGGCAGAGGAGGAGGAGGAGACATTTTCCATGGGTTTGTACACTGCAACAGCCAACCAAAAGTCACCCCACAGCAACAGAAGGGACAATGTCACCATGGGATCCGGATAGAGCAGAACCTACCTGCCTTTTTCAAGTGAACAAAGACAGAGGAGCTTCTAATCCCAGTTATCAGAAGAAGGTTTCACCCATTTGGGATTTCTGCTGCCCAGTTCACACCACCTTGCTGCACTCAGGGCTCAGAGGCACATGGAAATGCAGAGGGGATCAGAGGAGGCACAAACTGCCCGTGTGAGCAAGAACTTTGTGGGCCAAGTGCCTTTATAAAACCAGCACAGGAACACAACACATGTAGAGCTCACAGTGCCCTGCATCCTCCATCCTGGCTTCAGAGAGAGCTGAATGCATCAAAACCCACAAAGGACACAGGCTGGGGCTCAGTTTTTGGCTTGCCAGGGTGGTTTTGTTTGTTTGCTTTGGGGTTTGCTCTAAGTTTGACCCACAGCTAGATAGTCCCACATCAAGTGGTGAGGGAGAGGCTGAATACAGTACCTTTGGAAATGTTTTTAACACAAAGGACAAGCAGTAAACAACAGAGGAACAAGAGGTGCTGAAGTTGTTGCCGAGCCCAAGCCTGCTCTAATGAGATGGCGTTTGTGTCCCCAGTGCCAGAGAAGTGAGTGTCCCTGAAAGACACCAGCACAAGTGCTGCCAGGCACAGAAACTACTGCCACAGCCCTCTTCGAGCTGTCAAAGGAGGTTTCCAGCAGCACCATCTGCACATCAGTGCTGTGGCCATTACTGGGACTGGATGGCAAAGCTGCATAGGAGGGTTTGCCTCAGTTCCCCTCACATCAGAGCACCAAATCCTCAAAACACATCATGTTCCAATTACTACAGGAAAGGCACATCCATTTGCAGTGGTGTGCAGCATCTGAAGGAGCAGGACAGCCCAGCCCAGCCGCTGGTTGAGATGCACCCGGTGGCACATGGCCAGGTGAGGAGGAGGCAGCAAAGCACTAGGACTGAAGTTTCCTTGAGCTCATGAGGGGAAGGCTGGATCCTGTCGGGTACTGGGGAAGGTCCAGTCCTTACAGGAGCTGCAGAAGTTTCAGTCAGAACTGCTTGGCCATGCACTCTGTGAAGGCTGGGCAAAAGCAGGATCTCTGGCCAAACACAGCAGCGAGTACACAGACCGCAGGTGGGAAACAAGAGACCATTCCCTGGTTGGTCCTGGAGACAGAATAAGCAAGGGGCCAGCAGCCTCGATCAGCAGCCCCTGGGACACCCTCTGCAGCAGGGAGGGAGACAAGACAAGGCATCCCCTGTCCTCCCTGCCTGAACCCAAACGATCAGAGCACAGACACAGGCTTCATCACCATCACTTTCTCAATACGAGCTGAGGACAGGGGAACAAATAAAAATAAAAATCCATCTCCCTTCCACCCAGAGCCATCTGCTCACAGACACTCTACACTTCCTCTCACACACATTTCTCCTTCCCTACGGAAGAGCAGCAGGTGAGGGGGAAGGCTGCAAGAAAAGCCCCTCCATCACAGGAGCTGGGACAAACCACGTTCACATCTGTGTGGAGACACCTGCCTCAGCCCCAGTTGTGCTGCACGGGGCAGTGACAGCCCTCGTGTCCACGGAGCACCAGCAGTCCTGCCCTGAGTCACTTGCTGTGGCTCAAGCAGGGCTGGTTCTGAGCAAGCCAGAAACCAGCCGGGCAAGGTCAGCTCAGCACAAGCACCCCAACAACTCGGTGCTCTGGAGCGGAGGTGTGACACAGTGGTGACAAGGCTCTGGGGCCTGCAGCCAGGGAACAGCACGACGCACGCTGGCCCCCCTTCATGCACTGCTTGGACACACCCCACTGCGCAAACCCACCCTGTGAGCATCCGTCCTGCGTCGGCACTTGGGGAGGGAGGACAGACCTCGTACCGCAAAGGCTGAGGACTGATGTCTGAAAGGACAACCCACTTCACGCTGCATCTCGAAAACCCCGTGCCAAAACAGCTGTAACTGGCCAAGAGAACAAGAGCAGCAGACATCACTGGGACACAGCACCAGCACCATGGCTTCCCCCCTCCCCAGTGGGAGTCAGGGATCAGAGCATGACAGGAGACATCCCAGTCACAGGATCAACCCAAACCAGACTGTTTCACACAAGTAACAGCAAGCTCTGTTTTCTGGGCAGATCAAACAAGCAGCAGACGATAGAAAACTCGATTCAAATTGGGAAGTGGGGTCCAGAATGGAATGAAGGGGAATTTGGACAAAAAGCCTCTACGTAACATTCTGCTGTTACTGTTCTAGGATGGCATCAGATGGGTGTTGAAAAGGCTGTTCCCAAAACCCAAGTCACCACGCCAAGGGAAGGTCTCAGAGGGGCAGAGCAGAAGCGTGCAGGTGGCTGAGGGTGCATCCATCCCTGCTGCCCCACAGACAGAGGGAGTCAGGCTGCCAACTCTAACTCATCCATCTGACTCTGCGAGAGGCGTGTGGCGCCACAGAAGTGACAGAAGTGGAGACTATCAGAGTACATATCACAGTGAGGAAACACTATGTGACCTAATTCTCTAATTAGCAATGGGTTCCATTGCCCACAGGTTCTGAAAATATCACTTCACTCAGATTTCTTTTTCCAGAGGAAAAGATGGTGGTACTTTGTTGTCTGAAAACAGTGGGCACAGAGACAGAGCTTCTACAGTTCTGTGGGGCACAGGTCTGCATCAAAGAACCCCTCACACACTGCCTTCAGACTCAGCACTTACTACTCCTGCACCGGCTGCTTTGAAACAGTGGCCGCAACCTCTTCTGTCAGAAGGTAATTCCAACCTCAACACTTCACTTAAACAACAGCCCTGTTACCCTCTTCGTCCTGTTCTGCTCAGCAAACATGAACCCCTAGGAGCAGCTCTAACAACTCCCAGATGAGACAGGTCCTTGAGAGACAAGCTCTCTTCAGGGAAGCTGGAAAGCGCTAAGCATCTCCCTGAAGGCAAACTGCACTGGCTCAGCCACACACCCAAGGAGATGAATGACACCACAACTATCTAGTTCCCAAATCTGCTGCTCCCATTTCACAAGCAGCCTGACTTCTTAGTCACCACCTCCCAGTAAATCTCTGTGGAGCAGGTGTGCACTTGCATCAGCCCCTGCGATGCTCCAAGGACCAAGTGCACAGCCACACCGTTCCTTTATGCTCTAAATTCAGGCAGCCTCAATGCAGGGCATCAAGGAGTACACGATTCCCCCTGAACTCCTGCCGGCAGGCTAGACTAGGCACCACCTGCTACAGCAAGGAGGCAGGGTCTGCTGTGGACGGCTTCTGTCGAGCCCGTGGGGATGTTATTTTGCAGAGAGGCCGAGGGGAAGGATGACAGATTGAAAACCACCCCGGGAGCTGCACCCTGCCAGGCCGTGTTATGCTATAACCGCGGTGAGGGGACGCAGGAAACAGCGCAGCGCCGCTCCTTGGCTCTTAATTACGGTCTTGTGACACCGTAGTTAATGGTCTGTCATAGGCTCCATTAGGAACCTCGATGTTTGCGGGAGACGGCTGATGCTGCGCTGGCAGACGGTGGCTACCGAGAGCGATGGGCCCCGGCCTGGCAGCCAGACTGCTGCTTCTTTTGTTAGAGACCCGCGTCCTCCGGGTACAGCCCGAGCAGCGGGTGCTGGGGTCGGCTCCGCCGGGGAAGGGTCCGGCAGTGCTGCGGGTTTAGGACACCCCGGGGTTACCTCAGGCACCGGCCCTGGCCCGTCCCTCCGGCCAAATCCCCTGAGGATCCTGGTGATTGTAAGGAACAGCCGCGGCTTTTCCACGCTCCCAGTTAATGAAGAAAAACAAAGGAAGAGGCAAAGCACCTCCCTCCCCCATCTCTACTGCAGAGACCCCCGCATAGGTCAAAGAGATGCGGAGACGCAGCAGGGCGCCTGTCCCCTGACTACACCCCACACCTCATCGCCAACCCCAAACCCCAGCCTAGCCCCTCACCGTTGCTGTAAGCGTAGGGGGACTCGGAGGCGCCGTCCTGGAGGCTCTCCAGGATCTCCCCTTTGCCCACGTCGCTGTCGCCCACCAGCAGGAACTTGAGCAGGTAGTCGTAGCTCTTCACGGGGCTGCCCTGGGTGCCCATGGTCCCGCTCAGGGGCAGCGGCAGGGCCCAATCCGCATCTCCGGCCCCTCCGGGCCTCTCCGGCCGCCGCCGCTTCACCGCCGGCCCCGCGCCGCGTCGCGCATCGTCCGGGACGGGCTGGGACCTGCGGGATGAGGAGGAGATGAAGGAGGAGGAGGAGGTGAAGGAAGCGCAGGAGGAAGGGGCGGTGGAGGGGGCAGAACCCGCCCGGCCCCACAGCTCCCCACCGCCCTCCGCCGCTCTCCAGGCCGCGCGCCCGCCCCTACAAAGCGCCGCCGCCCCGCCAGGCCCCGACCGAGATCAAGCGCCGACCCCAAGCCCCGCTGCCCACCTCCTCCCTGCCACTGCGAGCCCGTCCCCGAGTCGGGCCGCGCCTCCACCTCCTGCGCCGCCGCCTCCGCCCGGCGCCAGTGCCCGCCCGGGCCCGGACAGGGGGCAACAGCGCCCGCCCCGCCCAGGCAAACGCCGCGCTGCCATTGGCTCAGCGCCACGCCCGTCACGTCCGTCCCCGCCCCGCCCGTTGCGGACTACAGCTCCCGGCGTGCTTTGCGCGGGGGCGGAGTTGGGAGCGTTCGCCGAGGGGACGGGCGGGGGGCCTGAGGGGGATGGGAGGGCCCGGAGGTGTGTCTGTGGGCACCCGGGAGTGTGGGGGGTCCCGGGGGCCTGTGCTTCTGTTATTCTAGCCTCTGGTCCCCAACCCTCCTGCTCCTCCAGGGCCAACCCTAGAGCTCTGCTATTTCCAGCCCTGGTGTAGGTGCTGCTGAGCATCGTGCAGGCTGAGTTGGGACCTGCGGGACGGGCACTGCCCTTCACAAGGCCTCCGTGATCTGGCCTGAGCTGGATCAGTGTTGACACATTTTCTGTGTGGAGAGCAGGTATCCTGGAACCACCTGGCCTTGGGTCAGGACCACGAGGAGCAGCCTTCTGGAGCCACCAGCGGCCTCCCTGCCCTGTCCTGCAGCAGTGGCCGCTGCCGCTGAGGCACCGCATGGGCACTCAGCAATGAGTGAAACAAGAGGGTAGAGCTGGAATTCCGTGTCCCTAAATCTTTCTTCTCATCTAATCAAAATCCATTTAAGTTCTGATCAGAAGGTTTAAGTCCACACTGATGAGAAGAGCAAAGGCCTCCAGCCCTTCTGAACACAAGCACCTGCACGTGGGCCATGTGGAACCTCTCTGGTCCCAACAGCTGGTACAGTCCTGCTGGCACTGCCACCACTCTCCCCGGCTCTGCAGTGCCAGTGTGGTTACAGAGCCAGAGGCTCTTCTCTGGCCTGAGACTGCTGCATTTGACATCAGGGCTGTGGGGGAAGGAAGTCATCTTCTAGTGGCGTCAGCAGAGACCTTTTAAAACAAACCGAGTTGCTCCTGCATGAACATTTTGCTCCTCTTTGCACTTGGCAGGGCGCGTGAATGCAAAGAGAAAGCCAAGCAGTGCTGGTCACAGGTCCCATCCAACTGCACACACGCACTGGAAATCGTAAATGTCGCTACTCTTCCACGATATTTTATTTAAAACCACAAAACACTGTAAGTAGGAGGATTTGTTACCCTGTTTCTGGAGTTGTCATGAATCTCCTCAATGCCAGATACTTGAATAACACCACAAGGGCAGATGTGAAGGGCTGAAGATCAAGAAACACTTTCCCTGGGTGACCAAGCACTGGCACAGCTTGTCCAGGTTGGTGCTAGAGACCCTACCCTTGGAGCTACTTGAAAGCTTTGCACACAGTGATCCATGTTTTCCATCCCTAAGCCCAGGCCTGTGCAGAGGGATGCATCGAGGGCTGTACCTCCACTGGGAGCCATAAAGTGAAATAAATAACAACAAGGAAACGCAGGATTGCAGCAAGTGCTGCAGGATTGCAGCCTCTGAAGGGGCTCTGCAACGACAGCTTGTTGCCTGCTAAAATGGGTGTATGAGAGAATCAGAGAAGATTTGAAATCTTTAAGTAATCCCCATCCAAGGACTGATAACGTGGATCTGAGGATAAATCAGAGCTGTAACCTCAGCAGCAGCCTCCTCCTCCTCCCTGAGGAAATGCCAGCGCTAGGCCGGGCTGTGCTGCTGTGGAAGATGATGCTGATCCCAACTTCTAATTAGAGAGATGACATAAGGTCAAATGTTCCTGAGCAGGATGTCTGCTAAGTCGTGGTGATGTCTCTGCGCAGGATCGGAAAAGGGTGGGGGAAGCCTATTTCACAGCAGTGCCTGGGAAGGAAGAGGAGACACAGGAGTGGCAAATATTCAGCTGAAGAAACTCAGATGCCGTCACGGGCGAGAACACTGAGAGCAGCAAGAGAGCTCAGGCACCAGCTGTGTGCCACACAGAACCGAACCCACGAGGGGCTGCCACTGCTCAGCAAGACTGTCTGAGGTCCTCTGTGCCACAAGACATTCTGGCCCTTGGGTTTGAGAAGGATATTTCCCCATCCCTGGAGTCAGTACCGGCCCTTAGTAAACAGACCCAGCACTGGAACGTCTAATAGGTTTGGCAGGTTCCCAATAGAAAGGTCACATCTGCTGGTTTTCAGGCCTCTGTGCTGTCCCTGAGGATTTCAGGTCATTCCATCCCAAAGGACAGCCACGATTAGGATCACTACGAGCCATCTGCTCTCACAGAAAGGTTTTAAAAGCTGGGATATTAGGAAAATGACTTCCACCAGACCAAAAGGAATATACTTTCTCAGAGCAGTTAGTAAAGCAAACCCTGCAGGCATGGGAGGAAGCAGGGGGACATCATTCAGGAGCTCCAGTGGAAGCAGAAGATGGAGGTGAAGTGTAAATCTGCTCTGCTGAGTGCCAGGTAAGGACAGGGCCATAGGACTCTGACTTAAGCTGAAGTGAGAAACCCTTTTCAGACCATTCATCCATTAAAGGATTGGAACCTAGAGTGGTTCACATGTGGAGTAGAGAGAACTATGTGGGCACTGAGATTCCAGGAGAAGATACTGTACTTGCACGTGAGTTTTAATCACTGATCGTTAAAGAAGAACAGGGACAGATGAGACACGGGGCTGGGGTAGGAATCTCTTACCCAGACTGTGGAAGTGCTGACTGGGAGCTGCACTGTTGTGGCTCCCTTCCCCCTGGAACACACCATGAGTGTTTGTAAGTGCCCACATTCGACAAAGAAGCCAGTGGGACATCACAGCCTTGTGCCCAGAGACAGTCCCCAAGACTCACGCAGTCAGCCTGGGACACCGCAGTGCTGAGTGCTGGGGCACTGCAGAGGGAACACCCAAGGCAGGATGACTCTGCTGAAAGAAACATCTGTGGGGCCAGGGGAAAGAAGTGGCTTTAAAAGCCTCATGTCCCAGAGAGCTTTGAAAGCTCCTCGACTATCAGGAAATGCAAAAGCTGAGGCACCAAATGGTGAGAGTCTCACCTTGGCCCTGAGAGATGCGGGATGCACTGACCCTGCAAGGGTTGGCTCCAGTATCCTCTGGCACAGCTGGACTCAGCAAGCAACCAAGCAAAAAAACCACAACAACCTGAGCAGGCTGGGGCTGCCACTGTGTGCTCAGCACATCAGTCCTGGGATCGGCTCAGGGCTCTCCCCAAAACACTGTTTGCCTTTGAAACACTGTAGGTGAGCCCATAAATACACAAACACAGAGCAGAGTGGGTTTCTGGGCCTCCAGCTCCGCTGTTTCTACACTTAACACTTCCTCTGGTGCTGCAGTGGAGTGAATCTAGGCCCATCCAAAAGGCAAAGAGTAAATACCCTACAAACCCAGGAAATCAATCCAATGTGTGAGTGCTCCACCTCGGTGTCGATCAGCTGGCGGTGAAGGCTGAAGCACAAAAGGTCCCCAGCAGCCTTTGGAAGAAGGCACCTCAGCACAGTAGCTGTGCTCCACCCCAAGGGCTGTTTGTAGGGCCCTGTAAGCTGACATGGAAGGAGACAGAGACACAGATACCCAACATACACATCAGCACCCCACTGGGGAGGTGTTTCCTCGCTCACGCGCAGTTTCCATGAGGCACTGATGAGTTCCAGCTTTTGCTCCAGGAATCACGATTAGCAAATGACACAGTGTGGGGGAAGAGGAAAGGTGAAAAAAATAACTATTAAAAATACCTGCCTTTAAAAATTCAGCCTCTGCCACGTTAGCAAAATCTAACAAAGGGGAGAAGCAGCTGCTGGTTCTGAGGAGGAGCCTTTGGTCTATAAGCGTCAGGGGTCACCGCAGTGTCCTGACCAAGTCTCTCAAGCTCTGTTAGTCCTGCTTCTCTCCTTTGTGTTTCCAGGGATAGATCAGCTCCCCGAGGAACAGCTTCTTGCAGAGTGATGCCCAGGAGTCCTTAGGGTAACAGCTGTAGGTTGGCAGTCTGTACGTCTGTACCACGTTGCCATACGACAGAGGGTTGATCTAGAGGGAGAGAGAGGGGCAGCTGTAATGAATTGTAGTGAGGAACAGGCAGCTCAGGAGAGCAAGAGCAGGTTTTACACAGCACTGGCCTCTGCCTAGAACATCAGTCCTGCTACTCACAAAGCACCAGGACCCCTCTCTGGGTTCCTGAAGCCTTCTACAACACCCTGACACATCAGTGACATGAGCTTGGCAATGAGTATTTTGAGGAGTAGTATCATTTTCAAGCAGAGAAGCAGATACAAGCACGAGCAGGATCTGGGAGTGATGCCTGTTACACAAGGGTGTGGAACTGTCCCCTTGCTGCGTTAGGATGTGGCAGACAACCTCAACCTCCCCTGGAACAATGCGAGGCAGGTTCTTCTCCCCCTCTACTCTGCACTAGTGAGACCACATCTGGAGTGTTGTGTCCAGTTCTGGGCCCCTCAGTTCCAGAAGAACATGGAGCTGCAGGAAGGAGTCCAGTG
Source organism: Rhinopomastus cyanomelas (assembly GCA_013400115.1). Classification (NCBI taxonomy): domain Eukaryota; kingdom Metazoa; phylum Chordata; class Aves; order Bucerotiformes; family Rhinopomastidae; genus Rhinopomastus; species Rhinopomastus cyanomelas. The sequence continues at coordinate 133,751 of VXBP01005304.1, read as the reverse complement.
CTGAGCAACGAGGATGATGAAGGAAGAGGAGCATCTCCCTGATGAGAAGAGGCTGAGGGAGCTGGGTGTCTTGAGCTTGGAGATGAGGAGACTGAGGGGTGACCTCATTAATGTCTATAAATATGTGAGGGGTGGGTGTCAGGAGGATGGAGCCAGGCTCTGCTCAGTGTCATCTAGTGATAGGACAAGGGGCAGTGGGTGTCATCTGGAAATCAGGAGGTTCCACATGAATGTTAGAAGGACCTTCTTCCCAGTGAGGGTGAGCACTGGAACAGACTGCCCAGGGAGGTTGTGGAGTCTCCTTCTCTGGAGATGTTTAAAATCCACCTGGATGTGTTCCTGTGCAACTTGGTCTAGGTGATCCTATTGTGTCAGGGGGATGGGACTAGATGAGCTTTTGAGGTCCCTTCCAGTCCCTAATGATTCTATTATTCTATGCTGCTTGTTCCTCTGGAGAAGAGACCAACCTCCACCTCGCTCCAACCTTCTGAATTTTGGGGAGCCATCAAGAGTGAGAAGGTCTCCCCTGAGGCTCTTCTTCTCCAGTTAACCCCCTCCCAGGTCTCTCAGCTGCCCCTCAGAGCTCTCGTGCTCCAGCCCCTTCCCCAGCAATGTTGCCCTTCTCTAGACCTGCTCCTTCTGGCAGTGAGCAAGAGGCCCAGTCCTGAGCCCATCCTGCCACGTATGATAAATAACAATCCCAGCACATCACTGAAGAATGAACTGTTCACACAGTCCTCTCAAAAGTCCTACCAGAACGCGGTGCTTTCAGCAGCGTTTCCCACACACGACCATTTTTTATCTCCACCAGCACAAAGAATAAAAAAGCACCTTTGCTGACTCTCAGCTCATTATTATTTGAACAGATGCCATCCACCACAGCACTTCCACCTCTGATGTGGTGACTTGCACTATACTCTGGACAGAAAAAGGATCTTCCTGCAGTGGGCTTAGGAAAATTCATGGTACTCGTGTGACTCACTACCCCTGCTCTGTAAATTGTGATCTTTGTCCTCTGGAGAAGCTATCAGCCTTGGCTTGCAATCACTCTGATGCCAAATCCTCTGCTCAGCAGCTCCAGTGCCTCATCTTTGGTTCTGGTTTCCTCTTTACGGGGTTTTCTGACCGTGCAGAATGAGAGATTTTGGTTCTTACACCACTGCTCTACTGAAAGACAGGAACTGGGAAGGCAGAATGCTCAGGACACACTCGTTTTGCCCCAGAAGGCATCTCCTGTGCTGGTTCTGTGCCAACCTGAAATAGGGCTGGGGCTGGACTGGGGACGGAAAAAGCAAAAGAACCAAGAAGCTACTGCTCATTCCCTGGTCAAACTGGTGTCATGGAGCAGCCAAAGCTGCTCAGCATGTTCCATGGGCGCTTCGCTCTGGATGGTTTAGCTGCCTTTTGCCTCTCTCAGTGCTCAGTGGTTCCTAAGGTGAAGCTGCAGAGAAGCAGGACATGAGCTGATAACCACACGGTGTCACAGGCAGCAGAGCCCTGCATTTCTCCTGTCTTACATGTTTGAGCTTACACCATACACGACACTGTTTTCTCTAAAAGAAGGACTCAGGCCAGGTATTAAAAGGAAGAGGAAGCAGCAGCCAGTCATGCACTGGGAAATGAATTTCTCTCGTTCCAGTGCTCCACAGCTGAATTCTTTTCAGTTGCAGCCTTTCAGAAGAACCAGTTTCAGAACCACATGAGACAGGAGGACTTCGAGGTCAGTCTGAGGGGATACCCAACGCAGGAGCTGTCACAGAGGGCACCAGGGCCTTACCTGCATGAGGAGACGGAGAGGTTTCCCATCCTGCTGCTCCAGGACCCTGAACTTCACACCAGCTGAAAAGAAAGACAACAAAGAGGTCAGATCCATGCTAGGAGCAAAGCCTGTGCTGCTCAGCTCTGCTGGCTGGGCACTGTGTGTCTCCAACCTCTGTTGACTCGTGGATCCACGCATGTTCTCAAGAGCGAGCACGGATTCTCTCTGTAGTAGGTCTAAGGGTAATGACAGCCCAGGTGTTTCTCTTGGCTCCACCACAAGCAGCCCACTGACTTCTAGCCTGAGCACAGAGGCCCAAGGCAAGCACAGAGCCTAGGGATCAGCCAGACCCGACCATGACAAAGGAGTCGGCCAAATCTTTCTCTTCTCCCAAACCTCCATCAAATCTCTCCCTCTTTCAGCCAAAGAAGTGGCCAGTGAGGGGACATGCCCAGCCTTGAGGCAACTAACAACATCTCAAGGCAATCCCTGACCACTAATCCCAGCTAACCCCACTAATCCTCATGACTCTAACACGCTGCTAACCCCATCAAAGCTGCCACTTCTCTGTTTCCCCATGGATTTGCTAGACACCCAACACCATAAATCATAGAATCATTAGGGATCAGAAGGCTTTGAGCTTCTGGCCATGACAGAAAGCATAGGAACATTTCATGTGACATTTCAGAGCAAAGTGTCAACTAGGACTATAGAAGTATTTGACTTTGAAAGACCTCAAATGACTTCACAGAAATAAACCCAGTCCTTCTTCTGCAAATCTGCATCACCTGAGTGTGCCCCAGTGATTCCTCTCTGCAGGTAAGGGGATGAGGCAAGAGGGATGAAATGATCTGCTGCAGGTCAGCCAGTGACTCAGGGGATAAACAGATCTTCATCTCCACCACTGTGTGACTCCTGCACGTTTGAAAACCACAGCAGCTTCTCCTTCTCCTCAAGCTCTGAGTTAATTAAAGTGACACACGTTACTCCTGGGAGAGAACAGTCCTGTCTAGCGCAGAGCTTCGGTTTAACTCTCCCCACAAACTACAGAACCACTTCTGGAGGTGACAGCAAGGATTTCTCTGCCTTTTGCTGGATTATATTGAACCCTGGGCTGTGCCCAAGGCTTCAGAATGATGTTTGAGAAGCCGGGTCACGAAAGGGACACGCTGGGTGACAAGAAGTGCTCAGTGATTCATTGGGGTTTGTGTAAGAGAAGCACCTAAGCTGTTCCAGGAACTAGTTTTCCAGGCAGGTAATTTGTCAGAGAGGGACAGAAACGAGAGGGCACTGAAGTGCCAGCTAGGTGGCCGAGCACTCCGCAGCCCTATCCCAGGAAAAATCCAGCAGTGCAGAAAATGCTGTTTCAGTAGGTCGTGGCCACCCACTTCCCTCCTACAGCTGCATGTCAGCGAGCTCTTATTTAGTTGTTCTGGAGTTGTACACTTCTAAGGAGACAGAAGGCTACAGAGGTCTTTCAGAATGATCTACAGATGCTCAGGAGCCTGTACAGAGAAAGCTGAAGGTTCTACCTACTGCAGCTCACTCCAAGCAGAGAAGAATCATAGCATCGTTAGGGATTGGAAGAGACCCCCCCAGACTGTTTTGCCAGGCAGCTCCAGAGCTCAGGGTGCTGCTTCTTCTGTGCACAGACGTGGCTGATGGCTCAAGGGAACCCATTTGCTTTGCTTCACATGACAGGGCACATCCAGGGATTGTGGAGACACCACCACGATCGGTCCTACCAAACCAGGACAACACTCACTCCAAAGTCTGTGGCGTGAACATTGGGCAAGAGGGAAAGAGAAGAGCAGTGAGAATGAAGCGATCTGCTCCGGATCAAACAGCCTGTTGGTAACTTGTGAGTGGGCAGAGTTTGAGACTTCAGCAGAGTAAAACTCTGTCAAGTCAGAAACAGAATCAAGGAACTTGGAGGCCAGGTGCCAGGACCCAACTGAGCTGAACTCCAACACCACAGCAGCCCCTTGTTGCCACACAAAGCCATCCCTTCATGTTGGAAGAACCCTCTGGAGCTTTAGCCTGTAAAATCAGCTGCCATAACATGTGCCAGAGAATGCCTTATCCCAGCTCTGATCCTGGAAAGGGAGGCACAACCCAAGCAGTGAGGTCAAGACCTGATGTGCAGTCTCTAAAGTCCTTCAAGTGTGACTCAACTGCTCCATCTGTTCCCACCACAACGACCTGGTTCTGCACTGGTACAGCAGAAATCCTCAGAGGTACCTCTTCTTCAGCACTGCCACATTCTCTTAAAGGAGAAGAGGAGCAAACAGCTAACAAAGAAAGTCAGATGGGTTTGTCAACCCAACTGAGAAGACTTGGCCTGGGTGGAGGCTTGTTGTCCAGCAGAAGGCGGCTGCCTGGCCAAAACTGGGGAGGGGTAGCTGAAGAGTGCTGGGAATACATGACGTGGCTCAGGGGCACCAAGATTTCCATCTGCCCTACAACCTGCTGTTTACTGGGTAGATTTTCCTCGTCAGTATCTCTGGTTCTCCAGAGGCAACCCTGGAGGGGAAGGAGTTTATGCCTGGAAATTCCTAGGACACATGGAAAAGCACCAGGGTTACTACCGTGGGTGTCTTTCCAAAATCAAGGCTGGCACTGCTCCAGCAGACAAAGCTGCCATCAGAGGCCTCAAGCTTCTGTTGCACTTGATGATCAGCCATGGTTTAGGGATGACCAAGCTCTTTCTTGTATTTTAAATCCCTGCTGCAGGCTCTTTAACTGGATAGGAGATAATAATTTAGAAGCTACTGGTTTTGACTAACCAAGGCCACTGACTGTTAAACCCTTTCCACAAGCTCTGTTTGTCAGCCATGGTCACCCCAAGTGGGAAAGCAATGGCTGGTTTCAAAACAGTGACAGGTTAGTCTCAGAAAGATTAACTGGAATCAGCTCAGAGCTCTGGAATGAATCCAGACACCCCAGCTCAAGGCTTCGGTCAGTCATGTCAGCATAGAGCTGAAGTGGTTCTGTTGGTTCACAGCCACTGCAGACCCCCAGACCTTTGGAACAGCAGGTTTTCCAGGTGTTTTGGCTTGTTCCAGAGCCCAAACCTTAGTGGTTCAAACCTCAGAGGTTCTACCTGAGCTGGTACTCCAGATCCAAAGATGAACTGGTTTATATGGGGCTTGTTTGGATGCTGCTTTTCATTGCCACAGGCTTTGTAAAGGTTTCTGCTTCAGCATCCCATTTCTGTCCACTGACACCCTCACCCTGCTCCTTGCAGGAACTGGCTAACAGCATGGACAATGCACAGTTTGAACTTGGGTTCTCCCCTGTGTCCTTCTACCCAGGATCTACCCACTGCATCACAAGCAAATGCACAAGGCTCTCCAGCTGCTGCATGTGCCGTGCTGAAGGACTCACCTGCCAGCCTGTAGGATCTGCAGAGCCGCAGGATGACTGAATAGAGAGGCAGAGAGTCAATCAGGTCGACCAGCAAGTGTATCAGGCCTTGCACAACCACCACCAGCAACCGGAGCTGCAAAGAAACGGCTTCATAAGGAAGGCTCAGAGAAAAAGGAGGTGCAGCACTCACGGAGTCACGAGCTGATCTGCAGCCTGACCTTGCTGTGGGCTAAAGTAAAGCCTCCCACAGTGAGTTTGATGTCTAGAAGAGGGCTACAGACGCTGTATGGGGTTCCCTGGGCAACCAGATCCTGTGTGGAGTTCCCTGAGCATCCAGGCCCTGGTGGGATTTCATGACAATCTTTGCTGAACTGCAGTAAAGCTCCTGTGGCTGCAGAGGCTGTGAGCTCCAAGGTCCCCAGAGCTGTTCCACTCTCAGCAGTCACAGTCTGAGAGGCAGAACTTGGGTTTCCCTTTCCAGGAAACTCTATCAGGGTGTATCAGTGAACATAAACTTTTCTCTTCCCAACAGCGAACTGAAGTGGCTGATTTCTGCCTGGAGAAGCCTCCTGTAGTCAGGAATCACTCAGGAATGAGCTACCTGCTCCATGTTTTCTGCCCCCTGATTAAAACACCTCCCTCTGCATTTGGTTTTGCTGCCAAGGCCATCTGAAAAGAGAGGGCTCAAAAAAGATACTGAAATCATGTGGTGGCCACTGTCTCTGGAAAATTTTGCACCAGGCAGGCATCAGAGAAGACTGGTCATACTGGGGGGAGAAAAGAAAAAAGAAGAAGTCCAGCCCACTGAGCAAAGCCTGGCTGAAAGCCTTAGAGTCATAGAATCAGTAGGGATTGGAGGGACCTTGAAAGATCATCCAGTCCAATCCCCCTGACACAGCAGCATCACCTAGACAGGAACACATCCAGGTGGGTCTTAAATGTCTCCAGAGAAGGAGACTCCACAACTCTCACAGCCTGTTCCAGTGCTCTGTCACCCTCACTGGGAAGAAGGTCCTTCTCATCTTTATATGGAACCTCCTCTGTTCCAGCTCACACCCACTGTACCTTGTCCTATCAGTAGATGACCCTGAGCAGAGCCTGGCTCCATCCTCCTGACACCCACCCTTCACATAGTTATAGACATGAATGAGGTCACCCCTCAGTCTTCTCATCTCCAAGATCAAGAGACCCAGCTCCCTCAGCCTTGTAAGAGAGGTGCTCCACCTCCTTCACCATCCTCCTTCCTCTACCCTGAAGTCCCTTCAGCAGCAACACGTCCCTCTTGAACACAGCAAGTCAACTCCCTGAAAAATAAGTCCTGGATCAAAGTTGAGGGGCCACCACCCCAGGCAAGGGATGGAAAGACAATCACTCTGAGTGGAAGAGCAGGGAACAGCTTGTCCTGCTGCCTGGGATTTGCTGGGAATCCCCTTTGGAGAAACACAGCCACATCTCCTGAATTCCACTTGCTACTGCTACGTGTGGCTGCATGAGATCCCTTCGTGGGACACCGCCACAAAGCCCTGTTCTCTTTGTGGATCACAGAAACACACCAAGACACCTGATTTTAAGATCTCAGAGGATGGTAAATGTCCCCAGCCTCTAGGGTTAAGTCTTACCAGGGTGAACACCAAGTAATAGAGCGCAGTGGTAGGCAGGAGGAACAGCAGGATGGTAAACAGCAAAGTGCCGATAAACAGCTGGGGGAAAAGAAGAAGAAACACAAAAACCACATCAGCAGAGCAATGGCAAAATAAAAAATAATAGAAGAGCAGGAAACCACGAGGCAGGGAAGGGCTGCAGCTCCTTCATGAGAGTTTTCAGCCCCTCTGCTGCTTGCCTCAAATATTTTCATTGCTTCTTCTCTCTCACGGGGCCCTTTCAGAAGCTCCCTGACACAGGAGAAGGACCCTGGCAGAGCATTTCTTCCTTTACAGATGATGCTCAAGATTTTCCACTTCAGGCCAGTTTCCTTAGGAAACAACACTCATGCTCATCCCGCTTTCCACTGCCTGTCCTGGCACATTCTAGAGCCACCAGGCATTTTTGTACCAGGAAAACACTGAAAGACACAAGGTAGTGGAAATTCGGTACAGAATTGTGTGGATAATTGAGAAGCAGTTAGTTCCCCCTTGTTGCAGCTGATAAACATTTCCAGCAGCAGCAGCCAACTGACCAGTCCAGCTGCAGGGCTTCTGCTTACTGGGAAACTGGGAGACAGAAAGAAGCTGGAGTTACTGGAGTGGGGGGAAAAAATATCCAGAGGATGAAGGAGAAAGCTCCATAGGAAAGTAGGTGTCATCAGCTCCTCTGTCCACAGAAGTGGGTTTTATTAAGGGCCAGCCCAGCTGCCAACAGTCAAACTAGTTCCAAGAGGGAGAAAAGCAGATTAATGACAAACAGGGACCTGAGTGCTCAGTTTTCAGCCACTTCCAGAAGAGAGAGGCCACAGGACACAGGGCTCTGCAAAAAGAGATCAGGGTTGTGGAGCACCATTAAAGAAAACAAGGCAGACCGCCGTGTCGCAGAGGTGGATCCACAGCCCAGCTCTGCACACACAACCAGAATTAGATCCCAACCCAGCCTGCCCTCTTTATAGAATCATAGAATCATTAGGGATTGGAATACAGCAGTTGCTGCTCCCCTCCTCTGTCACTCCACTGTGGTTGCTTAACATCTCCACAAGTCTTTCAGGGTCTTTGAATGCCTCTTCCCACCCCAGCCAATGACACAACTTCCAGTGGCCTCCAGAGCTGCAGGATGAAGCCTCAAGTGCCAAAGCAATGCTCCTCAAAGCAAGCAGGGACCAAGCCCTGATGCAGCAAACTGTCGTCCCGGCACGCAGGGTCTCATGGCCAAACACCCAGCAAAAACAGCCCCTCCACCATGGGAGGGAGACGCTCCGGGTTGTCTGCGGCCACGGAGTGGCACGAGCTTTGGACAGCACCAGGCATGACTGTGTTATTGCAGTGATGGCTGGAGCCATCAGGGCTCTGAAAAGATCATTTCAGTAGATGCAGGGAACTCAGGGCATTGGACAAAACCTGCCTCTGCTGCTGGAGCGAGACCGCGTGGGCCAGGCACAATGTGAATGGAACGGGGCCTTTTAATAGAAACGCTGGCACGGCTGTTGCTGTGGCAACACTGCTGGGCACCACTTCTCCACCCGCCTCCCTCCCTCCCTCCTCCGTACCCACTCCTGTGTCCCAGGAAACGCCAGCATCTGCGGTGCCTGCTGCACATCAGGGGCTCAGCACCTGCCAGGATGAGGCCTCGTGAACACACTGCAGGGGCCTGAGGAGCCACCGAGGCAGAGCACTGGGGTGGGACCTTGTTGTGGGACAATAGAGCCTCCCGTGGCCCACAAGACTAAGTGTAAGGTCCTGCATCTGGGTCGAGGCAGGGCTAAGCACAAATACAGGGTGGGCAGTGACTGGCTGGAGAACAGCCCTGGGGAGAGGGGCTTGGGGNAGTGGTGAGAGCCTGGAATGGGTTTCCCAGGGAGGTGGTTGGGGCCCCATCCCTGGAGGTGTTTAAGGCCAGGCTGGATGGGGCTCTGGCCAGCCTGGTCTAGGGTGGGGTGTCCCTGCCTGTGGTGGGGGGGGTTAGAACTGGATGATGGTTCCCTCCAACCCTGAGTGATTCTGATCCATGGCTTCTCCAGTGAAGTGATCCTGCTGTGGCAGGGGCATTGGACTACATGATCTTTCGAGGTCCCTTCCAATCCCTGATGATTCTATGACTCTATGATTCTCCCTCAGAGCTCACTGCCCATCGGCAGTGTCCTGTGCTGAGCCCTGGGCACTGCAGCACTACCTGGTCCAAGTCATAGGAGCAGGAATCCACCCGCTGCCGGAGGACGTTCCACTTCTTCCCGCGGAACAAGCGCCAGAGAGATGACAGGCCGTAGATCTTGAGGCAGTAGAGTCTGAGCAACGAGAAGATGCTGTGCATCAGTGCTGCGAGCTGCTGAGCCTCCCCACAAAGCAGCTGTCATCATTCCACCCTCTGCCCACTCACTCACTGACAGCCCGGAACTCGGGGCGGCAGAAGAATCAACCCGAGAGTGACGCAGATCAAATATGGGCGGCTTAGTCACCCCCACTGGGGCTGGCCCCTGGCACAGGCAGAGGGGCTGCTGCTCATGGCTTGGACCAGTGCTGGGCAGTGGCAGTGCCATCCCCCGTGGATGAAGAGGCTGGCACAGTGGCAAGTGCTGCTGAAGGGTGGCCCCTCTGATCAATCGCCAACCCTCTGCCACCGCTCTGCCTGCAGCAGAAGCAGCAGTGAGCTCATTCCCCTGAGCTCCCTGCTGTTTCTCTGCTTTAGCTCAGCCCTTTCCCCCTGCTTCACATCCCATCTGTGGCAGGACTGGACAAGGACTCACCCTCCACACACGAGCCAGTGCAATTTAATTCTCCCTCTGCAGTACAGACTGGTCCCCACGCACCTACTTCAGCAAACCCCAGCTCCAAACATCCTTTAGAGTGAGATCAACAGAATGGCTGATGGTCCCCACCACATCCTCCCCTTCAGCTTTCTCAGCATGGCCACAGCTGAACTGTGACCCCCAAAGGTAAGAACCTGTGGAGCAGGGCAGTCTTTGGGGTTTCTCCAGAAGCACAGGGGTTCCCCTTTCCTCCTCCTCTGCTCCAGCTACCCTCAAAACAACTCGGTAGGGTACAAGTGACAAGAGCACTCTAAGGCTGAAAGAAGGGACGAGGCAAGCTGCTTTCTTCTCCTCTGTCAGTCACGTAGTTTTATCTTTCCAGGTCAGCACCACGATAAATAAATATTTAAAGACAGGAGAACTGGGAGAGAAGCTGCCTGCACTGCTGTGGCCATCATTCCTGCACACACAGCAGACTGCAATAAATTAACTGCTGGCTGCACTGTGAATCCAAGAGAACTACACCAGGACTGAAGGGTCCACGAGTTAAAGACACAGCCTGTGTGTTTGTTCTCTCCAAACACACCCCAGACACAGCCAAGAGACATCGACTCACCGGGCTCCGTAGACGTAGAAGCAGTAGATGTGGAAGGTCAGGAGAGCAATGATGTCAGAGAGGATGCAGAGAGCCACAGTGAGGCCCAAGCAAGCCGACAGGCCGACATACCAGAGGATCATCTCGATGAATGGGGACATCAGGTGGATGTAGCCTAGTGGACACCTCTGAGGGTCAGTATCTGACTGAGACATCTTCCTGCTGACACTATTCCCCCCACCCTAAAACACTGCTCCACAAAAACATGGAAGTGACACTGGAACACTTCTTTAGCTGCCATCTTTCCTTTAGGAGGGACAATAAAATCTCTTTCCCCCAAGTCTCTGTCCAGGCTTGGCAGCTCTGTGAGGGAGGAGAGGACGTGTTTGGCTTGAACACAGCTCTCACCTTCCTCCATGTGTGATCTGCTTTCCTAGATCTGTGTCCAGCCTCCTGATTCCAACTACACACACCAACCTTCACTGCACCATCGTGATCCTGCTGTAGCAGGGGGATTGGACTAGATGATCTCTGGAGGTCCCTTCCAATCCCTAATGATTCTATGATCCTTCAAGGTCCCTTCCAATCCCTAATGATTCTATGACTCTATGATCTTTGGAGGTCCCTTCCAATCCCTAATGATTCTATGATTGCGGGAATCCAGCACTGGCCTGAGCTCCCACAGAGGGGAGACTCCCCGACAAGCTGCTGCTCACAAGGGTGTGTTTTGATTCACTGTTCACCTCTAGGCAAACACTCAGCAGGGGAGAGATTGAAAGGGCAGCAGAGAAGTTAAACAGCTGCACTTACTAATCCAGAGGTGGATGTGGTAGAGGAAGAAGCGGCCCAGCACTTGGTCCAAAGCTCGGTTCATTTTCAGGCCAGCTGGTGCTCCCATTAGCCACTGGAGCAGGTTCTGGAGCTCTTCAGCCACGTGCTGCAAACACAGGGAAGCAAGAAGCACCTCAGGTGAAAGGCTGAGCAGCTCCAGTGCACTGTGCACACCGCCTCCCACCAAGAATTCTTACCCAACCCTTCAAGATTCCAACAGACAACTTGTGAGATCTGAAACCATCTTGACTGACTCTACTGAACCCAAACACAACAGCAGAGAGGAAACGGAGCTGCTTCAACCGGTTCGGTGCACTCATGGGTAAAAGAAGTGAGTTTTTACAAACTCAAAGGGGTGAGGAACACACCTGGAAGGAGAGACCTCTCCCACTGTCCCACATGAACAGAGCAAATGCCTTGAAAACTCCACTTACAGTCAGATCCCTGCAAGTGAATTCGGGGTGAATCGTGCACGAGTAGAAGAACCAAGTCCTGCCGGTGAAAGCTGATGGGCTGCAGCCCACTTTCCCCATCACTCACACAGGTAATTTCCCCGGGGAGACATCACCTCCAAGGAGTGATTCCACTTTAATATTAACCAGCAGGGTTCTTGCAAAATGAGTTTGTGAAACATTTCCTTTTAGTTCAGCAGACAAATTAAAGGCTTCAGCTTATCCAAAAGGTTTGCCTTTTTATTCCCCCCACTTTCCCCCATTTCCCTGCAATCAGAACTGGTCTGAACCCGTGGATGGTACTTCTGTGGGCTGAGAAGCGTGAGCTGCTTTATAAATAGACGGTTGTTAATATTTAAAGTGTTGGACTGGTAAGTTAGAAAAAGCATTTGGGGATTTTAATGAAATATTTAAATGCTTGAAAGCAGTCCTTCAGCAAGACTGGGCTCCAGCACCGACCACTCCTGGAGGCTGCCAGTCCCAGAGGTGCTGCTGAGCCCTGGCAAGGAGCCCTCGCCTGCGCTGCCTGGCTGGACGAAGCTTTCTGAAGCTGGTCCTACAGCACAGCCGCGCAGGCTGTTTGCCAGTCAGGTAGGTCAGGAGTGATCAATAGCAAGGAGAGTCAAAACAGGAGACTGGGAGCCCAGTCCTTCTGTTGCAGTCAGGACCACTGGATGTGGGCAGGATTAATTACTGACAAAGTGAACTGGAGGAGGTGGGGACATCACCAAACTGGAAACTGAAGGGAACCTAGTTCAGATGAGATCACGGTGGACATGTTTTCTTTGCCTTCACCTCTTCTTTCCAGGCTCCATATGCAGAGGGTCTAATGTGACATCACAGCATCACAGACTAGTTTGGGTGGAAAGGGATCTCAAAGCTTCTCCGGTCCCACCCCTGCCCTGAGTAAGGACATCTCCAACCAGAGCAGGTTGCTCAGAGCGCCAAGGGCCATCCTGCTGTGGCAGGGGGATTGGACTAGATGATCTTTTGAGGTCCCTTCCAATCCCTAATGATTCTATGATTCTGGGATCCTGACCTGCGATGGTTCTAGGGATGGGTCTTCTCCCACCAATCTGGGCAACCTGGGCCAGGGTCTCACAATCCTCGGCATCCACAATCTCTTCCTTCTCTCTAGTCTGACTCTCTCTCTTCCAGTTTAACCATTACCCCTTGTCCTGTTTCACAGACCCTCCTGAAAAGTTCCCCAATCTTTCTTAATGGGCCCTTTAAGCCCTGGAAGGCTGCACTAAGGTCTCCCCTGAGCTTCTCTTCTCCAGCTGAACCCCGCTAGCAGGTGTCATCGATGGAGAAGGATACGTTGTGTTGCAGGTGGCCACTGGGAAGAAGGGGGCAAACTTCCTGAATGGAGCATCTGGAGCAAAACAAAGCAGAGCCAGAGCAATGCCAACCCCATACACTGGCCCCGAGTCTGTTGGAGGTGTCTGGGGCTCTGAGTCACATCACTTCACCAGTTATCACTGAAGAATATACTGCAAGAAATGTCCTCTCTGCTTGCTTTGTTTATGGATCATCAGAAAGGGACCAAACAGGAACTCACATCCTGTTATCTCTGAGCCCCAGTAACACTTTTGGAGGCAAAATCTATGATAAATATTTAACTGTTTCAAAGAGATTAGAGCTGAGGAGAAAGAGGCATCAGCGAGGATGAAAGAGGTGAAAGAGAAAATAAATAAAAGAAGATGGTTTCTAAGCAATTCTGCTTCTTAAAGAACTTTGAACCAGGTATTTCTGAAAGAAGGCAAAACCAAGAACAACCACTGGGGAGCCTGGTGGGAGCGAGAGGAAGGAGGAGGGTAGGACTTGTGTGGGCACCTCCGGAGAGAAGATTATTCACATTTTCCATTCTTGGATTTGAAAGGCTGTTTGAAAAATCAGTCCTTCGAACCGCACGCAGCTACTCGCCAGTGACTCCCCAGGTGTCTCTGAATCACATCTGCCTCATTTACTGACAAAAGCAACTTGTTATCACAGTGAGCTTGTCAAGCTGTGAGAGTGGGAGCTGCAGTCGATGGCGTTTTGTGCCTCGGCCACAACTGCCAGCCCAGCGCTGGTTTGAGGGGCACGAGGGGATGACGAAGGATGGGCAGGGAGCACGGCTGGAGCCTTGCGTCAGTGGGCTGAGCTTGGGACCCCGGCAAGTGCCGAGAGCCAGCACAACCCACCTTCCTCTGCTTCCTTCCACAGAGGGGTTTGCTAGGGAAAAACATGAGCATCCTGTCCCTCACAGCTACTGCTTCATCAACACTAAGGTAAATCAGAAGGAACTTCTTCCCAGTGAGGGTGATGGAGCACTGGAACAGGCTGCCCAGGGAGGTTGTGGAGTCTCCTTCTCTAGAGATGTTTAAAACCCACCTGGATGTGTTCCTGTGTGACTTGGTCTAGGTGATCCTGCTGTGGCAGGTGGATTGGACTGGATGATCTTTCAAGGTCCCTTCCAATCCCTAATGATTCTATGATCCTGCTGTGTCAGGGGGATTGGATTAGATGATCTTTTGAGGTGCCTTCCAATCCCTAATGGTTCTATGACTCTATGAAACCCATCAGGTTATAGATTATATAAGGTTAGCTGGTCAATATTGAAACCAGTCAAACCAGTAAGGTTAAAAATCAGGGTCTGTGAGTAACCTTGTCGAATATAAAAGCCCGATATCTAGCGTCCAGTTTACTGTCACAGAGAGGGAAGGGCAGCGCTGTCAGCAGATCCAGGGCAGGCACCAGAAGCAGAGTTGTGGGGAGCAGCAGGGAAGGGAAAGTAACTCGTTCTGCACATGGGCACGTTTGCGTTACTGAACTTGGCAAGGCACAAGCACTCGAGGAAGCCCAAGCAGTGGGAGCGATACGCGCCAGATGGACACGCAGCGGCGAGAGGAAACCTGCTGCTGAACGGCTGAGGGGAGGCTGTGCTGCCCTACTGGAAGAGAAGCGGGGCTGAAGTCATTGGGGTATTTTGGGATTGCTCAGGTCTGCACTGTCTTAGGGCCTGCGTGTAGGGCACATAACTCAGTGGCCAGCAAAAGCAGGAGGAGGACTCCAAACGATTTAGTGCCCACAGCCCAGAAAGTCACTCTTGGAGGCTGTACGTGGCCTGAAGCGATAAGCTGGGAGAAGCTGATAAGAAAGACTACGCAGCCACCCGCTCCACGAGGAGCTGGCACTTCCAGGAAAGTCGGGGAGCAGCTCCTGGTGACAGCACAACGACCGAGTCCCCACGTGGAGCCAACATAACTGGCAGGTGAAGCCGAGCTGCTGACAGAGGAATGAACGAGCAGCTCTGACGAGCAAGTCTACCCAGGACAGGTGCTGGGATCAGACACACCTTGAGCACCAAGAGTGCCCATCTGCCGAAGACGCTGGGCAGATGGAACCCCTCCTGCAGCCACCTGCACTCGAAGGAACGCAGCCAAGAGACGCTTCCTCGCGGACTTGTTAAGAAATCAGATTTCTGAGAGCTGGACACTTGCAGGAATCCCACAGGGCGAGCTCCAGAGAACACAAACTCTTCCAGCTGAAGTATCTTGAAGGGGAAAGACCTAGAACTAGTGCATAGGTCAAATACAAAAGTGAGAACTGTGGTCTGTTTCTACCCCAACTGCTGCTGCCAGGTGGTGTCAAGCAATCTGTACAAGTTTGATGATGAAAGAGACCAAAAGCAGGAGCAATGATTGCCCCCCAGTTCTGCTGGACACTCCAGACACACTTTCTGGAAGCACAGCATGCACAAGAGTGATCAGAGACCTTATGGCCTGTAACGACTGAAGGGTTAGACATGGATCAGGCAGATGGGCCAGGGAAATGTGAGCTCTCCCCAGGAAAGACAGTGTAAGCAGGAAAAATAAACTGCTGCTGGAATTCTTTAATCAGAATATAATTCCTCCCAACCAAGAAGCTGGAGCAAAGAGCTGGAAAGCCCCAGCTGCTAGAAAGAAACCAATGGAAAGATCCACCCTTCTCTCCCAGAAACTGAAGTGGCCAGAGAAAGGATTAGGCTGTGCAGGACAGCGCTCAGTGCTGGCTGCTCACGTATTCCCAAGACACAGAAGCTCTTAAAACTTCAGATCAGTGGTCTGGCCTTCAGCCTCTGCAGTACATGGCATGTTCCTGACTGCCACTAAATAGAGGCCTTGGTGTCCTGCACCCAGAACAAACTGCCAGGAAAGCAGGACTCTGTGAGTCACACTTGCTCCCCATGAATTTATGCTGATGCTGAGGGATCTCAGTGGGCAAGAGGAGAGAAAATCATGGGGTGCAGAGTTTCCTTCATTCACCATCAGCACCCTAGAGCTCTCAGGCAGGATTTCGGGTGTTTGTACCCTGACTAGCCGATGCCTTTGGACTTCCTTTCCACGGGCACTTACCATGCTGGACTTCTCAGCAGTTTATCAGATTCAACCCAAGCTGCCTTTTTTGTTTTGCTCCCAGACACCCCACATAATAACAACTTGAGGCTGCTTCCTGTTGACTCCAGAATAAAGTATTCTGGCTCAAAAATCACTCAACCTGCAGCCACAGAGCTCTGTCCATGGAGTAATTGCTATTTCAGGAGCTGGAGCATCCCTTCACTAAACACCTAATCACTATGTGCTGCACACACCGTGCAGAGCCATGTTCCTCTGGAGCAGCCCCAGCAGGCTTGATCTGAGGATATAATTGCTCCTGCAGAGACCTAATTCACATGACTTCGTGCAGGACCCTCTCTGCAACTCTTGTGCTTATGGTGTTGCCACCTTATGCTACCTGGGGCACCAGGCAGCACCCTGAGCAGGTGAGAGACAAAGGGCTTTGACCACACTTACATCAGCTGCAGGGATGAGGGTGTCAGCAAGGTGACCAATGCGGTTCTTTCTGTAGAGCCAGGACACCAGCAACATCCCCAAAGCCACATCAATCATCAGAGAGACAAAGATGTTGGCTTTCCTACATGGGGACAAAGAAAAAGAGTTAAGAAAGAGACGAGACTCCCGTGGAGAGGCTGCAGAGCAGTCGCCATCTCCCCGCTCCTCTCACTGTGCTGCAGTGGGGAAGGCAGTGTGATGGTCCTGTAGTGCTGTGCAGACACAGGATCCACAGTTTGGGGTTCCCCAGAGGACAAAGAGCCAGAGGAAGAACATTCTCCACATACCTCATTAGCTGAGTGTGGTTTTGTGCCTTCTTGTTGCTGCTGATGACCTGGAGGTGCTGCAGGCGATGTCCCAGCTGCTCACAGGTTGAGAGTTTACTCCATAAGAAAGACAAAGGCCAAGACTTCAGGACCCTGTGGAAACACCATGGGAACATCCTGCTTTGCCACAGAGCAGCACATTCCATGCAGAACACTCAGTGTGAAGTCAAGGCTGTGCAAAGAGAGATTGTGTCAGCACATCCTCAAGAAAGACCACGAGAAGCAAACTGCCCTCATAAAGGTTAACAGACCAGGACACCCACAGCAGACAAGCTGACCTCTCACTTCCACTCTGCAAAACCACTGCACTCTGCCTCACTCTTCCGTGGAAGACAGAAGGAATCTGACTTCACGCTGTGCTCTGGGGTTTGACACCATGCTGCAGGTCACGAAGCTGCCTGTGAAGCCACAACTGCTTCATGAACCCCAGTGTTACCCATCACAAGCCTCCCTTTACCCAGTGTGAGCTTGGTGCAACAAACTGCTCTGTTCTGCAGTTCCTGTCCCTTCTCCCTCTCTTCTTTATCTTTATCACTTCCAAATCCCTCTCTCAGGGTTTCCATTTCCACCTGCCCCCCACTGCCTTGCCAAGGGCAACCAACGTTGCACAGACAACCAGCACCTAACTGGGTTTCTTACTCAGCATCCACACTAGGCCGGGAGGGGAGGAAGCAGTCACACGGTTCTTACTTTATGACTCAGAAGAAAAGTACTAAATGATGCTCAATTATTTTTAGGAGTCACTTCTACTACCACATGAGGCAAGAGAAAGGACCAGTGGTGGCCTGTGCAGCTTGGCTGACGACTGGGCAGAGAATGGGATGCAGCAGCACAAAGCACTGTTGGGGATAACTGGTGGTGGGAACATCATTTGGGTCATTCCTGTCCCCCACACAGTGTTTGGCTCACCAGCCTCACAGCTTCTTGTTAAGAGTCCAGGAATCTGTGTTCACTGTAGTTACTGAAGTCACTAAAATTAATCCCTGTATCCTGCTTCTCTTCTGACACTGTCCAGCTGTTTGGATCAGGGCCTGGAGGTGTCCCTGCCATGTCCCTGAGGGGATCCAGGGGGCTTTGGCCAGCAGCAGTGAGTGTCCTCAGCACTGGCTCCACAAAGCTGGACATGGGTAGATTTAGAGTGGATGTGAGGAGGAAGTTCTTCACTGTGAGAGTGGTGAGAGCCTGGAATGGGTTGCCCAGAACGGTGGTGGAGGCCCCATCCTTGGAGGTGCTTAAGGCCAGGCTGGATGGGGCTCTGGCCAGCCTGGTCTAGGGTGGGGTGTCCTTGTCCATGGCAAGGGAGTTGGAACTGGATGATCCTGTGGTCCCTTCCAACCCAGACTAACTGTGTGACTTGGTCTGGGTGATCCTGCTGTGGCAGGGGGATGGGACTGGATGATCTTTCGGGGTCCCTTCCAATCCCTAATGATTCTGTGATCCTATGAAAACATGGGGTGGTTTACTGGGGATCCAGCTCCTACTCAGCCATTTCACACCAACCACATTCCAAACCCTGCTTTGTATTCTGAGCCCACTGTCCCCTTCCTCTTGAGGTCTTCCACCCCATCCTGTCAGCTCAAAACCTGAGTGCTGATGTCCCCCCACAGCCCCCTCCCCATTCATTCTCAGCCGCCCTGGGTTTGGAATCCACGCAGCACAGTGTGAATCATCCCCTTCATTTAAGGGCTCCGAGTTACTCAGCTCCTCGTCACAGCCTCCCACCTCAGAGACACACGAACGTGCTGTTCCCCAGCTGACTTGTCAGTGGGTGACATCTGAGGTGGCGGAGGAAAGAGCTTGGAGCAGGGGAGGGAGACAGCGGGGCCCTGGCCTCGCACTGCAAGGACCTGCATTTGCAGATGCACTGAGGCACAAGGGCAGATGAGTCTTCTCTTCCAATTACACCCTGTCCCAGCAGCTACAAGGTCTGTTGTGGCAACCCTTGCTAGAGCAGATGACTGTACTGGAGTGTAAAGAAGGGGGGGGGAGGAGAAATGCTCTACCTGTGTGACTATGGCTGAAGGTGAAAAATTACCACCAGATGCCAGATCATCTCAGCTCAGGCAGAAAGCAGAGGCTGTGGTGCCCAGGAGCCCCATCCCTGGAATGGTAAAGGCATCTTCTTGATGGAACAGGACGGCCCAAGAGATCTGGCAGAGCTGCACACCTGTCTGAACTACCACTGACTCTTCTCTTTTCACCTACCCTCAAGAGGACAGCCCCCGTTCCACTCACATACCTGCTCTGCACGCACACACAAACGTATTTAAATGAAAATACAGATGTGCTGCAATGAGCACAGGGTGGGGGCTGTGAGATGTGTTACAGTACCTGAGGAAGGAAGCCCCAGAGACCTCTCACGTGCTCTCCTACCTCTGTGCACAGTGACGATGCGCTGCCACACGTGCGCAGCAGAAACCAAGAGTGGTGGTCACCAGTGCGATGGACAAGCACCCAAAAAACCCCCAGGCAAACAAAACCCCCTCCCTGATGAGGAGAGGCTGAGGGAGCTGGGTCTCAGTTTGGAGGAGACTGAGAGGTGACCTCATTAATGTCTATAAATATGAGAAGGGTGGGTGGCAGGAGGATGGAGCCAGGTTCTGCTCAGTGTCATCTAGTGACAGGACAAGGGGCAGTGGGTGTCAGCTGGAACAGAGGAGGTTCCATATGGATATCAGAATTAATCTCTTCCCAGTGAGGGTGATGGAGCACACAGAGGGGGTTGTGGAGTCTCCTTCTCTGGAGACATTTAAAACCCACCTGGCCATGTTCCTGTGCAACTTGGTCTAGGAGATCCTGCTCTGGCAGGGGGACTGGACTAGAAGATCTTTCAAGGTCCCTGCCAGTCCCTAATATGATTCTGCATCCTTGTGTTATTTAAGCAGCAGGAGATCTTTGGGGTATTTCCACAGATAAGGAGTTTCAGCAATAAATTAACAAACCCAGCATGAGTAAATCTTCTTTTTCCCACTTCAGAGGTTTTTCCAAGTCTGACAGTGGAATTTCCAGACCTCAGAGGAGAAGGGACTTTTCCAAATCTGGATCACACAGACATTGAAGCTCCACTAAGCAGAACTCTCAGCGGTGCCTCACTCTTGGGTGAGGAACTGGAGGTTACGATGCTTGTAAACAGATTTACCCGGAGCACAGAGGGTTTACTGCCTCAGTACTAAACCATCCTGGTGCCCCCAGCAGCAGCCTGCACACCTTCAGTGTAGCTGAAACCCTGCAGGCAAGCCCCTCCGAGGAGGGAAGTGCAGTGGGCACCCCTTGGCACAAGGTGGTGCTGAAGAAATGCCTGAGTTTGTCAAAGCTGCTCCTTGGCCTCCAAGAAACCCGGGAAAGAGACGTCCTGCGACCAGGACGTGACAAAGACCTCGTACATCTTATTTTGTGGGATGTTGTGGCCCAGCACGGGGACTGGAAGGGTATCTGGAAACCTCCCTGCCTGCTGTGTGTTGGCACAAAAGAGACTGCAGCACACAGCACACGCTGAACCCCACTTCAGCGTGAGCACCTGCCACGCATCACACCTGAAGCATCCTACTGAGGTTCATGGTTGTGACAAGGGGATTCCACCACGGACTGGTGCAGACCAGCAGTCCCTGTAGCCCACTCTAGGGTGCCAGGGCTGCAGCACCACCCTCTGCTAGAGAATGGATTTCCACACACAGTTTGCTGCTGTCTCATGACTATGGAGGGACTCAGAGCAAACAGAGAGTGAGAAGTCCCAGCTATGGAGCCAGTAGAGATATCCTGCTGTCATTCCACTGGCCATGGGACAGCTGGAAACCAAATGTGCCAGCTATGATCAAGGGTGGCTTGCTGCAAATAGACAGATCAGTGTCCTGCAAGAAACCTCCCATCTCCTTGAAGAGCTCCACCGTATCTGAGGCAGCCTGTACCCTTGTTTTTCCTGAAGCAACCCACGCTTGAACACTAGCACCTGTGCAGCAGCCCGTTTCCAACAGGACAATTCTGTTCCAGCTGTACCTCTCCCTGGGGTTGAGCAAAACCCCTGAGAACGCCTGACCAGAACCCCCCTTTCCATGCAGAGCACCAGCTGGCCAACGTCACATCACCTACCTGCTCCTGCAGATCCCCGAGATGAGTGACAGCAGGAACGTCAGCAGCACGCAGGCAGGCACCGAGACCTGCTTCAGCAGCTCCACGATGATACTGGCTTCCACACCATCTGACTGCCAGTGGGTCAGCTTGATGGGCCCCTCATCGTACCTGTCCACCATGAAGAGCACCTTACTCTTAGCAACGGTGTCAAAGATGGCAGAGAGCTTGGAGGCACTGTCTGCCTTATGCTCGGCGGAGGTCACCGTGTCCAAGGCAGGGTGCAGGTGGGAAAGCAGGACTTTGCGCTGGTCATAGTACACCAAGATTATTTCTTCCTCCTTAGGGGTGTCAGAGTGTTTCTGAAGGACAGAACAGCTCCAGAATTTGCTGTCCCCCTCTTTGCTTATCTGAATCCATGGCTCGTGGGAGAATATTGTCCCAAGGTCTTCCAAGAACTCACTCAGACTCTCTTCTTTCTCCTGTTTGCTGTTGCTCCAGGAGCCCAGCACAGAAACACTGACGTTGGACACCCGTTGGACTTCACCAAGATACTGCTTCACCTGAACAGGAATGAAGGGGAAGTGGACCACGGCGAGGATAACAGCAGAGCTCTGTTCAGAGATCCAGCGGCCGATCAAAATGCCGCTTTCTGCGGAGGAGCAGCACGACGGAAAGAAGACCTTCAGCACCATGGCGGCGATCCTGGAGGCCGGGCACACCTGGCAGTGACACACAAACAGAACCTGAGAAGGGCGGCTAAGCGCAGGGAAAACTGGAGCTGCCTGAAGTCACTGGGGAGGAGACCCAGCCAGGTCTTCAAACACTAAGTCCAACCGCTCACATATCAACCTCAGCGACAGCCAACGGATACACACAGCAGAGAACTACTGAGGCAGTCCCTAGAACCTGGGGTCTTTGAAGTGAGGGCTGTGAGCCTGGAGTTTCCCAGCAAAACCCTTTCCCAGCCCTGGAGCAGTGAGGACGCACTGAGAGGCACCAGTTCACAAACTCATTCAGCCTTGGGTCTTGGATCTGACACTGGATGCACTTGAGCATCCTTAGAGAAGGGCCCAGCACGCTGCCATCCCTCTGTGGAATACTTCCTCCTGTTAGCATCAAATAGCTGCTTAAGCTATAAAGCCTGGTAATTGCAGAGCCTGCTTGATCACCCAGGAGCCTGCGCTCCACAACGAGCTCCCTGAACAGCTCCGTCCAGATCACTGCTGTCCTCCAGGCTCACTCCTCCTATCTAGAAACAGACAATAATCTCGTCAGAAGCGACTACCACGACTCAAGTTTGTGTAGCAGCTTCAATTCATTTGGTACAAGAGCCTAAAAGAGGAGAAGCATCTCTGCTTCATCAGCGCTGCTTAGCTGTGGTATTTTTCTCCGTGTCATTACGAAAACCTCTCAATGGCTCTGTAAGAGCTTTAGGGAAAGTTGCTCGGAGGCAGTTGACAGTGTCGCTTTAAATAAGGTAGAGGTTTCTAACAGGAACATAATTGCACTAAGGAGGGCGCTGGCGCAGAACCGTTGGCACCCGGCGCCCGCTGTCCTTTCCCGTCCTTCAGCGCTTTGTTAGAGACGCGAAAAGTCCGCAGAGCCCCGGGGCTGGTTCCTCTGCGAGGGCCCAGTCAGTCGGAAAGAGGAACACAGCGTGTATTTATAACACGTAGAGAGGATGTCTGTTTTGAATGTGTGACAATACAGCTCAGCACCTGGCTTGTGCGACAGCGCAGAGGCACCAAAGGTGGGTGATTGACCTCCTCCTGGCCCCTCAGCCCTGCTAAAGCCAGCAGCAGGGACGGTCAGCTCGACAAGCTGCCAGCTCCCAAGGCTGATGCTTCCCCAGCAAGCTGATGTTTCCCCAGTGCAGCTCTGATGGGAAAAGCATCACAGTCACTGGGTTCCCAAAGGATAATGGGGTTTCTCCTGGGAATTCATTTCCCCTGCAACACAAAGCTCACCCGAAAGCTTCCCCTCAGCCAGGCTCAGGGCCCCTGCCCCACTGCCCCTCCAGATTGATTTGGAGGTCACAGATGGACTTTCACGTTTCCCTCCTTGACCACAGGGAGGACTTCACAGATACAGTCTGTGGGCTCACAAGAACCTCAGATAATATGTGTTTCTACAAAGAACTTCAAGGCTCCAGCAGAAGGGGAAGGGAGGTGGAAAGAGTGTCCATGGGAGAACAGAAAAAGAGGAGACACAGCACCCAAAACCTTAAAAGTGATGTTTAGCAGTAACTGAACACTCTAAAAACAGAAATGGAAATCCAGTATTTTAAAGAATCCAGGAAAAAAACCCAAAGAAAACCAGTACTTGAAGGGCTTTTTTCAGGATTTCTACTTTAATTACCAAACCTACCACCAGTAATACTGGACAGTTAATGTTTTAAGTTGACTTTTCATTCTTTCTCTTCAAGAGATGCCACAGTTGTTTGAGAGTGTCACTACAAGAGACTTCCAGGGTCTCTGCAGGACTGTCCTTCTTAAAGGTCTGTCCATCCATTAGGCACTTCAGAGATGAAGAATCAACTGTCTTAATTCAAACATTTCTTTTTCAATGAGACTTTTTTTTGAAGATAGCTACAGCCACCTGGGAAATCTTCTCATGGAGGAGAGACACTTCTCATCCTTATCTTCTCTGGTTCATGAGTTTTTCTCTTACACCTTCCCCAACCTCTCAAATTAACAAAATAACTCGATAGCTGGTTTCCAGCTGACCTGCTATCCCTGTGTTAATGTGGCATCACCAGGGAGCTCAGGCAGCAGAGATAGAACTGCTAAATCCATGATCAATTGTGCATCCCCCTTATTCAACAGACTGTTTGAAATCTAAAGTTGACATTTAAAATGTCCTATCAGTCAACTGTTTCACTGCTGAAGACCAACAGAAATACCCTAACAGTATGTCCAGTCCCTGCTCATAGTGCCTACAGTCCTCTAGATCTGTCCATTTCTGTTGGAAACCCACAGCTTTCCCCCCCAAAGATGCTACAGAAATGCCCCTGCAGCGCTGGGTCCAGCTCTGGAGGCCTGGAGATGTTGGAGCAGGGACACAGGAGGCCCCAGATGTGCTGCTTTGAGGGTGGAACCTGCTGTTGTGGGACAGGGGGAGGTTCAGCTGGGTAGGCAAAGCTCAGGGGAGACCTTAGTGCAGTTTAAAACCTGCCTGGAAATGTTCCTGTGGCGGGGATACTGGACTACATGATCTTTCGAGGTCCTTCTAATCCCTCATGTTCTGTGATTAAAAGGGGCCAATAAGACTGGGGAACTTTTCAGCAGGGTCTGTGAGACAGGACAAGGGGAGATGGCTAAACTGGAAGAAGGAGAGTCAGACTAGAGAGAAGGAAGAAATCGTTGATGCTGAGGCTGGTGAGACAGTGGCCCAGGTTGCCCAGACTGGTGGGAGAAGCCCCATCCGTGGAACAACCCCAGGCCAGGCTGCCTCCTGGGGCTCTGAGTAGCCTGCTCAGATGTCCCGGCTCAGGGCAGGGGGTTGACAGCATCAGCATCACGATCCGAGGCACAGCAGAAGCCATCAGCGGGCCCCTGCGATCGCCCACCGGAGAACAAGGGACCCCGCACCGGTCCCCTGCTCACAGCCCACCCGAGGAGCCCAGCGACAGGGGGCCCCGCTCAGCGCCGCCGCCCACACCAGGCCGGGCCGACCGCGCGGGCCGGGACGGCAGCACCGACAGCCTCCAAGGCAGCTGAANTCCGCGTTCCGCCCGGGCCCGCTCTGCCGCCTCGCCGCCGGACCGCTCACCGCGCAGGGCCGCCGCTCGCCACCGGCGCGTCCCCAGCCTCCGGGGGCTGGCTGAGCCCGGCTGAGCCCCGCTGATAAGGACCCAGCCCTCAGACACGGCACCGCCCGAGCCGGGCCCGGCCGGCTGCGCCTTCCTCACGGGGGCCGCGTTGACCTCCGTCCCCAAAGTTCAGGGACCCGCCTGTCCCAACGGACCCCACAGTCCCGCATCCCCCGAGTTCAGGGACTCCCCTCTCCCCATGGGACCTCGTCGTCTTCCAACCCCAAAGTTCAGGGACTTGCTTGTCCCAATGGACCCCGTTGTCCCCCATCCCCAGAGTTCAGGGACTCCCCTTCCCCATGGTCCCCCATCTCTGCCACCTCAGCAGCCCCTCGGAGGCTCCTGGTGAAGATGAGGATCGCAGGAGCTCCTTTCCAGCCTCCAGCGTGGGTTGGGGACGTGAAGGGTGCCAGTGAGCTCAGGGGGACACAGGGCAACGTCAGGGGTCTGGCATGGAGAGTGAGGGGTGAGGTGAGGATCTCACACGGGTGGGCTGCACAGAAGGGGTTGGGGTTTTTATGTGGGAAGTAAAGGGAAGGTCTCTGGGTGGGGATGGGACAGCCTTATCCTGTTCCTGCAGGCTTGGCTGGCCTTGCTCTGCAGGGATGGGGGTCTGGGAGCACATTGTGGGGTCTCCACCATCTTTTGACCTTGTTCAGGGCCAGGAAGCAGGAAGGGGCCTCTGGTGTTCGTTAGGCCCTTCCTTGCCACCACACCCTGCCTGGCATAGCCTCTGCTGATAAAGGGTGGTTGTGGCTCCCTGAGACCTCCCTGCCATGGGGGAAAGGGATTGAGCCCTCCTTTCCATGAGGGAACAGAACTGAGACCACTTCTCCATGGGGGAGCAGGACTGAGACCACCTCTCCATGGGGGAACAGAACCAAGCCCTCCTCTCCATGGGGGAACAGGACTGAACCCTCCCGTCTACTGAGGAACAGGACCAAGCCCTCCTCTCCGTGGGGTACAGGGTGGCAGGGCAGGCTCAGCCCCAGGAGCGGCGCTGCCATGAGCACTTCTCCAGCCAAGCCCGTGTGCGGTTTCCCCGTGCAGTGGTTGTCGCTTCCCTGTAGAGGTCAGGAACGCAGCACAGAACGAGTCACCGTGGCTTTTCCCTTCTCCCGAGGTCTGCTCAACCCCGGTGAGCAGCCTGGCCACACGCTGCCCCAGGAGGGAGGAACCACGGCCACACGAAAGCGCGGTGTGGGGAAGAGTGTTTATGTTATCTTTGCAGAGACACGCGAGGACCGAGGGTGCGGTGGTGCTGTGTTTAACAAGGCACCAACGCACGGCCAGCTCCAAGCGGCTCCTGTAGCTCCTCTGCTCCGGCCCAAGACTCGCAGAGCTGCTCTGGTCCTTGCCTCTGCCATCTGGAGAAGCTGGAGGGCGATAAGGCAGTCAAGTGTGGGGACAGTGCCCAGCTACGGGAGCAGTGGAGCTCGCAGACCACCAGCAGACCCAAAGCTCAGCAGGGCTGCTGAGAACCAAGCCCACTCCCTGCCTGGCCGGTCAGGCTGTGGTCACCACACGGTGCCCCAGGGCTGCTGAGGCTCCAAGGGGACCTCACGCAGTACTTAAAGACTTTCACACAGTTCTCCCCTGTGTCTGCCACAAAGAGGTGCCCGAAGGAGGAGCAAGCCAAGCCGGTGGGTCTCCGCAGCCCTGCAGACACCAGGCAGATGGGAGCCCCGTGCTCTGGGAACAAGTGGACTGTACGGCGCTGCTCATCTGCCACCAGGATGCTGCCATCCATACCGACGCAGACCCCGGCGGGGTTGCCAAACTGGTGCCCATATTTACTGCTGAGGGAGCAGAGGAGCTTCTGGCTGCTTGTGAAGACCTTGACATCTCCGCACTCCTCACTGACCACAAAGCCTCCGTTGGGTGCTGGACTGACGTAGCGGGGTCCCTGCAGGTTGGGGACCGTGTGGATGTTGCGTGTGTTGAAGGCATGGTCCAGAGCAAAGCTGTGGACCTGGCCTTGTGCGTAGTCTGCTACCAAGATCTTGCCTCTGGAGTCTGTTCCGATACCCCGGGGGGAACCGACCTCTCTGATCTTTATCCATTCCCCCTTGGTGAGGCTGGAGTGAGGGTTGAAGACTTGGACGGCTCCGTTCATCATGTCGGCTACAGCCACCATTCCTGCTCGAGTCACGGTCACATCCTCTGGCAAGAAGCTGCCGTTTTCCTTTCCCACTTGCTGGCAGGGCAGGGACCGCAGCACCTGGCCTGTGCTGTTGAGGACATGAACCCAGGGAGAGCTCTCGACCGTCACGTAGATGGAGCCTTCCAGGGAGCAGTGGATTCCACTTACTCCCCCATAGCGGCTGCCGGTGGGGTTGGGGATCTGCCGGACCAGGTTATCCTGGCAGTAGTGGAGGAGGTTCTTAATGTTGTCCAGATCTCCACAGAGGATTTTGGCCTTATCCACCAGCTGGTGGACGTGGTGCTGTGTCACCATACCCATGCCATGCTGGTGGCTCAGCAGCGGGCCGGCTGTCTGCAGCGTGGCCATTGACTTGGACTGGAGGGTGTAGATGGTTTTCAGAAGCTTCTCCTTTTGCTGTCTCATCTCCAGAGTGTCATCCATGGCAAATCTCTAGTCCCTGTTTGGGGGAAGGAGTTGGATTGTTACTGTCTCTGCCTGCTGCCACCCCTGGGGACACGCTCTGAGCTCAGGTTCTTGCTGTCTGCCCAGGGTCAAACTGTTGGTGCTAGTCTGGATTCACTTGATGACAGAGGACATCATAACCCTACCAGCTAATAATGTGCTTGGTGGAACCAGGCCACCCTCTGCCACCTCCCCACCCTGTGATGCTTATCAGGGTCCTCCTTCAGAGCAGGACAAAGTTCAAAACCCCAGAAGCTGGATTTCACAGGTGGAGGAGTGGAGTGACCCACCAGGGAGCTTCCTGGGCGCTGGACACCCAACCCTTAATGTTGTAGCCTCGGCCAGCCTGAGCTGTTTGTTCAGCTCAGCCCTGAAAGAGGGTCTTCACACTGCCCCCCATACATGTGTGACACAAGAGCAGACCTCGTACCTCTGTCCTGACGTCCCGGGGGCTGCCTGTCCTCCCCTGCCAGCGCTGCCCTCCCGCTGGCGCTGTCCTGCTCCCTCACCAGGGCTGAGGGATATTGTGTTGTTAGTGACGGGCGATTGCCCTCGAGTCTGGGTAAACACAGAAGCTCCCTGAGCTGACAACCAGAAGCAACGAGACAAGGGCTGAAACATGCAGTTCTTATTCCCCGCTGCTCTCATGCCCTGAGACAAGGTGCCTTTCCTCCGGGACCAGTCTGGGTTCTGTGTCCATGCTCCTGCCAGACTGGGGAGAAGCCCTGAGGTGCCCGCGTGCAGGGACAACTGGGGGCTTTTCTGGGGTGGGACAGGGACATGCTCACACCCTGAGTTAGGGTTCACCTTGTCTCACCACTTCTCTGCTGCCTCCCACGTGCTCCCAGCCAGGACATTGTGCAGTTCTGTGCCCCGAACTGGTGGGTTTTGCTAGTCAGGCTTTGAGGTCCAGTGACAGAAATTATGTAGGAAGAGAGAGATGACCCAGGACTCGTGGGCACAACCTCCCCTCTCCATGTCCTCACCACCCAGCCCTGGCTCCTCTCAGCTGGGCAAAGACTTGGAGGTGTTTATGGATTCAGCTCGAACACAAAGGGTCAGGAGCAGAAGCAGAGTGAGATGTGACCAGCTGCCTGCCCTCCGTGGCAGTGCTCATCCCTCCCCTGCCTGCAGTGAGCTCACAGCCTCCACTTTAAACCTGGCCAAGGTGTGAAGAAGTTTGTTCATTACTCACCCCGGGGCTGGGTGCACCTCTCAGTGTGTTTAGGGCCCTTCTGCTCCTCTCTCGGCGTGTTTAGGGCCCTTCTGGTTCTCTCTGGGGCGCTGCTTCAGACCTATGACCAACCCAAATCACGAAAGTAACTTGACATGACAAGCACCGGGCCGCTCCACCCGAGCCCCAGCAGGACAGTAGGCAGCTTCAAAAACCATCTCCCAGGGCAACAGGGTCTGACCTTTTGTTTTGCTGTTTTGTGCTCCATCACCAGGATAAACAAACGCAGCCTGGCCCTGGGGCTCCCGTTCACCTTTCCAAGACCATGGCTCTGTCACAACCTGTTTGAAAGCCACCCCCGGACCCCAGGAGATGCCTGTGTCATGGCAGGACAGCCCATGCCCACGCCAACTCTGGAAGCTGCAGGGTTCAAGGACAAGGGCACAGAGAAGAAAGTTTGGTCCAGCTCAGGCTCTCCTGGAGCGTGGCACCTGCAGGCATTACTGGGCAACTTCTGCCCAGAAACCCCTCCAGGAAGCAAAGTTGTCCCTAAAACTGTCCTGGCTCTGTCCTCTCTCTGCCAGGGGCACCCCAGAATCTTGCTGCTGGTTGGCTAAGCACTAGAGGAGGCTCTGCAGGGCCTGAGCTGGCACCTCTTACTCTCTCCTCCTCTGTTCCTCCTCTGCAGCCTCCTGCTCTCACAAGGCTCACGAGAGGACTAGGAAGTTGATCAAGCTCCCCGTTGAGCCTGGCCAACAGCTGTGGGGTGCTGTGGGGCACTGCAACGAGCCCCTGCTCTTCTAGGAGCAGCCCCACAGAATCAGCTGGGATTTTGCCTCGTGGTGCCCAAGGAAAACCCTCTCCTCACCGCTCGACTGCCTTCAGGGAGCATTGGCCGTGGTGGGAGCCAGAGCTCTGTTCTCACCCGCCCCGGCTCTTTTAAGTGCTTAAACCCTCAGAGCTTCCCTCCCTGGGCCTTTGATCCAGCTCCAAAGCCAGAGTGGTTCTGCCGTGAGCAGATACCCAACAAAACGATGTGTTCAGAGGCATCCAGGGGCAGGGAAGTGAAACCTCCCATTCGATAACAGATGGGCAGGGGGAGAATTCAGAGGGAAACGCTGAGCTCTTTCCGCACTCTTCTTCATCACCGGAAGGCAGCTGCTTCTCATGCTTGCCCACACTGGCTTGGAGAACACAGCCATGGACCCTCAGACCCTGGCAGGTCAATGCTGGTGGCTGCTGGGGGTTGAGGTGTTCATGGTGGACTTGGAATGCTGCATCAATGTCCCATCACCAGGACGTGGTGACACGGCTGGAGGCAGTGATGCCACTACGGTGGTTGTGGTGGTGCGAGCAGTGAGGAGCCATAGTGGTGCTTCTGGGACCAGAGGATCCAAGATGAGCCACGGGCCATGCATGGGCTGATGCCTTCTGGGCTCCCTGGGCTGTTCCTCTTCCTTCCACAGAGAGGATGAGGGGGACTTGTGGTTCCTCCTGCCCTCAGCTCACCATCACAAAGAGCTGTACTCAGCCCCGCTGCAGCTGCGAAGCCGGTCCGTTCCCTCCCTCCTGCCCAGGACAGAGCAATTCTCCTCCGGGTTGTCTTTGCCACCTCACAGGTCTGTTCAAAAATCTCCTGGCCGACCTTGGCCCTTCTTTAGACCACGGTTTGGTAACTTTCCACTGCTCCGAGCTCTGGCCTGCCCGCTCTGGGGTAAGAGAAAACTGGTTGTGCTGGGCAGGAACCACTTCTCATCCCCAGCTGGTTCCACCTGGGATCCCACCGTTCCGAGCGAGTGCCCAGCTCCCCAGCCCTGCTGCAGGTGGGTTGTGGGATGCACCCTCGTGGCACCAGAGAGGGCACCTCAACACTCACCTTCCTGCTGTCATTCCAGGGCTTCTGGGTCCAAATCACTTGGACACCTAGCTGTTGACTGGGGTGTGCAAGGGCTTACCCTGACCTGGCATCAAGCATGTCCTCAGCTCTTCAGAGGAGCACCCTGATGCTAGCATGTGGCATCGCCCTTATCTCCTGAACATGGGGTTGGGTCTACCCCAGCTTTTACTTGTGGGCAGAACCCACCAGACCAGGGAAATTTGGATCACGGCATGTTCTTGGGGTCCATGGTATATTCCCACCCCACGCTGGGGACTGCCCTGCTCATGAGGATCAGCCTGGTGTTAGGGTTAGGGTTAGGGTAGGTAGGGCATGATGTCCTACCACAAACCATGTCCCCATCCCTGTGTCCCTGGACTCTTCTCGGAGCTTCCAGCTGCATCGCGATGACTGGAAACCTGGCTGGGGGTGCAGCAAACCCATCCTCTGGTGTCCTCTGCTCTCAGGCTCCTCAGGGCCACGTCCTTGTGGTGATGAGATGTGGAGAGCAACAAGCTCTTGTGTTACCAGGAACCTTGAAATCTGGTTCCTTCCACTGCCTTGCCCGAGATAAGCCTTCCCCGAGGGTTTGTTTATTAGGAAACTTCCCTCCTCCTGATGCCTGAGCTCTCCTTCGCTCCTGAACCCGGAGGAGAAGGAGTACTTGAGCAGGGGCAGCTGAACCCACCTGCGGTTAGAAACCCATAAACGTGTGCAGCTCCATTGACCAGGAGCTGCTGGGCTCGGCGCTGTGACCCCGAGTCCCCCTAGCCCCTGGAGAAGGGGGGCTACCAGCCTCAGCAGGGCAGGGGAGGAGTTTGCCTGGGTCCTCCAGACATCGACGGCGACTGGTCCGGGCTTAGCAGGAAAGTGGGGGGCACAGGCAAGCAGAGAGACTTTGGTCAAGCATGACCAAGAACGATGGCTATCGGGTGGGCCGGCCATAACGGCTCCTTGTCGGATGCCTTCAGGGTGACCAAATAGCCGTGCAATGGGCTCCGTGCGAGGGTGGGCTGGGGGCCCTGCGGCTGCAGATTGCCAGCTGGATAAGCAGCCCCGGTGGCTCAATTCCTACCCATCGTTTAAATGCAAAGGCAACAGCTCCCATCTTTCCAGCTGGAGTGGTGCCACCAGCCTGGCCATCTCCCAAAGGTCCTGTGGTGGTGGCCCACAGGCTGGAGTCCCTGGACACACCTGGAGGGTGTGGAGGCTGGGGGAGAGGGTAGCAGGGAGGGTGTGGAGGCTGGGGGAGAGGGTAGCAGGGAGGGTGTGGAGGCTGGGGGAGAGGGTAGCACTGAGGACACAGGATCCTGCAGTTCCCTGCACCAGGACCCTGCTGTCCAGCCCTGGCAGCTCTTCAAGGGAGCTGGGCTGCCTTCTTCTGCAGGAAAAGGCTGTGTGTGTGTCCAGGGAGCTCTGTAGTGGGAATCTGGACCCCTGAGGGAATGTTCTCTCCTGACAGCTGCCTTCAGCTGTAGCAGCAGGTCCCTGCCCTCAGCATAGGATGAGCCCATGGGGTCCCAGAGCTGCTAAACCCAGCCAAACCCCAGCCACGTAAATGCTGACCAGGTGCAGCCAATATGGGCACCTGGCCCGTGGCTAATGCTCCAAGACCTGCAGAGGGGGGTGACCGTGATGGAGACCGGTGGCACAGGGCTGGTGCACCCTGGAGCAGAGAACAGAGCAGACAGCAGCAAGCCCTGCTTGGAGTTTCCCCATTTAATGGTTTGGTTTCTGTTTCGTACATTCGTGTGAACAATAAATACTGAGTGAGTGGCCTCCCTCAGCCACACCGGCCGGGTGCAGCGCGGGGAGGCTGCGAGTGATGCGGGGAGTGCTGGCAGCACCGGCTCCACCGGCGTGGGCACCGTGGAGAGAGGGGCAGCATCCCGGCGTGGGGATGGAGTCAGGGGCTGGCAAGCTGTGGGGGGGGGACGGGACACGTGTGTGTGCAGGCAGCATCTCAGCTAAAACGGGGTGAGAGGCAGCACTGCCTGGTGGCCTGGGCATGGACCTCCTGCTGCATCCCTGGGGCACTGGGCTCAGCTGCTCCTCTGGTGTCTTGGGCCTCAAGGTGCCTTTGGGCAGTGGGGTGCTTGTGGCAGTATTTTCTCACCCAGTTTGCTGCTCCAGGTGTTTGGGGGATCAGGAGCGGTGGGCAGGAGCTGGTGGGAGCTGTGCTCTTCCTGAGGAACATGCATCATGCCCGCGTCAGCAGGGGCTGGCAGGGCTCTGGGAGGGAAGGTCTTTTCTGTATGAAGGAGCCCGACACTGGAGGGCTAGTGGGTGGCAACAAGTTCCCACAGCCCAGGAGTTCCCACGTGCGGCAGGAGAGCTCAGGACTGAGGCATCAAGCTGTGGCAGGTTGGCTCCTATGTGTGAGGATGTCCTTGTCCCCACAAGTGCAGAAAGGACTTGGCTTCAGGGTCGCTGACGTTTGGGCACCTGGGTTCGAGGTCCCTTCCATTCCTGTGATTCGCTGCTGTGACCCTCAGGCCAGGGGTGACAGACACAGTCTGAGCAAACCCAACTGTGCCTGGACCAGGAGTTGGCCTCTCAGATGCCCTGTCCGCAGTCCCTCTCTCGTCCTCAGGTCGTGGGAGCTGGGCTGCAGAAGTCCCTGAGTGTCTCTGATAGGAGGGACGGATAAGCCTTCTGCTGGAAGCTTGGTGCTTCCCTGCCAAAGGGAGCTCCAGGACCAGGGAGCTGAGCTGTGGAGCCTGCAGAGCCCAGGAGCACCCTCCAGGACCAGGGAGCTGAGCTGTGGAGCCTGCAGAGCCCAGGAGCACCCTCCAGGACCAGGGAGCTGAGCTGTGGAGCCTGCAGAGCCCAGGAGCACCGTCCTCGACACCAGGGCAGGACAGGGACTGGTGCTTTGCACCGTCGGGGTCCCGCTGTGGCCCCAACCAGGCAGTGGGAAGAGGGGGAGTGGGGAGGTGGGACGCTAGGAAGGTGAAGCATGAGGTGTTCAGTGGAATCCAGGAGCTTCTGAGCCAAGTGGCCTTAGGGGTCGGCATGCAGAGGGCTGTGGACGCACACGGCGTCCTTCTCGCTGGGAAGGCTGCAGGACAGGGAGCGCTGCACGGCCCGGCAGCCCCGGGGCCCCTCGTCGGTGGTGACTGGGAGCTGGGGGCCCTGGGCGGCGCTGGACCTGCCGTCGGAGCAGAGCAGGACGCTGGAGTCCGCCTCGCACTTGGTGGTGCGGCTGTAGTAGGGCTCCATCGCGTGCCGGAGCTCCAGGGGCACGCTGAGCGGCAGGACCTCAGCCTTGATCACGGCGCCCAGGTGGGCCTCCGAGGAGGACGCCCGCAGGCTCTCCGAGCGGCTCATCTTGATCAGCAGGTCGATGGTCTTGTTCTCAGCCTCGAGGAGGCGGTTTGGCAGCCCCTCTTCGTCTCCAGCCTCCCCAGTGGCCGGGCATTTGTTGAGGACCCCTTGGTCTTTGCCGTGGAGCTTCTCGCTGCCCAGAATCACGTTGCAGGGCTCCCTCTTGCTCGGCTGGACCTTCTCCAGACCTTCAGAGGATCTTTTCACCGAGAGGTCCAGAGGCCCCTCGTGGGGTCTGGTGGCTTTCTCCAGTGCCTGGTGGATGTGGTAGAGCTCCCTTCGGATTTTGACTAGCTGGTCCCTCAGCTCTTTTTGCTCAGGGGTGTCCTCCTTCGCCAGATCAGACAGCTTCTTCTCCACCTCTTGGTACTCCTCTAAGGTTTTGGAGAGGTCCCCAATCAGCACGGTTGTGGCCTCAGAGTTCGTCATGGCGACAGAAGACTCCTGGGGTCTGCTCTGCTTGCAGAGACCGTGGTCCAGGCCAGCACCTGCGGAGGGAAGGACTTCACTCTCATTGCTTCTCTCTGGTTCCTCCAGCTGGCCTGCAAGGATCTCCATGTGCCATTGGTCCAGGGCTTTGGGGATGAGGCCAGAGCTGGCCCTTGAACCACTGCAGAGAAGAAGGGCATAGAGTCAGTAGGGGAAGGAGTAGGAACGAGCTTGGGTGTGTGTCCAGGACCAGCACAGCCAGACAGCCAGGGGTTCCTCTGCTGCGTGCCACCAGTGCAAGGCCCTTCCTGGAAGGGCTTTGGTCTGAGCGTGCAGACCCCTGGCTTCAGTCTCCCAAGAAGTGGAAGGACCCTGGCACAGACTGTTTGGTGACACCCACCCAACCAAGGGAGAGACCGGTCTGGAGAGGTGCTACTTGTGAGTGATGGGCAAACCTGGGTTCTGCTCCTTGGAGCACAGGAGAACATTGATGGAGATGTGCTCTTGTGGCCAAGAGGACCAACAGCATCCTGGGGTGGGTCAGAATGGGGGTGGTCAGCAGGTCGAGAGAGGTTCTTCTCCCCCTCTACTCTGCCCTGGTGAGACCACATCTGGAGTCTTGTGTCCAGTTCTGGGCCCCTCAGTTCAAGAGGGTCGTGGAGCTGCTGGAGGGAGTCCAGTGCCAAGCAACGAGGATGATGAAGGAAGTGGAGCATCTCCCTTATGAGGAGAGGCTGAGGGAGCTGGGTCTCTTGAGCTTGGAGAAGAGGAGACTGAGGGGTGACCTCATGAATGTCCATAAATATGAGAAGGGCGGGTGTCAGGAGGCTGGAGCCAGGCTCTTCTCAATGTCATCTAGGGACAGGACGAGGGGCAGTGGGTGTGAGCTGGAACAGAGGAGGGGACCTCTCCAGCCAGCCTGAGAGCAGGGAAGAGGCAGGTGGAGGTAGAAGACCATGGAGAGCTTCTCCACGGGTGTGAGGAGCGGTGGCAGTGATGGTGCCGTTTT
The DNA here is from genome assembly GCA_013400115.1 of Rhinopomastus cyanomelas. Lineage (NCBI taxonomy): Eukaryota > Metazoa > Chordata > Aves > Bucerotiformes > Rhinopomastidae > Rhinopomastus > Rhinopomastus cyanomelas. The sequence goes on along the minus strand of VXBP01005304.1, from coordinate 98,871 downwards.
TTGGGCAGCCACAGTTGGACTTTCACAACCAGGGGAGGGGCTGAAGCCTTTTCCAGGGGAGCTCTGCACATTTCTAGCCCCAGGTAGAAGGAACCACCTGAAAACACAACCCTCCCTCTGGGCTTGGCAACCAGAAGGCAAATGAAAGGAATGCAAATGTGCCTGTTTAAAAATAGGCAGCCCTGGCTCCAGCAACCACAGGGGAGCTGGGGACCCAGGAGGAGGTCCCCACCTCACAGGTGTCACGTCCCTTCTAGCTCTGGCTGGAAGGGGAAAGCAAGGCAGCAAGTGGTGAAGGAGCCCAGGTGCTGGGGTGCACCCGACCACTGGCCAGGTTCTCTGTTCCTGGAGGGCCGAAGACTCTGCTCTGAGTGGGCACTGCTACTGGCCACCAGCCTGGGGTGGGCTGAGCCCCTGGAGACGTGTCTCATGGTTTAGAGATGAGGAGGGTGACCAGGGCCACCCCGACGTGAAGAAGAGACCCCTTACCTGCTCTGGTAGCCGAGTTTCCCAGGCATCACCCTTTCGGGTCCTATCAAATCCAACCCACTGGCAGCGAACTTCCTCTTCAGGGGGTTGCCTGGAGGGCTGCTGGCCTCCAGACGGGTCACCATCGGCAGCTCTGCCTTCCGGACGCTGCCGGGGGTGAAAGCACTGTCCTTCATGCCCACCACGCTCTGGTAGAGGTCAGCGGCCGGCTTTTTGGGTGGGTTGTTGGGGCCCAGCGCTGGGTTGCTGTCCTCCTTCTCTTGGGACATCCACTTCTCCTCTTCTTCCTGGCCCAGCACGGCCGCGTGGCTGAGCCCGGGGACCACCTCCTCCCGGATGCCTTTGGACCAAGGGAAGCCTGCCTTGAGGAGCGGGACCTTCAGCAGCCCCGGTTTGGCTGGCTCGCTGGGAGGTTTGGCTTGGGGCGGTGTGGGCACCACCAGCTGCTGGGCTTCGGGCTTGCTGGAGGGCATCTTGCTCTCGGTGGAGCCGAAGGTGTGCTCGAAGAGCAGCGGGTAGTAGAAGCGGGGGAGGAAGGCTGAGCGCTCGGGGCTCTGCAGCGGCTGGAAGTGGGAGGCGTGCGGGTGCATCAGCTGGGCTGTGGAGGCCAGGAAGGGCAGCTGAGCCAGGTGAGGGTGCGTCGTAGCGCTGTTGGCCACCGTGGGGCTCAGGTAGGAGAAGAGGCTTGGGTTTAACGGGTAGTTGATACCCAGCAGGGAGAGGTTGAGGCCCTGAGGTTCGTGGTAGTCGCTGTAGGCGGGCGGAGGGTAGCATGGGATGATGTTGCTGTCGGCACAAGATGGGGAGACCTCAGGTGTGCTCCTCCTTTGACCGTTGGCTACCAGCTTCCACTGCTCCATGAGGATCCCGCTGTTGGCCAGGCATTTCTTTGGCAGTTTGCAATGCTTTGGCTTGGCATCCAGGTCTGGGGAGGCCACCTCCCTGCTTTTCACCACGTGGTTCTTGAGGGAGAAGACATCTGTGATGATGAAGTCGGGCTCTACCTCCTTGCAAGCCTTGTCCCTCTTGTTCTTGAAACCCAAGACCATAGCGTTCACCTCTGGTTCAGCTGGGTCACCTGGGCAACCTGCTGCTTCGTTTTTCTCTTTCTTCTCCCCTGCATCCACCTCCCTCAGCAGGCCAGCGACGTCCTCCTCCTCCTCTTGAAACGTGCCACCTTCCTTGCCAGGCCCTTCAGCAGGCAGGATCTCCACCCCCAAGATGGGCTTCTCCTCGTGGCCATCCCTGCCTGGCTTGGTCCTAGCCAACCCCGCCGCTGCGGCCGAGGAGTCGCAGGCATCCTGCTCGTCCCGCCTCGCGCGCAGTCGGGGGCTCTCGGTGGCGTGCAGGAGCCGCAGCTCTGGGTGGAGCAGGTTGCCCTTCTTGTAGGGCCAGTCGGACTCGATGAGGAGGGAGAGGGAGTTCTTGCACAGGCTGTACTTCATGTGGTTGTAGAGGTGGGACTTCTCCATGCAGGTGAAGGGGCACTGGAAGCACTTGTAGTTGTAGGGCTTGCCCCATGGCCTCGGGATGTAGTGGGGCTTCTTTGGCTTCCTCTCCTTGTGCTTGTAGACTGAGGTCAGCTTGCAGCCCACGTCATCCTTGGACATGGTGGCAGGCGCCTGGAGAAGGCTCCTTGTGGGGATCCTCTTCCAGCACCTCTCTGGGAACCGCTGTGTGCTCTACAAGAAGGACAAAGGGCTCGTGAGCGGAGCCTGCAGCTCCCCAGGGGGATGTTCTGCTCCGTGGGCACCTCCTGGCCCCACTGAGCGGAGCTGCTGGGACCTTGGTGGAATTTTTGTCCAAACCCAGTTGGGGTGGCTGTACATGCTGGTCCCTTTGCCAACCCTTTGCTATCAAACCAGCCCAGGGTGGGGGGGGAAACACTACTGAAGGTGTTGAAGCACAACAGGGCTTGCAGTGCTGGGCAAGGAGGCAGGGACAGCAGCATCTCCTGATTGCCACCGACGTGGCAGCAGGAGTCACTCAGGGAAGCAAGCTGCTCCCTGGCTTTTGCAGGGCAGGAGATGAGTTTTGGAGATCGAGCTCTGGGTGCACATCACCCTTTTGGCCACAGCAACCACCTAGGACGGCCCTAGGGACCATCCCAGCAGCCCCACAAGCCAGGTCGTGGCTGCACGGGGCTGCTCTACCTACCCACCCTCCTCACTGCCAGCATCAAGGGGCATCGTGATGTGTGTGGGGGGTCCCACCTGTGCAGGACCCTTTGCACTTCCTTCCTGAGGTTTGTCACCGAGTGGCAACTGCCTGCAGCGGGGAAGAGCCCTGCTGTGGCTTCCCCAGCCGGAGGGGACACCCCTCTGCGTGCCCTTGTGTCGGCTGAGCTGACCCTGCTGCTGAGGTCTGGTCTCACAGCAAATAGAAAACCCATCCCCTTGTCCTGAACCCGTGTCCCCTGGGGCTTTGAGGGGAACCCCAGGACTGCAGACCTGACCTGCGATGGTTTCTCTCACCCCAGTGAGAGTCACCGGCAGAACTCGAGGCTTCCAGCCCCCAAGCAAGAGACAGCCCCGAGACACTTGGGGCAGCCGCAGCAGCGTGGGATGGGGCCCCCGAGCAGCACCCCCGTAGCTCCAGCCGGTGCTGAGCCAGGACCGCCCGGAGCATCCCGGACATGGCCACGCCCTGGTCCCTTTCCCCACCTCCCTGCACCCCCGCCCCAGCGGAGGGCGAGAACCAACGGGTGGCCCGGCGAGGAGCCCGGTGCCTCGGTGGGTGCCGCCTGTTTGCAGGTCAGTTGAGCAAATATCTGCTGTTTGCATGCCGGGGGCAGATTAAAATCTTTGCTGGGAGGCTGGAACTGGTTGTTCTGTTCCTGCACGAGAAAGACCTTCCTCCCCGTCCTGTGCCTGGCGGGACATGGAGCCGGGCTGGAGGAACAGCCGAGGAGAGGAAGAGCAAAGAGCAAGGAGCGGGAGAGTGTGGGAGCCTGTCCTGCGTGTGAGCCCGGCGGGCTGCGGGGGCATCCCCAGAGCCAGCTCGGGCCCTGCAGAGCCGGGAGACAAGCGTTGCGGCTCCTGGTTGCCGAGCAGTTCCCGCACCAGCAGATCTTCGTGGTCTGCTGAGCCTCTCTCTGCCACAACACATTACTTCCAGTGGGCTGTCAGCTGCGGCGGCCAGGGCCGTGCCTGGGGGCAGCGCGCAGCGGGGACCCAGCACCTGTGCCTGGGAATTGCCGCATCCCTGGGACCGCCGAGGGGAGGGGGCTCGGTCAGATGGAGGGAGCAGAGCAGCCGCGGAAGAAGAAAGAGAGGGAGAGACAAAGGGAAGGGAGGCGAGCGAGGCACCATCCCTGATGCTCCAGGAGGTGAAGAATCCCATCCCTGACCCGAGCTCCAGACCCAGGGACACAGGGAAGAGCATGCAGCCATCAAGGTGGCTAAGCTGGGCCGCATCAAGCATCCACCTGTCTCTGGTAACAGCCAAGAGAAGATGCCAAGGATGTGGGGCAAGTGGCCATCCTCCCCCTCAGCCATCACAGCCCATCCCTACTGCACGTGGGGTGCCAGCACATGCAACCCGTCCCCACCATGAATCTGCCTGGGCTTCTTGTGATGCTGTGGAATCGTCCAGCCCCTGTGGCCCAGAGCTTCATCTTTTGGCTTCCTGACATTGCTGGCCCCCACAAGTCTCCTGCAATGCCCCCCACCTCCTCGGCTGGAGGAAGCAGAGACCGTGGTCCTTGTCCACCCTCCAGCCATGCGATTCACCACCACAGCCCTGCCTCCCCGTTTCCTTCTCAGGCTGAGACTGGGCTAGGAACAAACCCTTCCAGAGCTCTTCCCCTTCCCAGCCGGTGGCTGCTGTCCTTCAAGCCCTCCATCGCTGTGCGGAGGCTGCCAGGGAGCCGCAACGCTCCCGTGGAAGTTGGCTGCCCTCAGCCTCTCCCAGATGGCTGTAGGACGTGACGTGGAGGAATGAGCTCAGGACAGGCTCCGGAGTCCTCCTCTCAGTGATGAAGGTCCTGCCTCGCTTCTCCCCCTGCCACTGTGATCTCTGCAGAGCTGGCGCTACCCTACACCGGTGGGATCCATTGGTGGTCCCCTGCCTGCCCAGCACCAGCTGCAGGACAACCCCTCTCTGTGCCCACATCCACCCGCCCAGCGTCTTCCTTCTGGGCTGTCGGGGTCGCTCACGCTTGGGCTGCTCTGGGAGCTCCTGGCATTGCTGTTGGCAGCAGCTGCCACTCCGGGCATCGCACTGCCCTGACGCCCGGGATCCCTCACCAAGGGGGTGCAGTGGGGAGCAGGGAGAGGCTGCCTTTCCCGTGGGATCTTGCACCGATCCCACAAACCTGCCCTTTCCCACCTCTACCCAGACTCTCCCACTCTGGAGCTCCCCACTGGGTTTTTTTCCGGGGAGGGATGGCAGGGAGGGGAATGGGTGGCAGCGGGGAGCCACCCAATCGATCGATGCAAACCACTTTCCCCACACCACGTGTTTTTGCCACAGGGGCTGCTTGGCTATTAGCGGCTACCGGGTCTCTGCTTGTTTTCGTAGCCCGGGGTTGTGTGATCTGAGCTTTTAAGCGTTTATTGGAGGGCAATTGGCCATGGCAAAGCAGCAGGAGCCCAGCAAGGGGAGGGAAGCCTGGCTGGTGGGGCTCTGCACCTCCCCAGCCTCTTCAGGAAGGTCCAGTGGAGCCCAAACTGCTTGGATGGGTCTTCCATCACCACTTGATGTCTCCTTGTGTGGGGTCACCAAACCGTGGAGTCATGGAATGGTTTGGGTTGGAAGAGAACTTTAAAGGTCACCCTAGCCCAACCCCTGTGCAGTGAGCAGGGAGAAGAGCTCCCCAGGAGCAAGCCCAAGTCCCAGCTGTGGTCTAAAAAGCCTGGAATTTTCCAGCCTTTGGAGGGATCTGGAGCTTCTGGTTGGAAAGCTCTGGGTGAAGACCACCCGCAGACCCCATGCCAGTCTGTGCCCCTCTGCAAACGCCAGCACAGGCATGAGGTGCCTCCATCTTCCTGAGCGTTGCTGCCTTCTGAGGCATGAGCTGCCCGGGGCAACCTGCCCAGCCTTGGAGAGAGGCCAGGTGATGAATTTACTCCCTGCTGAGTGCCAGAGCCAACAGCACCTTCATGCACCCAACTCTTTCCTGATTTGGGGTCAAAATCTTCTCCCTTCCGTGCTCTTGTTCAGGAGGTCTTTCTGTGTCTCCAACCTCTCCTGAGCTCCTCTGCCTCCAGCCTCCATCCCCCAGAGCAGCTGCCTGTCCCCGAGTGCCAGTGAGCCTGAAGGCTCCCCGGGGCAACCTCGGTCTCGTTAAAAGTGCGTGTGGTGGCAAGTGTTCAACCAAGTGACAACGGGTTGGAGTCATTGTCTTCTGCCTCTGACACATACAGCACAACCCACAGGCTCCTTGAGAGATGAGATCAGGCCAACACAGCCTCCAGGCTACTCTCCAGAGATGCAAGGGTCCTCCACTGAGGAAGGCTTCCCTCCCACAGCCTTTCCTGCCACAAACCCTCCAGGGGAAGATGCAGGTCCTGGTGAGGAGATGTGAGACTGTCTCTCCACATTATATCATGCAACCGCACAAGCTTGTGCCTGGGTCCCACTACAGGAGATGCCTGCATCTTCCTCCACCTTCCTCCACTTCTACCTGCTAATGGAGCCCCAGGAGACCACAGCCCCCCAGCCGTGGAGGCAGTGGCTCAGTGGCAAACAGACCTCCAAATCTGTGAAGGCAACATCAATCTCCAAATAAAAATGTGTCACTGGGCAGAGGGGGAAGTGGCCGTGTGCCAGCTGGGAGGGCTGGCAGCATGGCCGGCACCCAAAGGTAGGCAGAGGAGGGTCTTCCCCTTGAGCAGGGGAAGAGGATGAACATGTGGAGCCATGAGTGGGGGCCGTAGGGGGAGCACAGTGCTGGAACAGGCAGGTGGGGTCCAGCTCTCCTGTGTGGTGCCCGTGAAGGGTGAGTGTCAGGAGGATGGAGCCAGGCTCTGCTCACTGATAGGACAAAGGGCAGTGGGTGTCAGCTGGAACATAGGAGGTTCCATAAAAATATCAGAAGGAACTTCTTCCCAGTGAGGGTGATGGAGCAGTGGAAGGGTTGTGATGGAGCCCAGGGAGGTTGTGGAGTCTCCTTCTCTGGAGACATTTAAAACCCACTTGGATGTGTCCCCCGTGCGACTGAGTTGATCCTGCTGTGTCAGGGGGATTGGACTGGATGATCTTTTGAGGTCCCTTCCAATCCCTGATGTTCTGTGGAGGTCTCTAAAGCCTTATCTTTCCTGCTGCTCATAAGCACTTCCATCCCAATCACAGCATCATAGAATCATAGGTCCCTGCAGGGGCTCCATCACACGGTGGAAGGAGCAGGAGCTCCACCAGCCAGAGCCCTCTTGCAGGGATGGGAGACCTACAGAGGCTGCAGGAAAGAAACCATGAGCTTTCCAGATCACTTGTCCCCCAACCACACGCCCCCAGCAGAGAGCAGGGGAGCAGTTTTGCCCCCCAAAGCAAAGCTCTGTAGTGTCAGTGGGCTCACACCCTGACAGCAGCTGTCTTGCTGCCTTCTGTCCTGTTTCCTCATCGGGGTGTTTGGTTGGGTTGTTGTTTTTTCAAGCAGTCCAAGGCTGGGACATCCCGAGGTGATGCTCCCGGTGCTTTTGGATTCCCGGTGCCTGGGTTTCCAGCTCCTTCCCCCCCCACCCAAAGCAAGGGCAGGGCGGCTCAGCCCCTGGCCCTGCAGCGTGTGGGGTTGGGAGCTGAGGATGTCGGTGCAGGCGGACACTGAGACAGCGTCTGGCCGTGAAATCACCAGCCGGGTCTGTCCTGGCCAAGGAATGACCAGGAGGAGGAACAACGGCCTGAGGCAAAGCCACCGGGACTGTCCACCGGGGTGTCGTTAGCCGGTGCATAATGCGGAAAGCAGCTCGTTAACCCGAGCCGTGCCGTGGGACTGCACGAAATGGCCGAGCAGCCGCGTCCCGCGAGTCCCCGCACCGCACGTCGGCAGACCTGGGGGTCCTGCGGCAGCGGCGGCAGGAGCAGCTGCCATGGGGATCCCCAAGGTGTTCGGGGTGGGGGGACGGGGGTCACTTTCTGCCTTCACCCCCCTTCAAACTGGCGTGCCCCCCTCAAAATGGACCATGTGGGGGTTGCTCCAGCAAAGGGTGAGAAGAACTGAGGGGATCGGGGCGACGACTCCACAGCCCCCAGCCTGGGTTTTCACAGAAGGGAACCCAAGTCCTCTGGAGCAGGATGGGGCAAGAGCAGAGTCACCCCGACACAGCCCAACAGATCCCCCAGACCTCCCCCTGTCCTGCTCCTAGGACTTGCCACCCCCATGATAAACCCCGGGACTTGCTGATCTCCTTTCCTTGCCCCTTATTCTGCAAGAAGGCTCTGACTGCTCTGAACTGCTCCTTGTTACTGCTGAAATCCCTGCCAACAGGCATCTCCTGGTGCGAGGAGGAAGGTTTCTAGTCTGCACTGCTAACAATCCAGCGTTCTCTCCAAAGATTCAGCAGCTCAGCCTAGCTCTCCCTTCAATTAACAGTAATTTAGAGGGAAATAATTAATTACCCAATGTGGATGATGTTGTCTCCCCGCTACATTTCTCCCTTCCCCTCCGCTCCTTTCCACAAACACAAACGCTTATCGCATCCCCCGCCAGCCCCTAAAATACTGCCTGGATCGTTGTAGGAACGTGAGGAGGTGAACAGGGTGAGATTAATCCGTGCCCACCCGGGCTGGATCCCGACACGACGCTTGGGAAGAGCCAGACCTCTGCAGCCCACCGTGGAGAACCCCACCCGTCGCAAAGTTCAGCTCGTCGGAGCCGTGCGTGAGCAGGGACGTGTCGTCAGGGGAACAACCCGAGCAGAAGGGCCCCAGATGACCCCCCCACCCAGTGCCGAGCGTCTTTGATAAGAAGGGAGGTCTGGGCAGAGCCTGGCGCATCGTCGGGTCGCCGCACCGGGCGGTGTCTCTGCCTGTTCCCCACGTCTGAGCATCCCCCGGGCGAGGACGGGCTCCCGCCCGGCGCTGAACCCCTGCCTGTGGGGATCGCCCAGCTCTGCGCGAAGCTGGGCTTTGCATTTGGAAGAGCTGGCAGGTTTCCACAGGGTCCAGGTCCTTGGGGAGCCCAAACCCGTAGTGAGACCCCCTGGCCACCCCGGCACCGTTCGCCCTCTGCCCGCCCGCATCCAGCTCCGAAGCAGATGGAAATGTCAGCACTTACAGCTCGGGCCCCTTTCCTGTGCCAGCGGGGTCCCTGCGGCTCTGGGGGGACCTGGGGGAACGAGGTGCCGGCCGCCCGCGACGGCCAGGACCCAGTGTCCCCACAACCCTGTCGGGATGCGGGGTCCAGAGCCGCTCCTGGGCATCGACGGGCTTGTTTGCAGGAAACATCAAACTCGGCAACAGGAGGGGCAGCCCCGGAGCCTGCCCCCGCCTCGCCGTCCCTCCCCACCCTCCTGGTCTCATTTGTGCCGATCTGCCCCGCAGGCTTCTCGCTGATTTGCCACGGCCCTGGCAGGGCTTCGGCCGCGGAGGGGGAGCAGACGGGCAGCGGATGCGGGGAGCCAGCCGTGGGGAAGGTGGTGGCGAGCGACCCGGCTTGCCAAAAGCGGTTCAGACCTAGAACAAGAGCCAGCGAGCACAGACGGAGCAGGCTGGGGGCAAAACCAGCTGGGCTGGGGGAGAATGTGGGCAGGGAGAGACTGGTCTGGGGCTGGGGGCTGCCTCCCAGACCAGTCCGGTGCCCCCGGGGGGTGGCGAGAGTGCGAGGGGAAGGCTGGGTGGGAGCAACCCCCCACGACCACAGTCTGTCCTCAAAACGAGGGGCGGGCAGGGTGCCAGCCTGGCTTTCTCTGGCTTCAATCATTTACCTGCTCCAGTAGCCACCCAAGCCCTGACAGGTTCTGCACCAGCCTCCAGCACAAGATGACCCCCTCCGCATGGTAGTGATGGGTGTCCTTGAGCTGGGATGGACCCAACACTGTCCCTGTGCTGTGCCCTAGCCTGGAGCTTGTGCCAGCACCCTCACCCTGCGCCCAGCCCAGACCTGGTGCCAGCACCCTCACCCTGCGCCCAGCCCAGACCCGGTGCCAGCCCTATGCCCAGCCTGGACCTTGCACCCTGGGGTCCCTGTGTGGGCCCAGGCACCATTACCTGTGGAGAGAGACAGGAGCCCCCCATGGGGATGATTAGACCTTGGGTCTTTCTCCTACAGCAGTGAGCCTTGGGCCACCCCACATGGCACCATCCGAGTGCTGGCCCTGGCTCAGGGGACCAGGAAAGCTCTGGCCTCAGAAGCTCCTTGATCGGGGATGCTGGATGTGGCCCGGACATCCACAACGAGCTGACCTAGGACTATCCCCAGTGAGTGGGGGCTCTGGCCTGGCTCATCTCTTTGGGGCCAGGTGAGAGGACCCCGTGTCCCCCCTTGCTATTGACCCACTGGCTCCCTGTCACCTGGCCGTGTCCTCAGTACGATGTTTTACAAGGCTCTGGTGCCAGGATGAAGCACTGGGTCTGGCACCAGGCAGCATGGGCACCCCAAGATGCACCTCCACTGCTCCCCTCAGCTCTGCACCCCCTATGCTGTGGTGGGGGGGGCACTGGCTTGTCTGTTGTCCCCGAGCCGCGGTGGGGACATGGCCCTTCACGGGCGCATTGCAGGCAGCCGGCCCCAATCTGCCGTGGCACAGGGCCACCTGTGCTGGCTGCCTGTGCCATCTGTGAGGGGGCAAGGGGGGAGCTGCTTGCCATCCCCCAGCCCGGGTCAGTGAGCAAAGGACAGCCTGGGTGGGGGGTGGCATGGCTGACACGCTCCATCCCTGATGCTGGCACCTGGCGCGAGCGAGAGGAGGGGGTGCTGGGGTGAGGGGATCCTCTGGTGGGGACAAGCAGCACCCAGGTACCCCCAGCTGGCTGCAGTGCCACCCTCCCCTCTGCCCCTCAACATCCCCACACTGAGCTGTGATATTGGGGGGTGTCTCAGCACACAGCTGAGCATGGGGAGGTCCTGTCCCACTCTGCTGCTGGCACAGGGGTGCCACTGTCACCTGGCAACGGCTCTGCTCTGCCCACCTGCCTGTGCGGGTGGCAGCCACCTGAGAGACCCAGACCATGGCCAGTGCCCACCGTGTGGCTGGAGCTGCACAACCACTGCAGCCGGGCACTGGCGGGGCCACACACCAGGAACCCCCACGGGCACGAGGCGGTGGCCATCCTGCTCACAGGGGACATCACCCTCCGACGAGCCGGTAGCGGAGCCAGCCCTGCGCCTTCCCACGGGAAGCTGGGACGTGTCACCTGCCACCGGCTGCTGGAAAGGTCACAGTGTCCTCCTGCCCTGCTATTTCTGGCCCCTGCCCTTTCACCGCAGGAGCAGGGAGATGCTCCTGGACCCCGCACGCGCCGACTCGGTGCCACCGCAGCCCCGACACCTGTGGCTACTGTGGGGGTGGCGGTACACTGGCCAGGCCCTGTATGGACCAGGGCTGCTGCTGTGGGGCCAGGAGAGCTGCAGGGGGTGCATCTGGTACTTGCGGTGCTGCTGGAGCCTCCTCGCTGCAAAACCCATGGCGGGGGGCTCTAAGCCAGGGGTCGTGGGCACAGGGGTGCTGCCAACACAACGGAGCTGAAGCAGCCCGGACTGCGCCTGGCGTGGGGTGGCAGGGGTGCAGCAGGGTTCGTGGGTGACGAGGGATCGCAGGGGATCCGTCCTTCTGGCAGGCTGGGAGGCAGCAGCTGGGGACCGTCAGCATCCCAGCGCAGGGACAGTGCTGGTGATGGAAGGGAGAGGTTTGGGAGCGCGGGGGGACAAGGGGCTGTGGGGTGCTCCTGGGTCTTACTAGCGCCAGCCAAAAATGGGGAGCAGAAAGGGAGCAGCCCTCGCAGACAACAGGAGACAGAAGAAAGGGGGTTCACCCTGAGAGCTGCCCTTTGCCCAAACCCACTGTGCTTTCTCCTAATCCTGGGAAACACCCGAACCTACACCCAAGCCCTCCTCTGCTGTGGTCCGGGCAGGACCAGCCCAGGGATCCCACTCTGGACCAAGCCCTACACGTGTCGGTTGATTTGCAGCCCCATGAGGAGCCTGTGCACCCCAGGAGGGCACTGGTGAGTGCCCAGCACTTGCCACTTCACCTCACACCCCTGGGGAGGGCTGTGGGCTCAAGAAGAGCCATGGAGGATCCCAGCTCCCATTTTCACCCTGCCCAGCTCGCCCAGCTCGCCCAGCTGGTGCTGTACGACCAGACCCAGCCCTGCTGTGCAGAGCCCAACCTGCTCCAGCTCTGGGGCGACTCGGGGAGGCTCTCAAAAAGCCCCAGGGAGCTTTTTCGTACCTCTTTGTTCATTGAGCAAAGCTATTCCCAGCCCTGAATCTATAGATTGGCCCTTAAACTACAACCACCTCCGGGGACCAGAGAAACAAAAGTGGGGTTTGGCTGAGGTTTGTTGTGTTTTGTGTTTCTCTCTTTTCTCTTCCTGCACAGACAGGCTTTGCCCAGGAGGGGTGAGCATGAAAAATGCATGTGGGGACTGGGGGAGCGCGAGCAAGGAGCTATCGATCAAGTATCTCTGAAAGCCACACAGCTGTGCCAGCCCCGCCGCCTCCCACGGCCCTGCCCGGCGCTCCCGGTGCCAGGCTGGTGCCCACCCCGGTTGGGCTGGCGAGGCTGGTGTTGTGCCCAGGAAGCCGAGCTGGGCAGGAGCAGCCAGATGCCTCTGCATCCCTGCCCTGCCAGTGGATCGCTCGGCCCTGCGTCGCGGCTGCTCCGTGTGCTGCGGCACGTCCAACACAGATGGCAGCCCAAAGACCACGGAGGGTGGCCCAGCCCGCCTCTTGGTACGAGAAGGGTGAGCCGAGGGCACCTCTGGCTCCAGCAAGTTGGGGTGTGGGGGTGATGTGCTGGGGCTGGACAGAGATCAGGGAGAGGGGTCCTGCTCCCAGCTCTGGAGCTGCGCCTGCTCCGGTCCCTGCAGAGCTGGAGCTGCCTCATGGCTGCGGATGGCACCGAGGAAGCCCAGGTGTGATCCCCAGAGCAGAGCAGGGCAGAGCGAGGGTGAAACCTTCTCCAGAAGGTGCTCATCAAGAGCAGGAACATCAAGGGCTGGCTGGGAGCGTGTGCTTCATGCTGTTGATGTCCCCCCACCAGTCTGGGTGCTGGGAGAAGGGGTGATGCTGACTTCAGCCTTCATCCTGGCTGAAAGCACCTTGAAATTCATCCCCAGTTTGGATTTGGGAAGGGAGGGGTAGGAGAGAACTGATGAGGAGGAAAGCAAGGAGAGATGGGGCTGATCTGAATCCCTGAAGGGGGAGAAATCCCTGAACATCTTTGCTTCTCCCTCTGGCAGGGCGCTGGCAGACGGTGCTGGGCACCTCTGGCTCTGCCTGCGGGTGCCAGGATGGGGGCACCCGGAGGCACCTGCTTTCTCCCGGGGGTGCAGCTGGGTGCTCTGTGTGCACGTCTGGGTTTTTGCAGTGGGGAAGCTCAGTCGGCAAGCAGAGGCTGGGGGGGATTTGCCCTCATTTCAGTGGGGCAAATCCAGGAGCCTTTGCCACCAGGAAGGGTTTCTCAAGGTCCCCCAGCTGTGCCCAGAGCCAAGGGGATGCAGCCAGCAGCAGCCGCTGGCCAGTGTCCTCTCCCCTCGCAGGGATGTGGTACAAGCCATGGGCAGGTGACTCCCAAGCATCTGCCAGCTGTCCCTGCATTGCCCAACCTGCTGATGCTGGACTGGCCAGAGCAACCGGGTTTGCCCCTTACCCAGGAAAAGCCTGGAGACAGCCTGGCCCTAGCCATTGCCTGGGTGGCAGGATGCTTGGCACAGACCCCTGGCTCCCTGCCCACCGGTGCCTTCTGATGGGGGGCATCAGACCTTGGGGCCGTAACCCAGCTGGGTCACACGCAGCTGCCTTCAGGATCAACAGCTCCAGCCGTGCCCAGTGCCCCAGTGCCCGTGGGCAGGGTGTGGAGTGCAGCCCCGCGACCCCATCCCAGTCCAGCGTAGGGGCGATGCAGCCGCCCCTCTCCCACCCTGCAGAGCTGGGTCTGCTCACGGAGCTGCCTCTGGCCAAGCGCTGCAGGTTCTCATCCGATTACAACATTAACCATGATCTAGGGCTGAATTCTGATGCCCAAGTGCAAAGCTGCCCCCCTGGGTTGACCCCCCTCCAGAGCACCGAGGCACTGCGGCAGGGCTGACGCCGTACAGGGCCAGTGGGCAGCATCGGAGGAAGGCGAAGCGACCTGGATGGGGAAACTGAGGCAGAGAACGAGGGAACGTCCTCAGCCTGGCCTCCCCCAGAATGATTTTACCATCGGTGCCCTCAGTGGGGGTTTATGAGCAGAAAATGCCCCCCAAATTAATTGCACTGGTTTCGTTCCTCTTTAACCCGTTTACAGTTCCATCTCTCTGCTTTTCAGAGGGGGGCTACTCAAGTCTGGGAATTCGCGGAGGTCCCCAGCCCCAGACCCAGCTGGGAGTCCCTACCCCCACGTCACCTGCAGATGCAGTTGGCACACCAGAGAACAGCAGAACGAAAGCCTCCAGCCCCAAACCCTGAGCGCGGCCGCGGCAAGCAGCCTGGATCGTCCGCCGTCCCGCAGGATGCAGACGGACTCCGGCACAAGATCTGTTCCCCGACCCCACAGACCCACCACCCCGGCCAGGCGCTGGCCCCAGCGCTTTGTCCTGGATGCCCCCAGCCCGCATCCCTCGACGAGCCCCGGTTGCTTTGCTGAGCGGACTCCAGCACGGGAAGGGGCAGGCGGCCGGCTGAGCACCGGCGCTTCCTGAACTGGTGGGATAATTCTTGTGGCCCTGCTGCAGAAGGGCGACCGCAGCCCCAGGGCGCAGCTGGGACGGTGCCCGGGCGGGCGATGTCCTGGAGCAGCCCGGCAGGAGCCGGCGCTACCCGCCAGCGGCGGCCGTCGATGGAACGAAAGCGGGGGCAAGCGAACGCGCCGCTGGGGCTGATGCTCTTCGGCTGGCGGCGTCGGTGTCTTGCAGGGGACACGGGCTGAGGCCGGGCTCTGCCAGACCCCGTGTCCCACGCACCCAACCAAACTCCAGCAGGCGCCGAAAAGGGATTAAAACCCTCCCCCGCCAACAGCGCAACGACCACCCCGTCCCAGCCCGCCCGCACGCAGCCGCTGGCGGGTCCCTCGCAGCTTCCCCCCGCCCAGGACACCCTCCCGGGGACCGGAGGACGTACCCTTCGCTCGCCGCTGCTCCGCTCCGCCTGACGTTCGCTCTGTGGCAGTGGGAAGCGGCTCGGATCCCGCGGTAGGTTATATATTGTCTGCAAGTCTGGCCCTAGGGCGTCCGTCGGTTGGTCTTGCTCTGCTCCTGCCCCTATATGGAAGATGCATCACATGCTCCGCGGCTCCCAGCGATCCGCCTGGCGAAAGGGGAACAGAAGACGGAGAGGAGGAAGGGGGAAGGAGGAAAAAAATGAAAGGGATCTTCATCATCATGAAAGAGACGGGGAGGATTTCTCAGTGGAGAACCCACCGGCCAGAAATCCCCGCCTGCCCCCCGAACTTCGCTGGCTCTCCTTTTGTTAGCCCTGGCTCCCAGTGGCCCCCTTTCATCTGATGTTCAAGGCCAGCGAGATGTGAAGGCGCCTTCGCCTTGATCCTGCGCCTGCTGAGCCGCCGAGCAGGTGAGGGGCTCCGGCTGTGCTTCCGACTGCCCCGTCTCCAAGGGCACTTAGCCCTCCCCGGTAATAGCCCACGGGCGGGCAGGAATGGGGCCACCCCAGGGCTTTTGGTCTCGGACACGCCAGGAAAACAGGTCCTGGGGCACCAGGGCCACCACGCTGGGGCAGAGCTGCTGAGGGAGCTTCTTGTGGACGTGAGGGCTGGCCAGGAAGGGCTCTGTGTGGTGCTGGGACCCCATCCGAGGGAAAGGGGGTGTAAGGGGGGAGTGCGGGTGTCCCCACCACCACTGCGGGGCCGGGACGGGAGGGACAGGCAGGAGGCTGCTGCTCCCACTGCCCTGCCAGGTGCCCCCGATGTTTTGAGGACAATTCTCCAGCAGGGACACAGGGGTGCACACCCGGGTCAGAGGCTGCAGACTGTGGCCAGCAACCCCCGTCTCACCATCTTCTACACCAGGTGTTACCTGATGGCTCCTCAGCCCTTGACGTGGCCATCACCAGCCCAGCAGCACCCCAAGGCAGAGCTTCTCCACTCACCCTCTGTGTCTCTCAGCCCCAAGTCAAGCAGAACACATCTGTCTCCTCTTTGGGGAGCTGGAGCTCCCCCAGGAAAGCCCTGAGTGGTGTCACTGGTCCTCCACCTGAGGAGCTGCAGGGCCAAGGGTCAGGCTGGTGCTGTGTCTGCGCAGAAGGCGTCCATCTTCCTCAGAGCTGCCCTGAGCTGAGGTGTCCTGCCTCAGGGCTCATGTACCCACCCTGCTGAAGCTCCTCCCTAGGCAGCCTCACCAGCTGCCATCTTCCTGAGGACTTTGGAGGGCAAGTCCTGGAGTGGCCAGTGCTGGACTGACCCAGCTTTGCCTACCTGGACCGTGGTTTCCCCAGAGCCACGTGTCTTGCTGAGCTGGCCCCTGCTCCACTGACCCAGCCTGCTCCAAGGGGTTGGGAGCAGGAGCCAAGGGGTCGAAGCGACTGAGACAAACAATGTCCTGGTGGGTCTCTAAATACTCCCACATTGACCAACAGCTCATGAAGGCTTTGGAAGGTGACGTGTGAGCAGGTCTGGCCGGGTACTGCTGGGCTGGGAACTCCAGCAGGAGCTGCTGAATATCGAGAAGTCATGGCTGGTTCATCAAGTCCCTCATCTGTGTCTGGTGGAAAGCTTGTAGAAGGCTTGGCTGAGCTTGGTCTGCTTTTGTCCTTGGAGTTCTCCCATCGAACACCACCCAGAGACCCCGCTAGGACATCTCTTGGCATGACCCTGGGTAGCCACTGGCTTCTCGTCTAACACAGGAGAGGGCTCAGTGAGGGAAGTCCCACCTCAGTTCCAGAGGGACCCTGACAATGTTCTCCAGAGCTCGTGCAAATGGTCTGCTTCCCTCTTGGGAAGAGCCATTCCCTTGACCACAACCTTCTGCAAGTCAGATGGACAATTATCTGTGCATATTGGGTTTTTGGAAGGAAGTTTGCCCTCTGAGGACCACAGATGGGACCAGTTCCCATTCCCATGGAGTCTAGCATCTGGTAGACTTTGTCCTTCTGCCCAGAGCTAAAGACAGGCTTTGTCTCTTCATTTTCCCTGTCCAGCTGAAAGCCCCATCAGGAGGGTTTGGTTGAGGGCAGCTAGTGGTTCAGGGGTTTGGGGTAGACAGCTGAGCTTCATGATCTTGAAGGTCTTTTCCAACCCTGCTGTCAAGGGGGACTGGACTGGATGATCTTTTGAGGTCCCTTCCAATCCCTGATGATTCTATGATTCTGTGACAGGTGGGGATGGCTGCTTCCTACAATTCCAGCCTGACTAAGGTCAGAGAGCTTTGTCCTCGGAGGAACCATCCTTCCCCAAGTCAGCCTTATCTTTGCAGCTGGCCTCAAGCCAGCGAGAAGAACCTCCATGGGACCCACCAGAGCCCCGCCGGGGCAGTGCGCAGTGGTCAGCGGGGAGGTGGGGCAAGTCCCCTATCGCTCTGTGGGTCGTGGGGTGATGGAGACCATCAAACAGAGGCTGCCATAAGTGATGGAGAAGGCAGCAAGGCCTGAAGCTGCGGCAGAGGAACCCAAGAGGCCGGAGGCAGCTGCTCTGGCAGAGCGACGCTGGAGCCCACATCCCTCCCTCCTGCAATTAAAAAGGCAGGAGCGGGGAAGTGAGCAGCTTCGCTCGTGACCTTTCCCTCTCGCGGGTCTCAGCCCGCCTCGCTTCACACACCAGCATCAGGAGCCGACAGCCGGGCTGGGACCTGGCACACCGGCGGCGGCGGCGGCACAGACCTACCCGAGGAGCGCGGCCGCGCGCGGGCTGCCGCGGGGAGGGGGGAGCGGGCAGGGGGAGCTCCTCGCCAGCTCCTCCCGAGGTCCAGTGAGAGGTGTCTGTAGGGCTCATCGCGAAGAATGTCAGGGTGCATGTGCTCCGCGAGATGGCCTTTCAGAAGGCATCAGTCCCGCTGTCACGCAGCCGGCCGCAAATCGGGAGTGACAGCTGTCTCGGCGCGCACCATCCATCTGTGGCAAATGTGTCAGCTAGCTGAGCACTCCCGAGGAAACTGCCACGGAGCCGGCCGGGAGGAGGGAGACGGGGGGACGACCGGCAACACGTTCGCTGAGCGGGGCCGAGGCGCTCGGGAGAGACACACCAAGGGCTGTCCTGTGGTGGGCACCTCCGTGGAGATGGCCACCAAAGAGCAGCACGGCGGCCGCCTGCTCCAAGAGCCCTCTGTGTGCCACAGGAGGAAAGAGGAGGGCAGATGGACTTGCCCAAGACCACGGCTGGAGTTGCAGCAGTGCCAAGGCCACCCCAGCAGCTCAACACTGCCCAAGAACATGTGAGCAGTGATGATGTGGTGTGGACACCCCTATGGATGTTCTTACCCTGTGGATATTGTCTTCCTCTTTCCTCCTCTGCCCTCTTCTCCTTTCCACTCTGATGGTGGAACCAGTAGTTTGTGTTGCTTGGCGTCTGGTCTTGATGTTGCTCTAGTGAAGACCTACTGAGGACATGTTCAGGACCTATTGAGGACTTACTCAGGACCTACTGAGGACTTATTGAGGACCTACTGAGGACTTATTGAGGACCTACTCTGGACCTACTCAGGACCTATTGAGGACCTATCGAGGACATACTGAGGACCTATTGAAAACCTATTGAAGACTTACTGAGGACCTACTGAGAACCTATTGAGGACCTATCAAGGACCTATTGAGGACTTATTGAGAACCTACTGAGGACCTACTGAGGACCTATTGAGAACTTTCTGAGGACCTACTGAGGACCTACTGAGGACCTATTGAGGACCTATTGAGGACTTACCGAGAACCTTTTGGGGACCTATTAAGAAGAGAGAAGAAGAGAGAAGAAGACAGAAGAGGACAGAAGAGGATAGACTAGACTAGACTAGACTAGACTAGAGAGTTCATTTGGAAGGGCCAGACAGGGCCCTTCCAGACCAACTGCAACCCTTTCAAACACCTATGGTCAGGAGCTGGCAAGTAACCTGACCCAAAGCAACCTGGGCAAGCAACCCAAAGGCTTTTCTTCCTCAGAATTCACTGTGGTTTCAAGGAAAACTTCCCAGCAAAGGAGGCGTGAAATCCTTGGCACTGGCTAGCAGAAAGAAGCCGGACATCTCCGTCGTGCTACGGCGCCGGTGAGGAAGCCCCCAAAGCACAAGCAGTGACATTTCCATGTTGGCAGCCCCACGCAGCGGGCTGGGGATGCTCAGGGGAGCGGAGCAGGGTGGGGGGCTGCCAGGGCAGAGGACCCCCCCAGCTGGGAGAAGGGAATGGTGAGGTGCAGGCCAGAGACCGCGCTGGCGCCTGCAGAGTTGTACAAGATGCTTCAAATTCAGAGCGATTGGAGCTGACACCGGCAGCTACGGACCAGTTACAGCACTGGGATGAGCACTGTGGTGCTCCTCTTGTTGGAGTGATCCTGCTCTGGCAGGGGCATTGGGCTGGATGATCTTCTGAGGTCCCTTCCAATCCCTAATGTGCTGTGATTCTATGATGATTCCATGATGATTCCATGATGATTCCATGATGATTCTATAACTTCTCCAGTGAAGTGATCCTGCTGTGGCAGGAGGGTTGGACTGGATGATCTTTCAGGGTCCCTTCCAATCCCTGATGCTTCTATGATGATTCTATGATTCCCATCTGCCTTTCAGCTCCCAGGGCATTTGGAAGGAGAGCTGCAGGTGAAGAAGAACCTGTGGGTTTGGTGACCAGGCTCCCCAAAGCCACGTTTCAGGCTCAGCTTGAGAACAGAGGGGGCAAAAGCACTGAAAAAGCAAATCAGCTCACGAAAGGGTTAACTCTGTGTTTCTTAGGCAGCTAAGGACAGCTGGAAATCAGGGCAGATGAGTTAAAGCAAGCTGTGGAATAAAAACCATCCAGGGAAATGTGGGAAGGTGAGACAGGAGGCAAATATAGTCCCAGCACAAGCTGTCACGGGTAATAGAGCGTCAGGAATCAGCCTCTAAACAAGTGACTCTCTCCACATCATTAAAACTGCAGCTTGTCTGGTTGCCTGGCTGGCATCTTCAGAAGCCTCCAGGACCATGAGAACCATGAGGGGCTCTGCACAAGACCTAGTTCAGCTGACCTGGCTGCATCATCACTCGCAGATCTCCCAACAGATGAGGCTGACAGAGAGATTGAAGCACTTTTACCCCTCTGACCCTGCATCTCACTGCTGTTAGAGACTTTCACAGGTGTCCTGGTTGCCACAGGTCTCTGTCTGCCAGGGTTTCATGGGGACACGAGACTTGCACATCAATAACACCCCTCTGGGCAGGTATTTTAACCGCTTGCTCTTCCTCTCTCCTCAAAACTCTCCCGGCACTAAGCTTTGGTCTGTGGGAAGTGGCCTGGCCACGTCCCTGGCAGCTGGGCACACACGGGGGCCACCAGGATGTAGGAGTCTGGCTGCAGAGCTGATCCTGCCCTTTGGGATGCTCCCACCACCCGCACCGAAGGGCATCCTCACAGGGACCCCTCTGCCTTCAGGGTGTCTCTGCTCTTGCTCCCTTGGAGAGGTGCTTTTCTCCAGCCTGGGCTCCTGTCAAAACTGACTGCGTGGTGGGCCACCATCCTCTTCTCTCCCCAAGGGTCTCCCATCTCTTCCTCACAAAGAAGGCTTCTTCCCTTCCTGGGTGGCAGAGGGGGAGCTGTGAGAGGCACCATACCTGGAGGTGCCAAGGAAACGGGCAGAGATGGCGCTTCAGGGGATGGCTCAGGGATCATAATTGCAGATGTTTGGGCTTCATGACCTTGATGGACGTCGAGGATCCGATGATTCTCTGCTCCCACAGCCCCATTTCCAGCCCACCGCAGAGGCCACCCTCCACAGCCTACCTGCCTTGGCCACCGGGACGGGCCCTGCGATGTCTCAGAGCGACAGCGGCGCGGCTGACCCCGCACGCAGGGTCCTGCCCGGGGCCAGGGTGTCTGCTCGATGCACAGGTTACTCTGCGCTGCCTGATGGAGTCCGGCTGCCTTCAAGAGCCATTAGCACCAGGGCGGGGAGAAAGGAGCCACCACAGGCACCAAGGGGGTCCCGGCGGTGCCGGGGAAGGTCCTCTCTGGGCTGCTGAGGTGAGGACAACAGGGAGACTCTCACAGCTGAGAAATAAGAGCAACAAGGGTGATGAAGGGAGTGGAGCATCTCCCTGGTGAGGAGAGGCTGAGGGAGATGGGTCTCTTGAGCTTGGAGGAGACTGAGGGGTGACCTCATTGATGTCTGTAAATATGTGAGGGGTAGGTGTCAGGAGGATGGAGCCAGGCTCTGCTCAGGGGCATCTAGTGATAGGACAAGGGGCAATGGGTGTCAGCTGGAACAGAGGAGGTTCCATATGAATGTGAGAAGGAACTTCTTCCCACTGAGGGTGATGGAGCCCTGGAAGGGGCTGCCCAGGGGGGTTGTGGAGTCTCCTTTCTCTGGAGATGTTTAAGACCCACCTGGACATGTTCCTGTGTGATGTGGTCTAGGTGATGCTGCTGTGGCAGGGGGATTGGACTAGATGATCTTTCAAGGTGGCTTCCAATCCCTGATGTTCTGTGATTCTGAGTCTCACCTCAGTTTTGATCACCAGCATCTGTCCCCAGGCCATGTTCCTGTCCTCCAGTCCCCAGCAGGACCTTCCCATTCCTGTCCCCTGCCATATCCTCTGCCTGTGAGACCTGAGGCAACATCTCCTGAGCTGTTTGGGCTGGTTGGCCTGGAGATGATTCCAGAAGATAGTGATGGCCCAGCAATGTTCCTCTGGAAACAGGAGGCAGCACGAGGGGTCTTTGTCTCACCCTGAGCTGAGAAGCTTCACAAAACCTCCTGCCCCTTCTGAAACTTGGGCTGTTTTGCCCAGTTCAGTTGAAACCAGACCAAACACTTGGGAAGCTGAAGGGCACCAGGTGAGTTTCACTCCTTCGTGGCAGCAGGTTGTGGCCACGGACTATGTTGGAACCAGTGAATGGTCAGGAGCTGGGAGCAAGGAAGAGGGAGGATGAAGCTGGGGTGAGGATGGTTCAAGGGGCTTTGGAAACCCGGGGGAGACAAGAACGAGGGTCCAGTGGTGTCTGCGCGGTGCCGGGAAGATGCGGGGAGCGAAGGAGAGAGGTGCCACCCTGCGCTGCAGGGACAACCCGCCGCGCCGCAGCGCTCGGGGCGGTGGGGGCAGAGCCCAGGCAGCTTCAAAGCGGCGACGTGCGGCGGGGCAAGGGCCGGCGAGCAGGGAGGAGCCGGAGAGCCAGCGGCTGCCCTGCCCGGCAGCCAGGGAAGAGAAAACCATCAAAACCCTCACGTTGGCTGGAAGGTGCTTTGCGAAGTATTTATGAGCAGCCCTCTTTAAAAATGGATCAGCTGTGCGGGGAGGCTGAGGAGCTCCTGCGAGCTGCGCTGCCCAAGGAAGGGCAAGAGGAGCCCGTCCGTGGGGAGGCAGCATCCCCCGTGGGCTGCAGGACCTGCGCTGCCCCATCAGGATCGGCTCTGGAGGGCGAAACATCCGCCACCTCCTTCCTCCAGGAGCCAAGTCCGTGTCCTGCCAGTTTTGAGGGGCTGCTGTGACACCCGCTGCCAGCTCTGCAAAGCTGCTGCTCCCTGCGGGCAGGGGACAGAGCAGAGGAGACGGGGCGCCCTCGGTGCCCGGGACTGGCCGGCGGCTGGGAGAGCCACGAACAGCCGAGGAAGGGAGCGGAGTGCTCGGAGGTGGAGGACGGAGAGGAGGTTTGCGGAGCGGGGGCGAGGGCTGGCTGGGAGCGGTGCGGCGGCTGAGCGGGGCTGTGCGGTGTGGCGACCGGCTCCGGCGCCCTTCCGCAGCCCCGCAGACTCAGCACCGCAGCGCCCGTCCTCCGCGGGGACCGCCCCGTCCCGCCGCGCTCGGCGGCTCCCGGCGCTGGGAAGAGCCACGGCCCGTCGGCGCGGCCGCCTCGACGCGAAGTGACGTGGACCAGCTGCTCGGTGCAACGCGACCTCCCGCGGGGACCGGCGCGGGGGCATCGCCCGAGCTGGGTGCCCCCCTGCTCGCAGCCAGCCGACGGGGTGTGAGAAAAAGAGCAGCGCTGTCAGGGCCCATCAGCCGGCCCCGGCGCTGATGGCCACGGGGCCAGCGGCGGCGCAGGGAGCCGGGTTGGCAGGATGGGCACCGCGGAGGCTGGTGGCAGGGGTAGAGGGGAGCCGCCGCGGGGACCCCGAGGATAAGGGACGTGCACAGCACTGGTGGATCCTCTTGCACCTGGATGGATGAGGCTCGTAAGAGGCAGGATGAGAGCAGCTCTGGGGAGGAGGAGGATGAAGAAGGCAAAGCTGGGGTCTGACTGGGCACCCAATGACAGGATCACAGAGCATCAGGGATTGGAAGGGACCTCGAGACATCATCCAGTCCAACCCCCTGACACAGCAGGGTCACCCAGACCAGGTCACACAGGAACAGACCCAGGTGGGTTTGAAATGTCTCCAGAGAAGAAGACTCCACAACCCCCCCTGCCAGTGCTCTGTCACCCTCACTGGGAAGAGGTTCCTTCTCACATTCATGTGGAACCTCCCATGTTCCAGCTGACAGCCACTGCCCCTCATCCTGTCAGTAGATGACACTGAGCAGAGCCTGGCTCCAGCCTCCTGACACCCATCCCTCACATATTTACAGACATTAATGAGGTCACTCCCCAGTGTCCTCCAAGCTCAAGAGATCCAGCTCCCTCAGCCTCTCCTCATCAGGGAGATGCTCCACTTCCTTCATCATCCTCGTTGCTCTGTGCTGGACACCCTCCAGCAGCTCCATGTCCTTGTTGAACTGAGTGGCCCAGAACTGGACCCCGACCCTGCACCTGCTGGCCACTGAAGTGCCTCCAGACGAGCAAGAACCTGATTTCCTAGACCCCTGCCCACAGGACATTTTTGTTCCCCCTTATGATGTAAACTCCAGGGTTTGGTTGCTCAGAGAACCATAAATAACTGGAAGGAGAAGAGCAAAGGTACCTTGGTCCCTGGGAGAGCTGCAGGCTCCCCAGAGCATCTCCAGGGACCCAGTGCTCACTCACAGAGCTGAGATAACCCCACGGATGGATTTCACAGCAAAACAGGTCTTTGCAGACCCTGATCTGCCTGTGTCCATTGATCTGCCCTGACCCGCTCAGCCTGGCACCATGACCTCTCTGTCAGGGGAAAAGGACAGGCTGGGACCCCAGGACATCCCCAGCAGGTGGTACCTCCGGTGAGTGGGTGGGGTGAGTGAGTGGGTGGGGTGAGTGGGTGGGGCTGGGATAATTAATGGGTGTAAATTCCGAGCAGGCTCCAGTCCCTCAAGTGGTCCTGGCTCTCCTCTGGAGGATGAGGAGCTGCCAGCAGGTCGGGATCACACTTTTGGGAAGAAGACTGCAGTTGGGTGCTGCTGGAAAGGCTGAGCTGATGGCCACTGGTGTCAGAAGGGGTGTGTTGCTGGAGACTGGGCTGGGGGAGCAGGTGAGAGCAGTTGTCCCCAGGCCCTTGCTGAGGAGCAGTTCTGGTGTCAGAGTCTGTGCATCAGCATCTGTGCATCAGCATCTCTGGGCACCAGTTGCTTTCAAAAGCACCAGATGCTTTTCCCATCCCAAAGGATGAGCAGTGCAGCCCTCACGAAGACACAACTGTTCCTGCAGATCCCACCCTGCTGAGGACGAGTGGAGGCAGCTCTTGAGGTCTCCCAGATGGAGCAGTGTGAGGCCAGTGGGGTTGGGCTCGGGGGGTGCTGCAGGAGGGGCTGCTTCTCACAAGGGTGAGGAAAGCAGGAGGTCACCCTCAAGGCAGGGCAGGGAGGGGAGTTGTTCTGATATTAATATGGAACCTCCTCTGTTCCAGCTCACACCCACTGCCCCTTGTCCTATCACTAGATGACCCTTAGCAGAGCCTGGCTCCATCCTCCTGACACCCACCCCTCACATATTTATAGACATTAATGAGGTCACCCCTCAGTCTCCTCTTCTCCAAGCTCCAGAGAGCCAGCTCCATCAGCCTCTCCTCATCAGGGAGGTGTCCTACCCCCTTCATCATCCTCACTGCTCTGTGCTGGACTCTCTCCAGCAGCTCCATGTCCTTGTCAAAATGAGGAGCCCACAACTGGACACAACACTCCAGCTGCGGTCTCACCAGGGCAGAGTAGAGGGGCAGAAGAACCTCTCTCGATCTGCCAACCACCCCACTTCTGATCCACCCCAGGATGCTGTTGGCACTCTTGGCCACAAGAGGGAGACACTGCTGGCTCATGGCCACCCTGCTGGCCACCGGGACCCCCAGGTCCCTTTCTCCTCCACTGCTCTCCAACAGCTCAGTCCCCAGCCTACACTGGTCCCTGGGGTTGTTCCTGCCCAGATGCCAGACTCTACTCTGCCCTTGTTATGGTTCATTAGATTTCTCCCTGCCCAGCTCTCACTGACTGGCACTGGCTCCCAGCTCTGTGTCATCAGCAAACCTGCTGACAGAGCCCTCTAATCCCTCATCCAAGTCATTAATTAATAGATTGAATAGAACTGGTCCCAGTACCGACCCGTGGGGGACTCCACTAGACACAGGCCTCCAGCTAGGCTCTGTTGACCTCTACTCTCTGCAGCCAGTCCATGATCCACCACACCACCCGGTCATCCAGGCCACACTGCCTCAGTCTGGCTGCGAGGACGCTGCAGGAGACCTCCTCTTGTGTCCCTGCATCCTCTGGCTAGAGACTTGTCATCATCCCAAGTGGCCACCCCCTCCTTCCAAGACCTATAGACAATAGTCACTTGGCCACGGTCCTGCTCCCCACATGTGGTGGGAGCTGGGCTGGTGTGAAGGATATGCAGGGAACGAACGGTCCCCTGAAGCAGGTGGGAAAGGGAGGCTGTTGCAGCAGCTCGCTGAGGTGGGTCTCACGGGAGCTCTGCCAGTGAGGACTTCTACCCTGGTTTCTACCTCCTGGTGGCATCTCTGGGACAGTCCTCCAGCCAAACTGGAGAGATGCTGCTGAGCCTCCTCTCTTGACCTCCGTGCAAAGGGCTCCATCGCCACCACCCTCTCGTTGCCACCCCCCACCCTCCATCCCATTCAGCCCGGAGGCGACCGGGGAAAGGTGAGGACCAGGGAGGCAGCTCTCTGGTTCACCGACCCCATCTCCCCAGGGCACCGCGGGCACCCGGGCACCATTAGCGTGGCTGGTTGTTACTGTCGCTGCTGATTCCTGTTCCCTTCCGCCTCCTTCTCCCCGACTGGCCTGGTGGCCCTGTCATTACCAGGTTTCCCCAGCTGCCTGTCAGGGTCCTACTGGCCTCAGCGTTGCCTCAGGCTCTCGGATAACAAACAAGGCGCAGAAGAGTTCTGGGGCTTCCGTGGCCTTAATTAGCCGGTGTCGTTTTGGGGACGCTGTGTCCTGCTGGCTGCCAGGAGGCTGCGACAGCTCAGGAGGCTTCTCTGGGCGCTTCCAATTAGAGGGGGCTTCAGCCACCAGCAGCCGGCCCCGAACACACAGGAGCCCTCGTGTCCTGCCCAGAGACTGCCAGCCCCTTGTGCCCCCGATGAGCACGACCTGTCGCTGCCGCGGCGCTGCCGGCCCTCGCCGCATTGCTCCCGGCGCAGCGGACGGCGGGACAGAGGAAGCCACGGGTGAGTCCGTGCTCAGAGGTGGCGTGGACGGTGGTGCAGAGTGTTTTCCCACGATGGCTGACACACCAGTCCTGGGGGAGCCGCTGCCTGGAACCAGTATGGGTTGGGGACTGACCTGCTGGAGAGCAGAGGAGGAGAAAGGGACCTGGGGGTCCCGGTGGCCAGCAGGGTGGCCATGAGCCAGCAGTGTCTCCCTCTTGTGGCCAAGAGTGCCAACAGCATCCTGGGGTGGATCAGAAGTGGGGTGGTCGGCAGATGGAGAGAGGTTCTTCTGCCCCTCTACTCTGCCCTGGTGAGACCACAGCTGGAGTGTTGTGTCTAGTTGTGGGCTCCTCATTTTGACAAGGACATGGAGCTGCTGGAGAGAGTCCAGCACAGAGCAGTGAGGATGATGAAGGGGGTAGGACACCTCCCTGATGAGGAGAGGCTGAGGGAGCTGGGTCTCTGGAGCTTGGGGAGGCTAAGGGGTGACCTCATTAATGTCTCTAAATATGTGAGATGTCATATAAGGGTGGGTGTCAGGAGGATGGAGCCAGGCTCTGCTCAGGGGCATCTAGTGATAGGACAAGGGGCAGTGGGTGTCAGCTGGAACAGAGGAGGTTCCTTCTGATGAAGGAACTTCTTCTCAGTGAGGGTGACAGAGCCCTTGAACAGGCTGCCCAGGGGGGTTGTGGAATCTCCTTCTCTGGAGATGTTTCAAACCCACCTGGATGTGTTCCTGTGTGACTTGGTCTAGGTGATGCTGCTGTGTCAGGGGGATTGGACTGGATGATCTTTCGAGGTCCCTGATGATTCTATGTTGGTGCAGAGCCTGTCTGTGTTTTCCCACAGCTGTCACCAGTCCTGGGGGAGCAGCTGCCTGGTGTCACTGGACACAGCAGGTCTCTGCTGTCCCTGCACTGGCAGGATCAGCCTGTACAGCTACAAGGCTGGTGGGACAGCTTCTCAGATGGTTCCTCCTTGGCAACAGCCTCCTCGGGAAGAGATGCAGTCCAAGGAGACCGTAGGTGTAGATGCTGGCTGTGAGCATCTACAGACAAACATCAACGTTCCCAGGCTGCCAGGGCCTTCCTGGCTACAAACTGAGCTAGAGCTCAGTCCTGGCTGTGACCGGTCACCTCGGACACCTGCCTTCCCCTCAGCTGCGAGGAGGTCCCTTGGAGCCACCCGTCCTCCACCGCTGCTCTTCCTTCCCTCACTGCTGCAGTAGGGCAGCAGCACCCAAGAGTCAGCCCCGCAGCCCCCTCAGGCAGGGGCAGGGGGCCACTGACTTCTCCCGGGGCTGAAAAGGAGCAACCAAAAACTCCTGGAAGCGGGGGTCACCGCCTCACCCCCAGCCCCGGGGACACTGCACCCCTCCACACCCCGGCTCCGTGGCTCCGGCGGGATGCTCCAAGGGTTAACGGCGCGCAGCAGCCGTCCGTGTTCTCCGCGATAGCCCCGACAGCAGCCCCGCACGGCTGTCGCTTTCATTAGGGCCGGGGAGATGAGCCCTTGGGGGGCTCGGGAGGCTCGGGGCCGAACACGCGGGTTCCCGAGCGACCCGACGGGGTTTAAACCGCCCGCCAGCGGCGCCGGCGTTCGCTCGGACCACGGAGAAGGACTCCCCGGCCCCTTCGCCGGCTCCTAGCCCTTCCCAGGTGGGTGCCCCCGACCCCGATGCAGCCGAAGGTCCCGCCGCGACCCACGCGGGGTGGCCCCGAGCGGCGGTGTGCGGGAGGTGTGCGGGGCGGCTGTCACATCGCATCAGCATCCCGGCCCCCTGAGGACCCGGGCGCGGAAGGAGTCGGCAGCTCTCTCGGTCGAGCGGCTGGGCAGAGCCAGGGGTGCTGCGGGAGCCACCGGGTGCGGGGAGCGCCCGGGGATGCTCCAAGCGGCAAGCGCGGGGCTCGGGCTTGGGTTTGT
Organism: Rhinopomastus cyanomelas; assembly: GCA_013400115.1. NCBI lineage: Eukaryota > Metazoa > Chordata > Aves > Bucerotiformes > Rhinopomastidae > Rhinopomastus > Rhinopomastus cyanomelas. Next base: position 70,738 of record VXBP01005304.1, on the reverse strand, counting down.
CTTCCCTTTGGAGCCACGGGAGGGAAAGCGAGGTCCTGCTCGGCGAGTAGGAGCGCTCATCGCCCAGCTGACCCCAGGCATCGCCGATCTCCCAGAGCTTGGTGTGCCCTGCGTGTGCCCTGCGTGTGCCCTGCGTGTGCCCTGCGTGTGCCCTGCGATGCCGAGCCCCGCGGCAGCGCTGGGGCGGCGGCTCTGCTGGGGCTGGAGCCCTTCCTCTCCCCGTCACCTCCTCTAGGCGGGGTCGGGGGGGTCCGGAGGAAGTTGCCAGAGTCTGGATCATTATCATCTTGTTTTTCAGCTGCTGCATCTCCCAGAGCTCCAGCTGCTGGTGCCCCCTCTGCATCCCTCCTGCCCTGCGCCTGCAGGGCACTGCTAGGGCCAGAGGAAAGCATCTGCTGGGGAGGGAAACTGAGGCAGGGACGCGGATCCAGAGTCTTGCTGGGTGGGCTTCGGGGCTGTCGTGGTGCTGGCCCCAGAGGAACCACTGAGCAGGAGCTGTTGTGCAGCGGACACAGGCAAGGAGGCCACTGGGATCATCCTTCCTGAGCGAAGGAGCTGGAGAAGCTGGTGTCACTTGGGAGTGGTGGGGCCACGGTGGCCCACACAGAGGCGCTGACCCGTGCAAGCCTTCCCCTGCCCTGTGTGACGTCTCAGAAGGTGATGGAGGTCAGTCATGTTCCAAGCTTCCTGGTCCACACCTGCCTGGAGGAGGACCAGCAAGGGTCAGCGCTGCAGGGAGTCACTGATGGGGCACTGGGAGGGCTGAAGAATGGCTGCTGTGTTTTGAGGGGACAGTAGGGTGGGATGGAGCAGAACTCTGTCCTGTTTCGTATGACCCCATCGTCCTGGAGCTGTCCAGGAGCTCTGTTCCTGCTCTGGAGGTTGGCGTCCTGGCTGTGTGCACTGGAGTGACCCCAAGAACTTTGGGGCACACTGTGTGGCACCAACTGCCTCCTTACAGAGCTCCAGCACCCGTGGGCCACCGGAGATGCTCTGGGCCACCCTGTGCTCACCCTCCCTGATGTGTAGGGTGCTCAGCAGAGCTTGCCTGGCACCAGAGAGCCTCCTGAGTGGGAGGCACAGGACCTCCCCAGCAGCCCTTTCTCAGGGACCAGAGACGTTCACACAGGGCTACGAGGCAGCTGGCAGTGGCCGCAGGAGAAGGGGCACCCACAGGTGAGCAGTGAGATGTCCCACAGCCCCAGGACACGCTGCTGGAGCAGAGGGCTCTGCAGCTCCTCCCCGCTGATCCCACAGAGGACCAAACCCAGGGACCAGGGCTCCAAACCAGCCTCCCCGTGCGGTGCTCAGCCCCAGCGCCGAGCTCAGCCTCCGCGGAGCAGCCTGTGTGACTAGCGGGGCCGGGCTGGTGGCTGGCAGTAATTACCGAGCCGCCCACAGCTGAAGGGGACCATATGGTAGGGAAAAGGAAACTCGCTTGTATTTTTCCGCACCCCGGGGCTCAGCCTTTCTGGGGCTGTCACAGCCCATTTGTGCTGCCTGAGCTGCGGCGCCCCGGCCGCCTCTGCGTGAGGCTGCGGCCCTGAGCCTGCTCCTGGTGCTCGCTGCTCCCGCCGATCCCGGTGCCGGGAACCCAGCCGGTGGCTCCATGGGGTCACAGAATCACAGAGCANACCACCCCCATTCTGATCCACCCCAGGATGCTGTTGGCACTCTTGGCCACAAGAGGGAGACACTGCTGGCTCATGGCCACCCTGCTGGCCACCGGGACCCCCAGGTTCCTTTCTCCTCCACTACTCTCCAACAGCTCAGTCCCCAGCCTACACTGGTCCCTGGGGTTGTTCCTGCCCAGATGCCAGACTCTACTCTGCCCTTGTTATGGTTCATTAGATTTCTCCCTGCCCAGCTCTCACTGACTGGCACTGGCTCCCAGCTCTGTGTCATCAGCAAACCTGCTGACAGAGCCCTCTAATCCCTCATCCAAGTCATTAATTAATAGATTGAATAGAACTGGTCCCAGTACCGACCCGTGGGGGACTCCACTAGACACAGGCCTCCAGCTAGGCTCTGTTGACCTCTACTCTCTGCAGCCAGTCCATGATCCACCACACCACCCGGTCATCCAGGCCACACTGCCTCAGTCTGGCTGCGAGGACGCTGCAGGAGACCTCCTCTTGTGTCCCTGCATCCTCTGGCTAGAGACTTGTCATCATCCCAAGTGGCCACCCCCTCCTTCCAAGACCTATAGACAATAGTCACTTGGCCACGGTCCTGCTCCCCACATGTGGTGGGAGCTGGGCTGGTGTGAAGGATATGCAGGGAACGAACGGTCCCCTGAAGCAGGTGGGAAAGGGAGGCTGTCGCAGCAGCTCGCTGAGGTGGGTCTCACAGGAGCTCTGCCAGTGAGGACTTCTCAGGTGTGGGGACAAGTGTGGTACCTGACCTAGAGTCTGGAGAAAAGAAGGCTCAGGAGAGACCTTCTCATGCTCTGCAACCCCCTGAAATTCAGGAGGTTGGACTGAGGTGGGGATCTGTCTCTTCTCCCCAGGAAGGGGTGACAGGGTGAGAGGAAACCACCTCAGGGCGCCGCAGGGGAGGTTGAGGTTGGCCCTGAGGAACAATTTCTGCCCAACAAGGGTTGTCCAGGCTGCCCAGGGCAGTGGTGGAGTCCTGGTGCCTGAAGGGGTTGCAAAGCTGTGGAGCTGTGGGGTGAGGGACAGGGGTTAGAGGGTTCCTGGCAGTGCTGGGGCACTCAAGGAGCTTAAAGGGCTTCTCCAACCAAAACACTCTGATGGCCTCTACGAAGCTGCCAAGAGGTGCTGGGGTGGCCCTGGTGCCATCTGATGTGGGCAGGCTTGTGGTGAATTTGTCCGGGAAAAGGAGGGGACAGATGCCTCAGCAGAGTTTCCTCAAGGGCGACCCCGTGGTGTGGGTCTGGGCCAGCATCTGCCTGGGCATCCCCTCCAGCATAACCAGAGAGCAGCAGTGGCTGCCAACTGGGCACAGTGTCATCCTTGGAAAGCGAAACCTCCCTTCGCATTTAGAGAGAGGAGATCCCAGTCCCTGCCCAGACTCACTGCTGCTGCCAGGGGGCTCCTGGATGGGCTGGGCTGCAGAAGCAGCTTTGTCTTGAGCTGGAGGGGCTCCAGCTGCAGAAGGAGGAGATTAGGACCCTCCAGTCTGACTGGTCCGGGACCTTTGGGGGATGCAACAGCTCAGAGCTCTTCAGGACGCTGCCCTGGGGTGAACTGCCAGGGGTAGTCATCCAGCCACCGCGTCTGACCCCTGGAGGGAAGGTTTTGCTTGTCCCAGCCAGGTGGACGCTGCCCACAAGATGCCACAGCAGCATCCGGGGGTTAGTTTTGGTTTGTGTCTTCAGGGGTCACTCAATGGGCAGAGAGAGCTCAGCCTCCAGCAGTGCCCTGGGACTGAGGAGGAAACATGGGGCTGTACCCGTGTGCCCTGGAGCTGCCCTCCCTGCGGTGCTGGGCACCCCCTGGGGTTAATCTCCAGCCTGGGCAGCCAAGCAGACAGGAGACTGTGGTGGGAGAGAGCAGCCACCAGGCTCCTTCCCCTCCTCCAACAGGAGCCTGGGCAGGAGGGTCCCGTGTTTGTCCATCCTGGGCAGCCCCCCTAGGTCCCCGGGCATCAGAGGAGGGTGGCACGGGCAGCAGCTGGTGGGTTTTCGCACACATCCCTGCACAGCCCAGGGAAGCTGCTGACCCACAGGCGTGGCACAGGGGCCATCTGTCGCGGGAGCTGTGGCCCGGGGACAGCTTGCACGACATGCTCCTGAGCATTGCTCAACGCTGGGCTCGGCCTGTGGGGCTTCGCCAGCCCCGGACACTGCCCTCTGGACACTGCCAGGCTGCCAGGACGGTGCCCCCTGCCCCGCAGGCAGAGGAGTGTGTCCTCCCCTCCATCCAGCAACAGAAAGGGGCAGCGAACCCGCACAGCAGACCTGGGCACCAGTTAGGGTAGGGGGCTGCTAGGCTGGGGAGGGGGTCACCCTGCAAATGCAGAGCTGGCGCGACCTGGTGTGACGAAGATGAAGGATGTGGTTGTGGCACCCAAGCCCTCTCCTAGGCTGGCTTCCTCCTGTGTGGGGATCGTTGCCTGCTGAACCCCAAAAACACCATCTCCATTCCCCTACATTAACACAGGAGCCGTTTTTTCTTGGGGGGGGGGTGTGTGGAATAAAATAAACCCGATTTGGGGGGGTAAACCCCAAAGTCCTCCAGCCTGGCAGGGGAGGGGAGCGGTGGGGGGGGCAAGGAAGGAGCAGACCCCCCCCTTCCTAGGGAGGCCGCGGTTCGGGGCCTCCTCCCCCTGCGGGTCCCTGACCTCCCGTTTGCCTGTCAAGAGCGACTCCGGCACCGAAACACCCCCCTGTCAAATTAGTGAGTCAGAAGACGTAAGAGAGACCACCGCTGCTAATTTGTACATTAACCGGTTCTGACAGAAATGTTTCACAAGTGAAAACACAGAAAATGTGCCTCGAGACACTGCGCGGCTTCCGAGCCAGCAAACTTCTGCTCAGCTGTGCGCTGCCCCCTCCGCGACGGGCCCCGACGGCGGCGCGGGGTGGGTGCAGCCCCGGAGCCGCTCCCGGAGCCGCGGGTGGCCGGAGCTGGATGGGGGACACGCGGCGGAGCCCCACCAGCGGGGAAGAGGCTGTCGGGGCGGGACGGGCTCGGTCACAGCCCCCTCCTCGCTCGGGTGATGGAGGCACTGCCCGCCCTGATCGAGGTCTGCTCCTTCCTTCCGCGCCCCTCGACCGTCCCCAGCACCACCCTCGGGGCTGAGATGGGACTCTTGGGCTCCAGCCCCACCACAGCTGGGAAAAGCCACGCGTGGAGGCGGCTTCTAACCCCGCGGGAGGGCACGGGGGTGCTGAGCTCTCCCCAGCACCCACGGGAGCAGTCCTGAGCCAGCCCGTGCTGCTGCCAGCCTGTCACCCAGCTGCACTCGGGATGGTGCCGCTGGCCCAGGTCGGTGGCCCAAACAACTCTGTCAAGTCCGCGAGCAGCAGGACCCGGTCTCGGAGGCCCCGAGAGCGCGATGGCCATTCCCGCGGGCTTCGGCCGGTCCGCGGTGGCCACGCGTGACCGGCGGGAGCGGGCGGGAGGCTGCAGCAGGTCTCGGGCCAGCAGCGCCGAGCGCATGATCCGTTGTGGCAGGTTCCCTGCAGCCTGGAGCCAGCCCCGAGCGAGCGCTGCTGATGGCTTTAATTGCTTTCAGATTCGATAGCCCAGCCCGTGACAGCCCGGGCGGAGCGGCCCCAGCGGTGCCAACCGGACCCCGCGCAGCCTCTCGCCCGATGCCGTCCGACGGAGACGCCGGGCAGGAGCAGCGGAGGAGCCGCCCTGGTCCCACTTTCCCTTGGCAGACCGGCCGAACCTCCTCCGCGGGCTGCTGATGGGCGAGTGCCCGTGTCCACCCTGGGCCTCGTCCGTGGGGGAGCCCGGCCGGGGACCGGCACAACCAGCCCCCCACCACACACCCCCCAGGATGGCATCGCAGCCCCACGGTGCAGCACCCGGCCAGGGGCCACCGCGACCCGCAGGTGAGGACCCTACAGCAGCCCCCCCAACTACAGCAGGAGGCAGCTCTGCCCGTACCCCTCTTTGGAGTGGGGGGAGATACTGAGCGGGGCTCCACTGGAGTGGGACTCAGGGCAGAGCTGGGATGCAGGGGCGGGGGTCGCGGTGGTGAGGGGATTGTGATGGCTCCATGTGCCCCCCGCCTCCAACACTGCTGCCGACTCAAGGGTGATGCCCCAGGGCCCTGGAGGTTGCCCAGGGCTGACCCAGACACCCCCAACTTCCGGCATCCAACACTCCCCCGTGAAGACCAAAGCGGGGACCCCCCCCACCCTGGCACACGGTGCCAACCGCGTCCTCGCCGCTGCAGCACCCACCGCCTACGGGGGAGCCCTGCTGGGCATGGGGGTACCTGCCAGAGCCGCCCCCCCCGCTTCCTTGCCCCGGTGCCGCCTGCGGAGTCTCCTCCAGCGCCGGGATGAACCGGGGCGGCTGTTCCCATCCCGATCCATTATTGCGGGCGCTGCCGGCGGCTGCTCCGGGGCAGGGGCTGCATTATTGACGAGGGGGGAGCCCGGGCCACGCAGGGGAGCCCCCCCCTCCCCACTTCAGCCCCCGGCGAAGTGCTCAGCCCCACCGCAGAGCCGCAGTCGGGCTGGCCCGGGGCAGCCGCAGCCTCTGCAGAGCCCCCGATGGGCTGGGGCTGGGCTCAGGGCACCCCTGGGCAACACCACCCCCCCACACACCTCGGAGGTTGTCACGGGTGGGCAGTGCCGCCCCCACGACCCCGTCTCTGAGCGCCCTCCCAGCCCACACAGCGCTGGTGCTGCTCCTGTTCGCAGCCCCGCTCTGTCTCCGGGCGGAGATTTGTGGCGTAAAATGCACAATATGTTCTATCTGCCCGGTGGGAGCCATCAAATATTCACCAGCAGCTCCCATTATAGTCAGAGTGAATCACGGGGAGCGCCGGAGCCTGTGCCGCCCCACGTGCCCCCTCCCTGCACGGTGCCAGGGCCTGATGCGTAGCCAGCGCCCGCCGGGGTGAGGAGTCAGGAGCCCCCAGTGCCCCTGCCAGACCCCCACCGGACCCAGCAGGTTGGTGGGCAACAAATGCCTTCACTGGCCCCAATGGGCACCTGGGCTGGCTTAGGGTCACCCCTGAGCAGCAGAATGGGCACAGGTGCCCACGGCAGCCTGTCCTACCTCTCCTGTCCTACCCCGGTGTCTCCTGAGCCATCACGTGGCTTTTCATAGCCACAGCCCCTTGACCAGCGTCTTGTGGCCACGCCAGCGCCCAGTGGGACAGCCCCAGGGTCGCAGTCCCTGTGCCAGCCTCGCACTGCTCAGACCGGCGGGTGCAACGAGGCTCTGCCTCCAGCTCCCTGTCCCGCTGCCCATCTGTCTGTCTGTCCTTCCCTTCTGACCCGCCACCGTCCCTGTGACCCCCTCGGACCCGTCACAACCACAGGACAAGGAGTCCACCGACGGGGCAGGTGGGCAAACTCAAACCGCAGGCTAATGCCCGACACACACTGCTGTTGCCACTAGAGTCCCTCGTGCTGGACCCCGTGGGTCTCACACCCCCCTGCAGCCCCAGGCCACCGCCAGCCCTGCCCTGGTCGTGCCATCTGCCCAGTCAGGGAACCTGGGGGAGTCCTGAGAGCTCCCTAGAGCATCCCAGGGCCATGGGCAGCATCGCTGCCACCCACACACCCGCTCCTCAGAGACACTGACCCCTCCACGCCCAGCCCACACGGTGCCCGCGTCTCCAGCACTGCCCTGCCCAGCTTCTGGCGCGGTGGGATCTGCCCCCAGCACCCGGCTGGTGCCGGACTTGCCAGGATGTGGCACTGGCCAGGACGTGGCACCGGAGCATGGCGAGCTGTGGGGAAGGCAGGACCAGTTCCTCCCCGAGCTGGCCACGCAGCCGTCACACCAAGGACCTTCGCCGGGTCACTGGACCGAGCGGCTCGAGCGTGTCCTCAGCGCCGACCTGGAGAGAGACTAGAGGGGGTGGCTTGGTCGGGCAGTTGGTCCGAGCCACACGACCCCCTGGGCATCGCCGGCGGGGAGCAGGGCCCAGGTGGCAGCGAGGGCAGGGGCTGTGCCCGGCTCCTCTCGCTGAACAGACCGGGGGCAGAGGAGGGGAGCGGCGGAGCCCTCCCTGCCAAAATTAACTCTCCATCTGTTTCTCGGCGGCTGAGGCTGATGGCTTGTGACAGCCCTCCTGAATGCAAAGATGTTTCGCCCGGGAACAAACAGCCCCGTCTCCAGCAAGTTGCTCTAAGAAAGGACCAAAGCCCTGCCCGTCTGTCTGCCTGCGCTGGTCTCAAGGTGCCCACCCGGGGCGAGCGCGGGCTGGCAGCAGCCGGCACCTCCGCTCAGCCGGAACGTTCCCCCAGCAGCGCCAGCCTGGCTCGCCCCCGGCCCGCGGGAGGAGGCGGGCGGGTGGGTGCTGCCCTAGGTGGTGCTGAGGAGGGAGATGCTGCTGCTTCCTGCCCAGGCTGGCACGCGGGGTGGGAGACGCAGCGGGCAGGCAGCGGCTGCCCTCTCTTGGCAGCGCCGGGCCACTGAGACCGGCTGGGTCTCCTCTGGCTTTTGCCCTTTTCCTGCTCCCTTCACCTCGAGCAAAACCAAACCCATCCTTGTCCTGCGCCCGGCTCCGGCCACCGGCCAAATGCTCCCCGGGAAGGGCTACAGCACCCCTGGTTCGGCTCCCCCAGGAGCCCCTGGCCCTGCCCTGCGGCGCCGCAGCGAGACAAGGGGGGGCTCAGTACAAAACAAGAACTTTATTTGGTCCATCAGAACCTGAGTTTGAAAACCACCCACGGAGAATCGGGATCGCACGGGGCCGGCGGGGCCGGTTGGCGGCTGATCAAATAGTCTGCGGTTCTCGCGAGCTGGACGGTATTTACAGGGTTAAAAATATTCACAGCTCAGAAAGACAGAGAGAGAGAAACAGAAGTGAAGGACAGATGATGATGGCGAGGAGGAGGAGGAGGCAGCGGGGCAGAGGGAAGGGGTCACAGACCAGAACACACGCAGAGCTGGGCTCAGCAGCCCCAGGGCAGCCCCTGCTCCACCCCTTGGGGACACACACGGACGGAGCCCACATCCCCCCCACCCCTGCCCAGCCTGGCTGATGGCTGCAGGGTTGGGGGCACCCCCCAGCCCAACATCTCCCACCACACCCCCAGGTGGAGCTCGGGCAGGAGGAGGCAACGCTGGGGGACCCCAAAACACACACACTCACGCACACACACATCCCCCACAGAGCCAGTGAGCCACGATCCCCTACAACCACGGGGGCCCCCCTAAAACTGTGGGGATCCACCCCTCTGAGCACCCAGCAGGGCTCATGAGAAGCTTCGCCTTGTGCTCAGCCCTTCCCCAAGCTTCTGAGGGAAAGGGCTTCTCTGCTTCCCCACCCTGCCCCAAAACCACCACAGCTGCCCCCCAAAGCCCGGCCCTGCTGCCCTCCTCGTCTGGGGGCGCAGAGCCCGTGTCAGGGGGCGCAGAGCCTAGGGGGGGGCACATGGCTTCTCTCCAGGCACTGCTCGCGGCGGCCGCCTTTGCATAGTGTCACGTGTGACGAGTCGCGGGGTCCCCCCGCTGCCGCGGCCCTGCCCAAGCCTGACCCCACCGTCCGCGCCAAGCAGGGGGCAGGGGGCCGCCTCAGACAGCCCCACAGCCCCCCAGCCCTGAGGATGGCCCAGGCAGATTTGGGGGGGCATCCAGGCACCGCACAGGTGGCACCACGGCAGGGCGGTCCCAACACACCCTGCCTGGCAGCGGGAGGGTTTGGGGGACAAGACAGACGGGGGGCAGACAGACGGACAGACGTCAGAGGTATATTCTTTGCTCTCGCGCGGCGCCAGGGGTGGGCACCGCGGGGGTAGGCCGAGTCCTGAGCAGTGCCTGGGCACCCCCTGCACCCGCCGCATCCCGCAGCCCCCCAGCTGCGAGCCTGGGGCGGGCACGGGGCAGGGGGGATCCTGAGATGCTCCGTGCCCCCCTGCCCTTCCTTGTAAAGTGCGCGGCGGGGCCGGCAGTGCCAGGGCAGCAGGCAGAGCTGCTCCCGGTCTGGGAGCTCATCCCGGCCCCCCCGAGGGCAAAGTGCTGGGTGTGACGCTGCGGCTCTGCCCCGCGGCTCTGCCCCGCGCTCTGTGCTGATGGCTCAGGGGGCTCGGAGGAAGGAGCAGGGCAGCGGAGCGGGGAGGGGCAGGCGCTTCGTCATAGGGGCCGGGGGCCGTGGAGCCCGGCGACCTCGGGCGTGAGCAGCGGGTTGTGGGTGCCTTTTGTGGACATCCAGTCGTTGAGGAAGGCCTGGGTGGCCTTGCGGTGCGCCAGGCGGTGGGTGATGGAGAAGCCGGCATTGCCCTCCAGCTGCGAGAGGATCACCAGGACCTGCCTGTGAGGAGGGAGGGCGACGGATCAGGGCCGGGCAGCGGCCCCTGCCCCAGCCACCCACCAGCCTCCACCCGGCGGCGCCCACCCGCTGCCCTCCCGTCCCTGCCTACCCCGGACCTGTGCAGGGGGGGGACGCTGTCCTGCGTCTTGAGGCTGCCGCGCGTCGACACGACGTTAAAGCTGTCAGTGCAGTCGCACTGGACGTGCAGGTAGGACTTGGGGTGCCGGTTCTCCACCACCACGATGAGCCCGGCCCAGCCATGCGTCAGGTAGTAGCAGGTCATGCCCTCGCGGCCCTGGGGCACGGCAGTGGGATCACACTGGGCCCTGAGCCCGCATCCTCCCTCCCCTCCACACCGAGAAGCATCTCCGCCTTCTGCCGCCCGCCCAGCCCACCCACCTCGTGGCGCTCGCCCTTGTTCTCCGTCAGCAGGATGATGGCGTCGGCCAGCGTGGTGGGCTGCGCCTCCACCTGCTCCACCATCACCAGGCGGGAGCTGTAGATGGCCAGGATGTAGCTGCAGTAGTCGGCGGCCGGGCGGCTGCTGGTGGGACTCGATGCTGCGGAGACACAGGGAGGAAAGAGACACAGGCTGCCGAGACCGCAGCGGCCGGGCAACGGGTGCCGCTGGCCCAGCGGGGGCGCCGCCCTCACCCTGCGCGGCGGCGGGCCCCGGGGGGCTCGCGCTCCAGTGGTTGAAGGCACAGCACACGACGGCGTACTCGCCCGGCTCCAGCATCACGTCGCAGTTGACGAACTTCTTGACGGCTCGTTTGCTGTGGGCCATCAGCCGGCCCAGGCTCAGCTTGTTGCCGCTGGTGAAGGTGGCCCGGAAGACCATGATGCACAGATCCAGCAGGTGGCTGTCCACGGCGTCCGAGCGCCTGTGTCCGCAGGGGAGAAGGGTCCCGCGTCACCCCCGTGGAGCGTGGGGAGGCCCCGCAGGTGGGCCAGCAGATCCAGCCCCGGGGACCAGCTCGGGGCTCGGACTGCAACGCGAGGAGACGGCGGTGGGGGCTGGTCCCCGAGCTCTGCGACCCCAAGGAATTCTTCCGCACCCGCGTCGCCGCTGCGGCCCACACGCCGCCCCCACTCACCTGCTGCCCTCCTGGAAGAGGGCGAACTCCAGGGCTGCGCGCTCCAGCACCGTCAGCGACGTCACCGTCACCGGCCCGTTGGCCTTGTTGGGGAACGTGCCCTGCACGCGCACCTCGTGCCAGTCCGAGTGGAGCTTGCAGATGTCCACCGAGTCAAAATACCTGCGGGAAAGTGGGCTCAGCCCCCAGGCTCCTCCGCCCCCCATGGCCCAGCTCACGCGGCTGGGACCACTGGGTCACCCGCACCCCCCTGCCCAGGGGTGCCCGGGTGCCCTGCCAAGTGCCACGCGCTGTCCCCGCCAGCACCGTACTTGATGAAGTCGCTGTACTCCATCCAGAAAACGCCCTCGCTGCTGCCGTGGGGCATCAGGTCGTGGCGCAAGGGAGCCGGCCAGTGTGGCCACTCGTCGGACCAGCTGCCGTTCCAGGAGAAGCGGCCCCAGGGGTTTCGGAGCCGCAGCAACCTGGGGCAGGGGAACGCTGGCGTCAGAGGCTCAGGAGGAAGGAGAGTGCAGGAAGAAACCAGCCCCGTGGTGCTCCCCCAGCTCTGCAGACCCAGCCAGATCCCCAGAGGCACCAAGGGTCTGCCCGAGCGCCGGCTCCCCCCGCCCGCGCTCACCGGAAGCCCTGGACGTCCCGCACGTCCAGGATGGAGTAGGCGTGTCGCGGGCGCAGCCCCATGCTCTCGTAGGCCACGTCGTCCACCTTCATGTTGCCGCCGCCGCAGGAGGCACCCATCAGGAACCTGCACAGGGGACAGCAAAGCCCTCGGTGGCCTGGCCTGCAGGATGCTCGTCCCTACAGCCACAGGCACAGGACGGACCCCCACCCCAGTCAGCTCCCAGGCGCTCCCTGTGCTGAACCCCACCAGGGCAGTGCCCAGGGAGCTCCCCCCAGGGAGCTGCGGGTTCTCCCAGCACAGCTTTGCCCAGACCTCACCCGAGCCCCATGGCCCTGCCAGCCCGAGCGAGGAGCGAGACGTCACCACGCAGGGGAGGCGGCTCGCGCAGGGTCACCGCCCCGAGCCAAGCAAGCGGCGCAGCGCCAGCCCCTCCGCAGCTCCTGCAGGCCACAGGCAGCGTGCCCTCGCCCCCCGCTCCCGCTCGTCTTACCCAGCCTCCTTAGAGCTCAGCATTTTGGCCCAGATGAGGTCAGTGTCAATGGGCTCCTCGCGAGGGTTAGTGGAGCTGACCTGCAGCATCAGGCTCTCGCAGGGGGCACCCGTTAGTGTAGCCAGGCCCTCGATAGCGCGCCCCGCCTGGAGGGCGAAGTACGAACCGTGGAGCTTGGCTAGCGCCTTCTCAATCAGGGCCACCCACAGCTGCTTCCTCTGGGCCTGCAGGACAGGGACAGACAGGTCACGAGCTGCCCCCTGGCACGGGGAAGCAGATGGGGCAGAGCCTGGGGTGCCAGGCTCGGCAGGGGCGGGTGGTAACAGCCCCTTCCGCCTGCTCCAGCCTGGATTGAAGAGGGGTTGGAGCACATCTGGGCTCGCACACCGCTGCAAACCAAAGCCCACGTGGTTCTGGCAGAGGAGGCTGCCTGGAGCACCCACGGCCGAGGGGCTGACTGCGGCCAAGCTCTAGAGCTCCTATGCCCCGGTGCACTGCAGGTGCTGCCACCTGCCAGGCTCTGCCTCTCCTCCTGGGCACACTGAGGTGGGGGGGAGATGTCTCTGCTCCAGCCCCGGCTGCACCGGAGCTGGGAGGAGGCCAGGAGACCTCTTTGATCGTTGCCGGCCTCAGCGGCGGGATGCTGGCACAGGTGGCAGCCAAGAGCTGGCAGAGGAAGGAGGGCAACGAACATTCCCTGCCCACTAGCCAAAGAGCAGGCTTGAAATTTGAGAGGGAGGGAGGATGGATGGAAAAAGGAAGAACAATCTGATGGGTTAGAACCACAGAGAAAACCCAGATCCCCTCTGCCACAGGGTCCTCCCCAGAGCCAGGGGCAGGCAGGGCTCAGGAGCCAGTGCTGCCAACCACCCCGGGACTGGGGCCCCACAGTGCTTGTTAGCTCCAGCATGATTAGCCCTGGCCCCAGGACTGGGCCAGCTCCACACTGCAGAGGGCACGGGCTGCCAAGCCCACTCTTGACACCAAGGTGCCCAGACACTGATTCTCAGGCCCCAGGTGCCCGAGTCCTGGACACTCCATCCCTGGCAGTGTTCAAGGCCGGGTTGGATGGGGCTCTGGGCATCCTGGTCCCTTCCCACCCAAACCAGTCTGCAATTCTACGCTGCCAGTCTCAGACAGTCCAGCTGTCCAGGGTGGAGCAAACAGCTGGGTCCTGAGATGCCAAGGCCCCACCAGCACAGAGCCGGGGCCTCCCACCATCTCGAGCGGTGCCTGGAAGAGCCAGGATGAGTCTCCCCCTGGAGCAGTGCCCACCCCTCCCGTGCTGGGGGCCGCTGACCTGTGAGAAGAGGAGGTAGCCGCACTCGTCGCAGGGCAGCATGTCGTCCACCAGCACCGTGGTCCAGGTGCCGTCCTTGCAGAGCCGCACCTGGTAGGCGCCCTCGGGACACAGCGTCCTGGTGATCATCACCCTCTCCACCAGCTCTGGCCGCTCGGCCAGCACAGCCAGGGCGCTCAGGAACCTGCCGGCGGGACGGGAGGCGACGCTCTCAGCGGGGCCCGGGGGGGCAGCGGGCACTGCCCGGCCCCGCGGCGCTGGGCACTGCGGGCTCGCAGCCCCTCTGGAAGGGGTGAGGCAGAGGATGGGCTACATGCCTGGGGGTATAAACGGGTTTGAGTAGGGCTGAGGGGTCTGGAGCTGGATGAAGTGGGCGGAAGGAGGAAGGGGCAGGGGGGTGGTCAGCCCGGTACGCCTCCCCTTACCAGCAGTTCCCCAGCAGTCCCTGGAGGATATCCGAGGGCCTGGGGGTCCGGAACACCGACCACTTCACCGACCGGTCCTTGAAGATGCTGCAGTTGATCTCGTGGGGCCGCAGCCACTGCTTCACCCGCTGCTGCACGCTGTCACCCTCCGGGAACCCCACGGATTTGGGCCCAGGGTGGAAACTGTCATCTACAAAATTGACTTTGTTCTGCGAGAGCAAAAGGCAACCAGAGAGTCAGCGCGTGGCCCCGGGCTCTCGGGACCTGCACCCCCAGCCCTCCTGCCCTTCCCAACTCCACGCTGGCAGCGGGGCCGGCACCAGGTGTCTCCTGGCATCAGCGGGTGTCGGGTCCTGGGCTCCCAACTGCGGCTCCAATCTGCCTTCCCTGTTCTGCGGGAAGCTCCCTGGGCAGGAACCGTCTCACACTTTGTGCTGGTGCTAAACGCCCGGGCTGCGGGGGAGCCTGGCCGCCTCTCCCAGCCACACCGCACGGCGCAGCAAGCCTGCAGCCACCTGGCAAGCAAACGCTGCTCCAGCTGAGCCCTGGGCTATTGGCCTGAGCCGTCCCTCCCTGCTCCAGAAGAGACACGCTCGGTGTCCTGAGCCACCGGGGAGGGTGTGAGTGGCAGCTCTGGCTCCACCACAGCCGGGGGGGAATTCCAGAGCATCCTGCGTCCGAGCCCATTCCCTGCAGCGGCAGAGCGTTAAGTAAAACGGGACGGAACGGAGAGCGGATAATCCTGCAGGAATCAGCCCCACAGGCAGGACGGAAGGAAGGGACTTCCCCAGGGGAGCTGAGCAGCTTTTTCAGGTGGTTTAGTACTGGGTGAAGGAAGAGGTGGGATCTCTCTGTCACTGCTAATGAAATGGAAATGAAATCACAGAATCACTAGGGATCCCAAGGGACCTTGAAAGATCATCCAGTCCAGTCCCCGTGATGCAGCAGCATCCATCATCTAGACCCAGTCACACAGGAACAGATCCAGGCGGGTTTTAACATCCCCAGAGAAGGAGACTCCACAACCCCCTGGGCAGCCCCTCCCAGGGCTCTGGCACCCTCACTGGGAAGAGGTTCCTCCTTCAGCAAAAGGCGGCTCTGGCTTGAACAAACGTTTGTGCACCCGAGCTGCCAGGGATCCTCCCTTCCTCCCTCACTGCAGCCCTCCCGTGCAGGCAGGGGGCTGGTCACTGGTCAGCCGCTGCGTCGGCAGCACAGGGCTAGCGGCTGCCCTCAGCCCTCTCCAAGGGCTCCTCCGACCTAAACGGCTCCGTGATCCCAAAGCCCCGGCTGGCCGTGGGGACACAGAGGAGGAGGAGGAGGAGGAGGATGTGCTCAGCACTCACCTCCCGGCAGAAGGTCACGATGTTCTCCCAGAGGGCCTTGGCCTCCCCCTCGTCCGTCTGCCGCCTCTTCTCCACGTGCATGCTCTCCCGCCTCTTGAGGGGCTTCAGGCCCTTGCGCTGGGCCACGTACTGCTGCGGGGTGTGACAGGCCACGCAGTGCTTGGCCTTGAGCTCGTTGAGCAGCGTGCAGGCGGGACAGGCCCACTGGCCCGGCCTCTCCTGGCCGGCGGGCAGCGGCGACGGGAAGAGCCGGGCGACCTTGCGGGCCGACGGGGCCTTGCCGGCGCAGGACGAGCAGCCGCCCTTGTCGGCGGCCACGCAGTCGGGGCAGCGGGCACCCGGCTCGCCCTGCGTCCCGTGCTCCTGGAAGCCATGGAGCTTGGAGGAGCCGCAGGCCTTGCACTTCTGGGCCAGCGTGGGGTTCTTGAGGGTGCACTTGGAACACGACCAGGTGGTGAAGTCGGGGCTGGAGGGGCTGCACGGGGTGAACCTCACCGAGTCCCCCACCAGGTTGATGGTGTCGCTGCCCCTCTGGGCGCTGCAAGCCTCGCACTTGCCGGTGCCGGCAGAGTTGAGCAGGGAGCAGGAGCTGCACCTCCAGTGGGACGGGCTGACTTCCATCTCCTCCTCCAGGACGCTCAGCCGCTTGTTGGGCAGCAGCTCTGGGAAACGGGCAGCTGGAGCAGCCCTGGCCTGGCCCTGAGGGGAGCCCTTCTGCCCTGCTGTGCTTGGGGTCACGGACTGTGGGGTGTCGGGGCCCGGCATCTGCAGCTGCGGGGGCACCTCCCGCCGGCTTCGGGGCACTGGGTTGTTCTGGAGCCCCGGGGAGAAGGGACTGAAGGCCGGCATCTTCTGCGCCTCTTGCTCCATAGCCACCGGGCCCTGGGTGGCCGTGGCATCACCATCTGAGATCTCTGTAGAGACCGAAGGCTGCGGGGTGGAGGGGGCCACGTGAAACCCGGCAGGGGTGATGACCTCGGGGACGACCAGCGCCTCTGGAGGGATCTTGGGCAGGGAGAGCTTGCGGGGGCCGCCGCAGGCAGAGCAGGAGTTGGCCACCGGCGTGTTGTGCAGGGTGCAGCGCTGGCAAGCCCAGCCGTTCTCCAGCTCGGCTTCGTCAGGGCTCTTCCCCTCCGAGTCCTCGCTGCTGCTCTCCGCCTTGGCAGCCTCCTCCTTGGAGGTGCCCTTGGGCTCCGCCAGCACGGTGGGTTTGGGCAAGATGCCGTTGATGACAGGCAGCGGGGAGCCGCTGGGCCCTGGCTCCGGGGTGAAGCCGCAGACCTCACACGTTTCCTTGCCCAGGAAGTTCCTGAAGGTGCAGCGGGCACAGGCCCACTTCTGTTCCTCCACGCTGAGCCGCAGGATGTGGTTGAGGTCCGGCTTCTGGCGCGGGGCCTCGCAGATGGAGCACTGCCGCTGCCCGACGGGGTTCAGGAAGGTGCAGCGGGTGCAGGACCACTCACGGACAGCAGCCATGGAGCCAGGAGAGTGGGAGTGGCTGGAAGGAAGCAGAAGACAGCATGAGCCCGCGGCCACCCAGCACACCTGCACGGCTCCCAGGCTGGCACAGTGAGGGCACGGCCCTCCTCACCGTCTCTGCTCCCGGGCACTGGTTCCTCTGGCAGCAGGAAGCAGGGCACTGGCTCACACCCAAAGCTCTTCAGGAAAGGCACCAGAACCAGCCCTGCGAGCCCACCGGCTCCGCTGTCACAGCAGGGCACACCCAGCCTCAGCACCCTCCCTGGGCAGGCTGGCACATCCACAGCTGGTCTCTAACTCTCTGGAGGAGGTGACACCCTGCTCTGCCTCTTGCTGTTCCCTGGGTCGAGTCTTTCCTGTTTTGCTGTTGCCCCAACCCACCCGTTTCACTTTCTGTTCCTGGTCCTCACCTCTCCTTTGGCTTCTCCACTGCAGGCCACTGGTTATCTGCACCAGGACTCTGCCATCCCACACCAGTGGGGCACCAGTGAGCACAGAGGAGCAGGCGGTGCTGTAGGGTGGTGGTTTGACCTGGCCACAGGCTTTGGGGCCAGGAGCCTAGCCAGCCTGCGATGGGTAGCTCAGTGCTGGGGCTGGGGCAGGGCAGCAGCACTGGGCACCGTGTCCCAGCTCCTGCTCCTACCCTGCTTACCTGGGAAAACCCTGCTGGCCAGCAGCAGCCCTCTGCTCGCCCTCCAGGGAATGCCAGAACCCTGACGGGGAAGGGGGCCAACACACGCCAGAACCACCGTGGCCCAGAGCACACAAAAACGTTCTCTAGGCAGGCTGAGATCCCAGAAAATGCAGGGCAGCAGCTTCACTGGCCAGGGCACCCCTAGGCTTGCAGGGAGCAGCGGCTCTCTCTCACCACAGCCCTCCTGGTGCTGCAAGAGGAGGGTACAGGGAACCCCAGCCCTGCACGGTGCCCTTTGCCCGCTGCTCGGGGTCACTTCCTGGAGCTCTGAGCAAAGGTGGGGCCGAAGCAGCTTTGTGCTTCCTCCTGCTCCAGCAGCAAAGCAGCAGCCCCGCACCCTCCTGCCCTGGGCTGCTGCTCCCAAGTCTCCAGCCCCAAACCAAATCCAGCTGTGCCTCTCTTCGGCGGAGCTTGTTCTCTTCCAACCCCTCCCACCCTACCCTGCTCCACTGGAGAAGCCCGAGTCCGCTCCATGCCCTCGGTTCTTCCTGGAAACAGCAAACTGAGGCCACCCCAGGCCAAGGAACGAGCAGCCTGAGCGATGGGTGCTGCTCCTGTGGGCTCCCTGCTGGCCCCCCACAGGCTCCCCCTGGACAGCCACGGTCAGAGGGTGCAGCCCACGCAGGGAAGCAGCTCCTGGCTGGTCTCCAGCATCCCAAGCAGCAGCACCTGCACGAGCAGCTTCCCAGGGCATGGAGCAGCCTCTGCACTGCAGCTGAGGGACAGAGGATGCAGCAGGAACCACCTAGGGGAGGAGGACAGTGACCCCCACCCCTCACCTTGGCTGGGGACACGGGAACCCCTCCTGGAACACCCCAGCCCAGCAGCCCTGCCACACTTCCCTGCAGCCTCTGGAGGAGCAGCTGCTCCTCACACAGGGATCAGACACCACCTCCAGCTCCTCTTAAACCTCCTCAGTAAATAGAGCCCCAACTCCACAAACCCATCTTATTGCAAGAGAGTGGGATGAGGGGCATCTCCAGACCTCCTTGGTGCCAGTGATGAGCTGTGGGCTCAGGGAAGGCAGCACCAAGGTCCAGCGTGGCCAGGCAGGGCTGTGATGCTCCCTGGCTGCACTGCCACGTCCCTGCCTGGAGCACCAGGGTCTGAAGCACAGAGAGGGCACAAGGCAACCCCGAGCACTGGCCCTCGGTCTGTCCTGACGCTGTACAACCCCCTGGCAGCACATGGTGAGCGGGAGCAGCATCCTGTGCAGGCTCTGCCCCAAGGATGTGGGGCTGTTCCCCTCCAGACACTGCTCCCGGGTGCATGGAGGCAGCACTGGGAGGAAGAGTCTCTGCAGGGACATCAGACCCTTTGCTGCCCTGTGACTGACACAGGGCAAAGGCAGGGAAGGGATCGGGGGTCATCCGCTGGGACCCATCCCGATGCACCTTGGGACAGGGACATGTCCCTTTGCTGAGCCTGGGCATCCTGCTGCTCCAGAGCCACCAGACGAGCAGGGGGTCTGCACCACCTTTGGGTGTCACCTGGGAGCACAGAGCACGACAGCACAGGAAGGAACAGGGCTGGGTACGAGACCAGCAAGCACCCCAAACCCCCCAGTTTAGGTCTTTCCTGCTGGTGGGGAGCTGGTGGAGGGCCAAGGCTGTGATGTGCAGACAAGCTCCAGGGCAAGGGATGGCAACCAGCCCTGGCCAAAGCACCTGGGACTGCCAGGGCAAAGGTGAGCTGGGTACCAAGGTGTGAGATCCCAGAGCAAAGGGCTCAGGGCGAGCTGGGCACCCAAGTGACAGACCCCTCTGGTTACAGGGTCAGCAGCTTGTGCCAACCACCCCCACAACAGCATCAGGCTGCTGCTCCACACCAGACTCAGGCAGAACTGCCGAAGCCTCGGCGCTCGCCGCTTCGGTTCCCTCCGGCAATAAAAAGCCCAAATGAACAAAAATCAGTGGTTGTGGTCAGTGGGGCAGAGACCCCGAGCTCCCTGCACAGATCACGCACAAAGCTAAATCCAAACGCAAGAAGCAGCCCCAGAAGAAATCTCACAGGCGCCCCAAAGAGAACCCTGCCTCAGCTGCCTGACCCCGTGCCCTCCTCCCAGCCCACTGGTTTCTCTTCCTCTCCTCGGCGCGCTCTGCCCTGAGAGGGGACCCCACGCAACCCCGCACGGACCTACCACATCTCCAGAGGGAGGCAGCCAGCCGCAGCGGGACGGGGAGGTCAGGGACCACGCGGCATCACGGCGGCACCCCGAGGGTCGGGAGGGCAGAGGGGCTGCCGTGGCCAGGCTGCCGTGGCCGAGCCGCCGGCTGAGGAGATGCTGGGAGGCTGAGCTGACTCACTCTTGCAGAGCCAGGAGAGGGCTGGGAGGCTGGACCAGGGGGGAGGCTGCAGCAGATCTACTGGCACAGAAGCACAAGGAAGCGGGACTTTCCCCTCCGTACACGTTTCTATTCGAGTATCTGAGCAGGAAAACAGCCTCTGATTCACACGTGTGAGCCCCGAGGCTACAGAAGTGAGTGTCACCGGCTCTGCCAGCTCGGTACAGGTTGCATAAGTGTTTCCACATCCTGCCTCTCGTGCTCCTCCAAAGCCAGAGGAGCAAAGGGAACAGCTCCAGCACCAGTGACCTTCGCAGGGTCTCAGAGAGACGCAGGCAGGGGTAAAGCACCAGAAAGGCCCTGTCCTTTCGTCCTCTTTTTGTGCCAGCACAGTCCATCTACTGAGACAGCGAGTAAAACCCCCCTACACTCACCCACCCCACAGAATTCCACAGCTGGGGTTGGCAGGGACCTCTGGGGTCACCCAGTCTAACCCAGGGTCACCCAGAGCAGGTTGCCCAGGACGGCTTGGGATCTCTCCAGAGCAGAGACCCCACACGCTCTCTGGGCAGCCTGGGCCAAGGCTCTGCCAGTCTCACAGAAAAGGGTGTTCCTCCTCCTGATCAGGTGGAACTCTGAGGGCTCCAGTTTGTGCCTGTTGCCCCTTGTCCTGTCACCAGACACCAGTAATCTGCTGCTGGACACCTAACACCCTGAGCAGCTCAGTGCCCCTCTGCTCCACTAGCTGGTGGAAACTACTCCTAGCAGTAGCGTCACACCACGCCTGATCTGTGGCACCCAGCACATGCAGCCCCTTGTATGAAGCAGCACTGGGACCTGATCGTCACACCGAGGTCAGATGAGGAAGGAAAAAACAGCTCCAAAAAAAGGACAGAACCTCCTTTGCACAACTTCCATCTCGTACCAGGTGGCTCCTTCAGCTGGAGTGGAGCTGGAGCCTCCTCTGAGCTCCTGGCTGCACCATTCCCTCTGCTCCTCCAGCAACCACAACAGCTACAACTGCACAAACCCCCCTTCTGTGAGGCAGCTGATGGAATAAAACACTTTTTGATGCTGCAGCTCATTAAAGCTCTGGAGGGTTAATGTACAGTCACATCCCCTCCTCGTTCTTGAGTCAGAGCAGGACAACCTGTGGACTTGCTCCCAGAGCAGGTTCCCAGCCCCAGAGCAGTACCAGTGCTCCCCAGCACTCACTGGGGCCAGTCCAGGACAAATGGATTGTTCTGCTCAATACAGCAGTGGTGCCAGAGGAGAATCACTCACCAGAGCAGAAGGGAGGGGGAAAACCAAATCTAACCTGAAGCAGGAGACCCTACAAGGCCACCACTACCATGTACCCAACCCAGAAGGTGCTGAGAGGCTCCAACAGGTGCAGGGAGTCTTCCAGACTCCAGTTCCTGGGAATTTCTCAGTCCCACAGCAACAAACCTCAGGAGGGCTCTTGTATTTAGCTTCCCACAGTGGCCAGAGCTCCCCGAGAGCTCCTGTGCCAGCTCAGATGTGCTCCAGCAGCCAGCGAAGGAAGAGGCTGTGGGTTTTAATGAGAAGTTCCCAGGGGAAAACTGAGCTCTGCTAATGAGAAGTCTCTGAGAAAAGGCTCTGGCTGCAGCGGTGCGGCTTGGTGGTGGCCAACAAAACCACAGAGCCTCCATCTGCAGCTTCCCCTGTCTGTCACATCCGCAAACACAGGGCTTGTGCCTTGGACACAGAGGGCACGTTCTGCTGTGGGGCAGAGCAGAGGGACCTGCCAGCAGAAGGGTCTGCGGAGGAGCCAGGTGGGACAGAGAACCTGCTTCTCCTGCTTCTGCCAGCCACGAGGAGGAAGCCCCAGGAGGCCATCAAGAGCTGGGTGCGAGATGAGAGGAGGGCAGAGGCACGGCTGGGACAGGAGCCCCTGAAGCTGCTCTAACATCACCAAAGTCTGGCTTTGCTGAAGGAAGGAAGCTGAGGAGACTTTAATCACCCCAAGAGTCTTCTTCACAGCTGAACCCCCTGGCTGGGTTTGGTCCAGCCTTCCGCACGTGGCTCAACACCAGGACACCCAGTGTCACCAGTCTGGAAGGAGCAGGGCCACGGGCAAGCAGGCAGCGTTGCCCTACTGATGGAGATACTCCTCGTGCAAGATCATCAAAGCAAAATCAGAACCTGGAAGGTCTGTCCTGGACGAGCACCATTAGCCTTTAATAAACCTTAACTGCCTTGGTGTTGCAAGAGGCCAGTTTCCAGGGAAAA
This sequence comes from Rhinopomastus cyanomelas, assembly GCA_013400115.1. Taxonomy (NCBI): domain Eukaryota; kingdom Metazoa; phylum Chordata; class Aves; order Bucerotiformes; family Rhinopomastidae; genus Rhinopomastus; species Rhinopomastus cyanomelas. The sequence continues at coordinate 48,832 of VXBP01005304.1, read as the reverse complement.
ACCAGTTTGGCTGGCACAGCACAGTGTGGTTTGGGCACGCCGGGGCACGACCGCTCGCAGAGGCTCCCTCGCTAATGAACAGGTTGCCCAAACCTCTGCCAGCGCGACGAGAAGAAGCCCTGGGGATACAAAAGGAAGAGGCAGAGCGAGGAGGCCAGCAGAGCCTTGCTCAACTGCCATGAGTTCAGCGAGCTCCAGACTCACAGGCTTTGGGTCAGGGACAGGGTACCTCGCCCTAAAGAAGCACCTGCTGCACCAAGGGCCCCAAGGAGGCTTCACTGCAGCAGGACAGGCAGGAGACTAGCCAGGAAGGGCTCTCTGGAGCCCCAGCCCTGGGGACAGCCACCAGCACAGCCTTGGTTGCTCCCAGGCTCTGCTGCTTCTCATTAAGATCAATTCCAGGCTGTTGTTATAATTAATAACCTCACCCTGCCTCCCTGCGTGCCAGCACGGGGCACTGCTGCAGCTGCCTTCAAAGAAGCCAATTTACTGCTGCTGCTGCTGCTGCCGCCGCTCCCGGCCTCGGCTGCTGCGTGGCCTCGACTGCATCCGAACTCCCCAGGCTCTGGGGTATCTGGGGAAAGTAAGAGCAAACAACATGGAGCTCCAAGTGCTTCCCAACAAGGGGAAGGAAGTCTGTGTCACCAGCACAGGCCGGCACCGCGCTCGCTACGTATCTGCTCAAACGGGTTTGATAACATCTTCGTACATCCATGTGGCTCAAGGCTTGGAGAGAAAAGGCTGGAACCCTGCCACCGTGTTCACACCCAGCTCAGCAGCAGCCACGAGCTAGGAGAAGGTCCCACGGGGCTGACACCTCTCCCAGAGCACGAACAGGGACCCCTGAAGAGCACCGAGGGAAACCACAGGCCATCCCCTTTGCCCTGTTTGCCCAGAGAGGACGAGGAGCAAGACCACTGCCTCCAGCAGGGCTGATGCACCAAGCAGGGATGTCCTTCTCTGCTCCCCCAGGTCTGATGGTTGAGGGTGAGGTCCTCTGAGCTCCCTCCTCTGTTGTCATCACGTCCACAGCAGAGCTGCTGGGCTGGCTCTGACCACCAAGCCTCCTCACCCAGCCATGGGCTATCTCCTTCCCACCCTGTCCACTGGCTTGTCCAGATGGTTCTATGTGATGTCCTGGCCAGGAGAGCTGGGGTGGTGGCCAGAAGAGCTCAAAGCAAAGGACTTCAGATGAAATGCAGAAGGGAGTGGACTAGAGGACAACTAGGACACCTCATGTCTGCAGAGGCTGGCACAGGATAGGGCTGAGGAGCAGCAGGGGCTGCCCTGTGAGCAGCTCCACACTCCTGCTCCCGTCTGTCCTGGATGGAAAGGGAATTCAAAGCTGTTTCTGCCCTGGAGGCCTGAAGGACAAAACGCTGCCCTGGAGGAAGCGGCACAAGTGTGGAGACACTGCTTGTCCCCAGCTGCAACAGGACACAACCGCAGGGAGGAAGTGGGGGGACCCCCCCTGAGGTCACCCTGTCCCCAGCCCTGCCCACACCCTGCTGCAGGGGATGGGTTGCTTTCTAGCTTGAGAAACAACCATCTTCCCCCCAAAACTTTCCTGGGAGAACTACATCACAATAAAGCTCCAAGGCTCAATTAGGAAAAAACCAGCAGCTCAGGACCATTAGGGAGGGAGAGGGAAAGAGCCTCCAGTCTCCCTCTCCTGCTTCTCCTGGGGCTCCAGCTTGGCCACGGTCCCAGCTCTCGGCAGAGCTGCTGGGCACTCGTCCTGCAAACGAGACCCTTGGAGCAGGAGCTCGGGGCTCCCAGCGAGGCCGTGGCCAGCGGCTGCCAGGCTCTCCTCAGGATAATTAACAGACCTTAATGAAGAGCTGAGCCAGGCCTGTGCCTCGGCAAAGCCGCTCACACTGAACTTGGCCAACAAGCTCCGCAGTGAAGAGGGAGAGGGACTGCCAAGGGACAGAGGGCAACTGGCAACTCCCGGGGTTCAGCCTACGGTCGGACCCAACCATCATCTGGCTGCAGGATGTGGGTTCCTGCCAGAGCCAGTACCACCAGCCCTGCTGCCTCATGGAATCCTTCCAACTGAAAGGTCGAGAGAAGCCTTTAAGGCCATCGAGTCTAAACGCTCACCCAGCACCGCCAGGCTCCCACTAACCCCTGTCCCTCACCCCATGGCTTTGCAACCCATCCTGGCACTAGGACTCCAACACTGCCCTGGGCAGCCTGGGTCAGGCCCCTTGTGGGGCAGAAATCGTTCCTCTGGGGCAACCTGAGGCTGTCTCCCCATGCACTCATACTCCCTCATGTCTCAGAACACACCTGAAGGCTGCTGAGCCCCATCCCACCACATGTCACTGACCTGAGGGCTCCCTTGGGGCCAGCATGGAGAGCAGCGGTGCTGAGCAGCAGGAAACCCCCCGACCGATGGCTCTAGGATCATCTGCAGCCTCCCTGGTGGCGCTGCCCTCGCTGGGTTATGCCAGGTCAGGCAGATGAACCAGGGCTGCACAGACCTGGTGCAGCAGTGGGTCTGGGAGCCGTTTGCCACAGCCTCTGCTCCCTTTGCAGGCTCAGAGAGGGGAAGACCGGGGCGGGAGAAGCTGCCCAGAGTGCTGTTCAGACTCAGGCCGACGAACCAGCATCACCTCCACACCAGAGGAGGAAGAAGCGATTTATTCTGACAAACGGCGGGAGCCCGCAGCAGGGTCGGCCCTTTCTGTCAGAGCTGCTCTTCCACAGAGGCTCAGAGCCGAGCGGGGAGGGCACCAGCAGCTGAGCGGGATCTGCGTCACCCCCGAGGGAGATGCTCAGTGTCTGGAGAGAGCCAGGCTGACAGAGACACCTGCCCACCCAGGACCCCCTCTGCGCTCGCCAGCCATTGCTGCCTGTGCCCCACACAGCACTCGGGGACACCCCACTGCCTGCCCCTCTCGGGGGGTTCAGGTCTCAGCCCCTCGGCCTCAGAAGGGTTGAACCTTCAGGCACATCTGGGAGAGGCCCTGCGCCACGGGGTGTCCGGCAACGAGGCACGGGCAGGATGCTCACGTCCACAGCCTGAGCTTGAAGGCTGTGGAGGGTTCACAGGGGACGAGGCCAGGGAACAGAAGATCTGAACTTGTAGGGGATCTGCAGGAAGGATCTGGGATGCAAAGCAATGGATCAGCCAAAAGACAACAGGCAGCAGCACACAAACCCCTCCTGAAGCAACACGATTCCAGCGTGCTTTTGGTGTCCAGGAAACGCCAGACTGGGCTGTGACCTCCTCAGCTGCAACAGCTGCCAGGTCCCACTTCCCACACGGCAGCTGGAGAGCTGCTGGACACGACTGGGAATGAGTTTCCCACTGCAGCTGAAGGCACCTGAGGAACCACAGACCGTGCACAGCTCTGCCTGTGCACGCAAGCAGCCCTGGCCCCACGGCAGGCGGTGCCGCTCTGTAGAGTCCTGGCTTCTCCTTCTGTCAGAGACAGGAACCAAGGCCCCCCCAGACCTTGGGTCTGGCCCAACTACTACCTCTTGGATGAGTCCAGAGACCAAACGTGAATTTCTCAAGCCTTGGCAATGCTCCTTCACCCCCCCTTCACCGCTCTTACTCAAGTGTAGGATGACCTCCAGGGCTCAGGGTCACTCATCGCAAGCAGGACCAACCCAGTGGGAGCAGGCACTGTCCTGCACCCCAGGATGGAAAGCAGCTGCCTTTGGGGAGATGAAGGACTTCCAGCCTCTCCACTCCTCCCTTCCACTGACACTGTCTCTATGAGCTCTTCAGTCCCTACTCCCTGCTTGTACAGCTCCAACTACCGATCTCCCACGGGTAGTCAAGTCACAGATTCTCCTGGGAGCTTTGTCCTGCTTTATTTATCCCATTTAAATAATGGTGCATATGGTTTAGGGCAGCTGTTGAAGGGCTGTTGTAGGTATGTGGGGGGAATCCTAAGGGAACAAAACATGGCCCTGACCTGGGTACCAGAGAGCTCCCAAGAGCTCTGAGAGCAGAGGAGCAGGGAATCACCTCTGTCCTCAACAGTCAGCCCAAGGGTCCTCACCTCCACCAGGTCCAGCCTCCCTTCAAGCTCCTGAACCTCCTCCAGTCACACACAACTGCAGGGTAACCCCAGCACACGTCCTCCTCAAGGACAGCCTGAAGGATACTGCTGTTGACCCACAGCAGGGGACAGCGAGGCGGGACGGAACGTGCCCTGCCTGCAGACACTCCAAGGTCGCACACACAAGACAGATGGGTCCTGCTAGCTGGTGTCCCTCCCTGCCACGTCACCACTGACCCTCTGAGCGAGCCAGAGGCTGCCACTGGACATCAGCGTGCCCAGAAGGCAGCACCAGCTCTGCGAGGAGACTCTCTCTGGGAGCACAACATGTGTCCCCGTGTGCGCCAGGGACGCTGCAGGGAGCAGCATCAGCCGTCAACCCGCTCCGTGCCACAGGCTGCAGGAAGACTGAAGATCCTCCTTGCGTCCACCTACTCCACACCTCTTAGCTAGGGAACGCTGCTGAAGCTGGGTGTGAGAACCAGCCAACTCAGATGCCATCTGGAGCACAGGAGCAGCTTCCTTCTCTTCAGATCAGCTCTCCACACCTTCCGCACTGGCCCCTCGGTGAAGCCTGTGGGCACCGATGCCATTGCTGCACTGATGCAGTGCCAACAGCAGGCACTGGAAGGGCTGGCAGCTCCTAGAACCCCTTGAATCCAAAGCCCCAGGCAGTTTGTTGAGGAGAGCAGCTGATGAGGCTCCAGGAGCTGGGTGGGGAGTAGATCCCCAGGCGGGGATGGGCTGCTGCAGCCTTAGCTCACCAAGCACAAGCAGCTCATGCCCACAGCTCCTCTGTGCTCTCAGTGTGCCCCAAACAGCTGCCCTTCTGTTTGTGCAGCCCCGTGCCAGGGAGGCTGCTCCATCCCAGAGAACACAGCGCCTGTGGAGGGTCCACCTGCTCCCTGCCTCGTGGCTGAGCTGGGATCAGGGCAACCTGGCAGTGCCAGCGTGGGGAGAGGGCTGGATGCAGCTCTGGGTGCCTTCCTGACCCCCTGTTCTAAAGCCAAAAAGCATCAATTTCTCACTCCACTCACCGTGGGGGAGCCTCTCCTTCACTCATGAAGTGCCTGTGTCCCTCTTCCCCTGCCACAGCAGCTCCTGTGCACAGGACAGCCTGGGCTTGGCTCTGCGCCGCTTGCAAGCGGCCAAAGCTCCACGGGCTGCAGGAGGACAGGAAACCAGCAGGAAAAGCACAGTCTACCCCAGAAGCCCATACAGCCTCAGATGGAGTCCCCAGCACTCCGCTTCCTTCCTGCCCCGTGGGGACAGGGATGCTCAGAGGCTGCGACAGCCACCCCGGCTTGTTCCACTGACTCACAGCATTTCTGTAAGAACCGCCTTTATCTGACCCTCCCTGGAAACCACTCGCCCACCGCCGCTGCTGCGCTCGCCTCGCCATGGGAACAGCGGGGCCTGACAGCCCGGCTGCACTCGGCGGCTCCTTTGAACCCGCTGCCACGATCACCGCCCGAAGCCAGCGCTGCCCACGCGCAGCCGCCGCTCATGAATCACCGCTGGCGAGTTCCCTGTCTCCAGGGTCTGAGCTGGGCTCTCCTCTCCCCTCAGCCCTCCTGTTCCCACAGGACACAGGCTATCGGCGCCGAGAGCAGCGGATCCTGCTCTTGCCCCGGCATCCGCTCTGCCACCTCGGCTGGTTCTCCAGGGAATTCACTTCCGCGTGCCAGGACCTCGCGTTGTTTCTCGAGCTCCTCTGAGCCACAGAGCCTGAACCACAAGCAGCCTCGGCTGTGCACAGCAGGCTGTCAAGGTGACCTCCCAGTGCCCCTGCACCAAGAGCATGGGCACGCCAGGGTGCTCCCCTGCGAGCCACCGGCACCTTCCCCAGCTCCTCGAGGGGAAGAGCCAGCAGTCAGGAAGGAACAGGGCTGAAGCAGAGACCAGGGCACAGGAGACCACCGGTCAGGACCGTGGGGCAGCCACCAAGGCTGAGGGCACCACGAGAGATGGGGAACAGCACCCTGGGGCACTGTGGGGAACTGAGCAGAGACACCAAGCACGTTGGTTTCACACAGCTTCCAGCTCTACAGGAAACCCCAGGCAGGGCTAAAGGAGAAGCGTGCGACACCTCCCGACACCCAGTACCACCGGACCCCGAGCGGCAGCAGCGACATCGCAGGACTCGCAGCAGCAGGAACAAAGGGACTAGGGGACAGGTGCCACCGACCAGCACAGCCAGGCCCCTGGGGCAAGCCACGAGAGCTCGGGGACACGCAGGACAAGCAGCTACTCCTAACGGACTGCAGTTCCACACAGACCAAGCAAGAGCGAGCAGCGGGGCTGGGACCCACGCGGAGCAGCGCCAGGCTCACACACCAGCACACAGCACAGCAGCAACCCCCGGGCAGAGGCTTTTCAGATGCTTCTGACGTACCTCTCAGCCTGTCAGGGACTGGAGGCAGGACAGCAGCCCCCCCCCAGCTGCCTCACTGCTAGTGGCTACTGGGGAAGGGGCAGAGACGATGCCTCAGTCACCTCTGAGGTGCTGATTTCATTGAAGAGGGAGCAGAAATTGAGAGCTGGAAACACTCAGCTCTTTGTCAGAGCAGTTCTGGCAACTCCAGAAACTACTCGTGGCCACCTAGCCTGGAGCCTGTGGTACCTACAGTGTAACTGAGAGGACAGAAAGAAGCCTCAAGAACATGGCAAACGTGAAAGGCACAGAGATCCCATTCCCAGGAAGCCACCTTCACAGCTTAAGTGAGTGAGGAAGGGCTAGGATCAGTCCTGAGACCACAGGACTGTGGGATCAGTGGGCTCTAGCTCCCACGAGGGACTGAAGCAAGTCTCTGACCAAAAGGTCACCTTGCCCACCGGGCTACAAAGCGAGCGATGTCCCAGGCTGAGAGGTAAGTGGGTCAGAAGGCTCCTTCCCCTCGTCCTTACCTTCGCACCCGGTGCTGCAAGTGCTGATGCTGCCGCGTTATAAGGGCACTTTCCCACACGGGGCCACTGTGACTACTCCTATACCAGCTCATGGCTGGGTGCCCTGGGTAGGGTGGGCTAGCGAAGCCATGATCCGACTCGGTCTCGGCGGCCAGCGACGAGGCAGAGCTCCCCATGGTTCCCCCCCTGGCCAGGCCACGCCGAGGTTTAGCCTAGGTTAGGTCCAAGCCAGCGGCACGGGCGGTCGGGGTGGAACCGGCAAGATGCTGTGGCATGGGCTGCTGCCAAGATCCCAAGACACTGGAGAAAGGAAGGTCGGTTCTGACTGAGAGTCAACAGAAAAAACAACAAACAACAGAAGAGAAAGGGGGGGGGGGGAAAAGGAAAGAAAAAGAGAGAAAGATAAGGAATGGGGTGAGCAACAACCCTGCTTCAGAAGCCAGTCAACACATGCTTTGCTCAGGACCCCCATCCCAGTGCTCAACTGGGACAGGCAGGGCCAGTTCACTGGAATCAGCCTCTGCTGCTTGCAGATGGGAGCAGGGGGTCTGCAAGAGGCTCTCCCCTGCAAAGCACCAGCAGCCCAGGCACGGGGAAGCAGCCCAAGGAAAGCTCAAAAGCCTGTGGATCCCAGCACGAAGCCCGTGCCCACGGGGAAGCAGCAGCAGCAGCATGGGGAGCGAGCCTGGCCACCAGCCCAAACAGAACGGGTGTTCTGGGGACTCCAACTGGCCCATCAGGTTTCCAGCTACTTCACTGAGCAGGTCATTTTCAGCTGATGCTCCCCAAAGAAGCAGGTCTGGGGCTTTGACTGGCCCTTCCTTTTCTCCCTCTGTCCTTCCTACTTTTAAGAATGTACTCCTTGAGCATCCTCATAGTTAAACTACGTGGCCTTCAGTATTCAGAGATGCTGGAACACAAGTGAGGGAGGCAGGGCTCTCCGAGAACTTTGGGCAGAAGGGACTAAAGGAACATTTAACAGAAAGGAAAAGAAAAAACGAGGAAGAAGAAAACCAGCTCAGCTGAGCTTAGTCAATTCCCCACCAGGATTTGGAGAGATGAATGAACTACAGAGAGACCTCTGCAAAGGAACCACTTTGTGCCGTTAAAAGGCTGAAATGAAGGCTCTTAAAATACAGTTTTTCAATCCCAGGATGGATCTGAGGGATCAAACAAGGCCTTGGCAGATAACAGACTCAAACGTGGCGGCTCAAGGAGCTGGTGAGGGTTTGCTGCGAGCTCAGGACCAACAGGAGCCTGATCAGGCCATGGCTGGGGAGTGGCTGACCTGGTCTCTGTAACCTGCAAAGCCTGAGCTAACAAGCCTGAGCAAAGCACCCGAGAACAGTTTTCCCTCCCTCAGTTCACTTAGTTCTGTCTACCTGCTCAGCTCCCACCACCGGCCCAGCCACCAGCTTTCACTGATTCCAGAAGCCAGCCGCAGTGGATCCTGGCCCCCCGTCTCGTTTCCTGCCAGCCAAGCTACTAGCTGGCAACACATCTGATTTTTATGGCTAAATAAAAGCCAGAGGGGAAGCGAGGGGAAGAGTATTAGCTGTCCCACACTGGCTGTCCCACCAGCAGTGTGTGCTCAGGCCATGCAGCAGAGCAGATGATCTTTTGAGGTCCCTTCCAATCCCTAACGATTCTATGATCTGCTTGAGCAAACTCAGTCTCTCACCTCAAGACTTGGGCTCCTCCAGGACAAGTTAAATCAGGACAGGATGGGCAGAAGCAGAGCCCCATGCAGTTCCCACAGGCTGAGCAGAACAGAAGACAGGATGCTCAGTCCATTAATAGCCTTTTCCCCCTCGAGCAGGGCTAAGCTGCCAAGTAAAGCAACTCCACGGGCTGGTTGGACCCACTTCCTCAACTGACTCTCAGAGTGGGAAAGCAGAAGCCTTCACCTCCTCCTCCTCCTCCTCGTGGACGGGGAAAATCTAGTTATAGCTCACCACGACAGGCGAGAGACGTCGCTGCGGCACGGCTAGCTCCCAGCACGCTGCCCGTGCCTTGACCTGTCCTCTTCCTCCACTGTGGGACAGGGAGAGGCAGGAGCTCTGCCTTAGAGCGGTAAAACCCCGCGGTGGGTGGAGCTGGGCAGAGGAAGGGGGCTATAAATAGGTAGAGGATAACCTGGCTAAGCCGCAGCGATCTCCGCAGCTGTCTGGGCTAAGTGGGCTGCTCGGCTGCGGGTGCTGCCTGAAATCGGCTTTCTGTGGGCAAAGCGGAAAATCCTTCTCTTCAGGGTCACCCTCATGGCAGCTGAGAGCAGCCAAGGGCCACTGTTTAGGGAGAAGCACTGGCCCAAGGAGGGGAGAGCGTGGAGCTGTGTGAAAGGAGGAGGAGAGGCAGCAGCGCTGCTCATCACGCTGAGCCCCGAACGCCTTCGGCCAGCACTAAGCAAATGAAGAGCCTGCAAGAGGGGAAGCTGAGAAGGAAAACAACACTCAAGTGAGGGAATGGGGTGAATTAAAGAAGCCTAAGTAGAAAAAAAAGCCCCTCTGGAAGCACTTGAGCTTACTTCTGAGGCCCTTGTCCCACTGCGCTGCCCCAAGCAGGGCACTCTTCAGCCACTGAAGGGGAACAAACTGCCCCGAGCTCCTTTGCTTTGGTAGGAGGGAGCAGGATTTTCCTCCTAATTAATAAAGAGCAGCTTCCACTTTTCTAATCAGGAGAGGAAGCACCACCATGAACAGACTGAAGAGTCTCCAGGAGGGTGGATCTCACCCATGCAAATTCAGAGTTAAGCACCTGAGCAAGACGCTCAGGGCGAGTCCTGGAGGCTTTGCCCCTCGCAGCTGCCATCATTTTGGGGGTTCAGCTGACACTGGTTAACTGCTCCAAACCAAACCCAGAGCTGTCCTTCCCACCTCAAGCCGCTCACACCCACTCACCCCGATCAGCAGTAGGTGATGCAGCCCCTTCCTCAGCCTGTCCCTGCGGCCCTCGAGCAGCAGCAGACCCTCACAGCACCTTCAGGATGACTCTGCTCTCCCATGGAGGTTCCTGCTGCTGCCAAGGCTGACACCCAGGTGCTTCCACAAAAACCCTGTTCCTCAGCCCCAGCAGCACTGACCTTCTGGGCCCCAGCTTTGCTGTCACACCACCCAGAGTGGAGCCGCAGGAAGGGTGGGGATCTGGGGCTGCCCAACCCCTTTTCCTTCCCTCTGGCTTCAAAGTGGGTTTTGGCTCTGAAGAGAGCAAAAAAAAGAAAGGGAACTGGCCCATCAGTTTCAGTCTGTATCTAGGAAGCTGCAGGATCAACCCTTCTAGGATTCCAAGCTCTTCCCTTGGCACGCAGCAGGAAGAGGGGACAGAGGTCTCTGGAGCGGCTCCAGCCCGCTAAGGAAACCAGCAAGGCAGACCCAGCCCTGCTGGTCCCATGAGCTCAGGCTCCCCTGTGATGGGACATTCCCCACCCCGCTCCTTTTCTTAGACTCAGGGACAAGAGTGTGCCCACAGAACCTCCTCCCCATCCTGGGACAGCCACCTCTGAGGTAGTCCCTTGCTCTCGGGCAGATCCTGGAATGAAGACACAGGCACCCAGCAGGCCAGCGAAGTGCTGGCCCAGAAGGCACACCACGAGTCCTGGGTTAACACCCCTCAGAGCTGTATCCACAGGAAGCCCTGTTGCAGGAGGCTTCCTTCTAGGAGGCTTCTGTGTTGCCCTTCTCCTCCCTCTATCATGTGAAGAGCCCTGCCTGGGCACTGGCTAAGGCAGCAGCAAAGGGGCAGCTCTCTGCTCTCACACACAACCTGCTGCTTGCAGGGACAAAGAAGGGTTCCTTGGCAGCTACAAATGTCCAGTCCCCAACCCAGAGCCTGACAGGAGCTGCCACCTGCTCCTGGGGTCTGCAGGACAAAATCCACATCCCAAATACAGAGTGGTTCAGGGTGGCTGAGTGCAGATAGAGGAGCTGGGGGTTGGCTTGGGCATCAAGCTGGAGGAGGCCTCTTTGGACATCACCAAGACATGGCCAGCCCTTGGCCCTCTGTGGGTCTTGCCACTATGCTGAGGAGCAGATGGGAGCCACTGTCCAAAGAGGACTGTGCTCCTGAGGATGGATAAGGCAGCCAGCATGGGACGTGGCAGTGTAAGAAGGTTATGAAGTCCCAGAAGGGGACAGGCACAGGATAACTGAAGGTGTAGGGTGGAGGCTGATGCTGCATCAGGCCAACCAGGCAAGGAAAAGCAGCTCAGGCATTTGTGCACAGTGAGTGCCACCAGCCAGTCTCCTGGCACCACAAGCAGTGGCAGAACCTGTGGATGTGCAGAGCCAGGTGTCAGCACCAAGCAGAGTGTGTCCTGCACCGGGCTGGCATGTCCCTGATAAAACAGATCCACCCCCTCACAGGGGAGGAAGGGTGAGCAATCCCTCCTCTGCCACAGGGCAGCAGGGAAAGAGCAGCCGAGCGACAAGACCTCTGCCTCAGCGCAGACAGAAACTCGAGAGGCCGGCCACCAACCTGGCAAGGGCTCTATAGCTCCAGGCAGCAGGAGCAAAGCAGCCAGGTGACCCTGATGCTCCTGGCTCAGAGGTGTCCTGCACACAGCTGGTGTCTGCTAGATGAGGAACAAAGTTTTGCTGCCGAGACAGCGCTGCCAGGCAGCCCGAGCGCCGCGGTCCTGGCTGGAAACGAAGGTGTCAGCAAGTTCCAACCCAGCGCCAAGCTCCTGGCAGGGAGGGCTGGGGAGGGACCTCCAAGGACAGACCGGGGCACAGGTAGAACAGGAGGGATGGGCCAGCAGCTGTCAGGTCATGAGAGGCTCTGCCAGCCCGTGTGGCTCAGGGCAGCGTGTGACTCAGAAGGAACTGACCGACCTCCCGGGGCCAGGAGGTTTGCAAGGCAACAGGGCAACAGGAGCACAAAAACACCTCGAGCCAGGGGGACAGGGAGAGCAGAGAGAAGGGTAGGACTCGGACACCCAAACGCTTGGTATGGGGCAAGGGGGGCAGAAGGTGTTCTGGCCTCACAGGAAGTCCAGGCAGCTGGAAGCTGCAAGCCCTCGGCGCAAAACAAGAGAAGTGAGCCTGCTGCAGGGGTTTCTTGGATGAAATCAGCTGCCTGCAAACACATTTCCAGATGGGCTATTAATGAGGTAACAAGATCATTTCAGGTGGAGCCCCAGCTCAGCGCAGGACCTCATGCTTTAGCAAAGTGCAGGGCAGCAGCACATCTCTGGCCACAGACACTGGCATGCAGAGGCAAGCTTGATGATCTTTACCTTCTGGTTGTGGCCCAACTTTACCACAGAAGAAGCTCACACCCAGCAGCTGAGTCGGGCCGAGCTGCATGTACTGCCCAGCACTGCCTCCTCACATGTACGTGGGCAGTGGAAGAGGAGTCCCAAGCCTGAAGTGGAAGATCAACAAGCAGATTTATTGCAGAGCCAGCTCAGCAACAAAGCAACAAGTGTCTAACTCTCAAAAAGCTTCCTCTTCTCCCTTGCACAGGACACAGTAAACCAGTGATAGATTATCAACTGAGCTACTGGGAATACATCACGGTCACTTTGACAGGGGATTATACAGCCTGGAAAGGGCAACCAACACCTTGGTGACAAGCTACAGGGAGAAGGAGAGGGAGAAGCAGCGGACAGGAAGGTTGTTTGAGAAGCCTCAGAGCTCATCCCCATTGAGAGCTGAAAAGCAAGAAGGTCCTCATCTGAATGAGCATGAAAATGGCAACACAGACACACTTCAAGAAATCCCAAACCCACAACCAAATCCCCAAAGCCCCGGTGCCCTATTAAGTCAATTAACCTTGCTCCAGTGAAGCGCGACGGGCTCCTCCAGTCGCCAAGCCAAGCGGGGCTGCGGAGGCCACACGCAGGCTGGCACCGCTCGGCTCATTAGCTGCGTCGCGGCAGCACCACAGAAGGACAGACAAGGGGGAGAGACACAACGAGACAAGCCACAGCGTCCACCCTGGGGGAGCTTTCCCAGCAGATCGCCTTTGCAGACCTTTCCCTCGGGTATCTGCAGCCCTCACGGGACCCTTCTGAGCCCCAGCCATCGCCAGAGCACGCACAGGGCAGAGCCAGGAAGCTGGGACTCCCTGCTACCAGAGCGCGGTGGATTTAACGGGAAGCAGCGCGAACAGGGACACTCTGCTGGAAGAACACACACACACACACACACACACACACGGGACTCCTGCCAGGGAAATGCATCTTGAGTAACACATGTGCTCTGCACTTCCTCTTTTTGCAGAAAGGTTTAACTCTGCTCTGCCTCACCCAGCAGCAATAAACCATTCCCCCCCTCCTTTCTCACTCGGAGCAGAGTGTTGATTGGTAAACAGCAGATCTCCACGGCTGAGGCTGTGCCAGCCTGTGCAGAACAGAACTGTTGTTATTGCACATTCACAGCTAGAGATAAACATGAATAAGAGCCACAAGTAAGAGCCAGGAGCTGGCTCTCCGACGCGCTGCTCTAGCTGCTTCACCTTGATTCAACTGTCTCCAAGAGCATCCCTGAAGGGGCAGGGTGGCACAAGCAGCAAGGACAAACTTGGAGGAGGAGGTAGCACAGAACATGCTGCTCTGTACCCACCAGCCTCTACAAACCACAGCTCAGAGCTCCAGCTGCACCGACAGCACCCAAAAGCACAGCACAGAAACAAACAGCCCTGGCAAAACCTCCCGAGGAGGAGCAGAGGGAAAACACAGTCCTGTTCACCACAGCCCCCCTCACCACAGCTCTGCACCACAAGCACATGGCTAGGGGAGGACACGAGGGGAAGAAAAACAAATGTGCAAGTCATCTCTCATCTGCAGGACGACACCCTGCAGTGGCACAAGTACAACAGACCAGTCCAGGAACACTGGACACGGGAAAGCAGGGAGGGTCTCTGACCTTTCCAAGAGCAGATGTCTGCACCAGCTGCTCCAGAAGCACTGGGGGGGAAAGGCACAGAGTCAGTTCCAACAGTTAATTCCTGGAGAAGTTTGTGACCTGTACAAGAAGACTGTCCCCAGCAGCAGGGAACTGGAGCTGAGGAGCCATGAAGTTCCACCCAATCGCTCAGTGAACTGGATCTGGAGAGGGCAATGGGTGGTTGGACATGGTGCAAACACGAGGTCACCCCAAAGGGACAGCAGGGATTGAACCTTCAGGTCATGCTAAGCTGGCAGATAAGCAGATGAAGAGCTGCCACTGCAGAAGGGAGAGGAAAAGAGGTGCTGCAAGAAGCAGAGTCTCACAGCCAGTGAAAGCTGGCTTGGAAAGCCTCAGAGACAGGAGTGGAGGAGATGTCCCCTGAGCACACTGTGCCCAGACACTCCAGCCACAGCTTTAACTCTCCCACAGCTTAGCCAGACGATGAAAGTGTTGATTGTCCAAGCCACATTCAGGCACAGCCTGTGACAGAGAGAGCTCCCAGCAGCTACCACGCTGCCCTTCACCTGGAAGAACAGGCTCTCTGCACGAGCACAGCAGTCACTGGGGCTGCTTCTGCTGTTCTCATGCTGTTTGGCCTTTTCTGGCTTTAACCAGGCAGCACATCTTGATTTCCAACGACCACATCTCTGGCTGCGCCTCAGGCAAGCGCAGAGGAGGGACAAGCCTGACAAACCAAGGTGGTGCTGGGCACTTCCACCACAAACTGGGAGACAGAAGTGCAACAACCACCAAAACTTGAACCAGAGGCTGCTGCTTCGCCCTCAAACCGGGCTCCTCTGCAGCCACATCAGCGCCAGAGAGGCTGTAGATGTGTCCAGTCACACAGCACCTGGAGCTGGGGTTGCTTGTGCTCTTGAGATGAGAGGGACAAAACATAACACAGATGCTTGGAGTAAGAAGATGCCTTGCCTAGGACAAACCCAGCTCCCTTCTCACAGCCAAGAACCAGCCACGGGGCAGATCTGAGCCAATACCCCCTGGTGACAGTCACTGCTCAAAGACCAGAGCGCTCAGGACTGACCCAAACAGTCAGAGACTCTTGCAGATTAACTGAGATTGCACACCGAAGTCACGCGGAGACTCCAGCAAGCCCACAAGCCCCCAGGCAGAGTGGATGGGCCAGCACAGGGTACTGGGGTCCAGTCCACAGTGCTGGTGTCGATCCCACTCACCCAAAGCCCTGGCCTGGGTATGGCTGCAGCAGCGCAGTGTGTCCAAGCACAGTAACAGCACCATCAGGTGCTCTTCCAAAGGCACCAAGAGGCTTCCCGCCACCTTGCACCACCTCTGTGGGGCAGGCTCTGGGTCACCAGGTCACATCAGACACCCCACAGCCCCTCCCTGTGCCAGGCTCGGTTGGGAGCTGCCATGGCCCAGTGCCTACTGTGAGCAAAGCAAAGCAGAGACTCTTAGATTAATTTATCTCCTTGTCCTCACACCTATCCTGAGACAGTCGTGCTCCTCCCATGGCTGAACACCACCAGATCCTGGGAGGGGCCACTGCCCCTCTGACCACTCCTTCCCTGCCATCAGAAAACCAGGGGGGACACCAGTATCCCCACTCCTAAGAACCTGTGACCTTCACAGACAGTGAGGAGAGGGGAAGACTCAAAGAAGGAATCAAAACAAGAAGACAGACACGAATGAGGGACGCGGTGGGACAAGAAGCAGGATAACAGTGCTCACAAACCAGAGGAGAAAGGGCCTCTTCAGCCCAGCCCAGCCCCACTGTGGCCAGAAAAGCCTCTCACCCGACACGGCTGCTGCTCTGCAGGTCCAGTGCCCAGCTGGTGTGGCGTCAGCCCGGCGTCCCTGGGGTGGAGTGGCAGCTGCTGGCACCGGCTGAGTGGCCCGGCTGCAGGATCATGCTAGAAGGGCTCCTCACGCCACGCTGTGAGCAGAGGGAGACAAAGGCAAGTGAGAACAGGTGGCTGCCGAGAGCCCAGGCTGACCAGCACAGCACCGGCACACAACCAACCTCACGGGTGCAGGTCACTCAGCAGCCAGCGCTGGGCTGGTTCCGGGCTTCCGATAGCATCCGGATGGAACTGGTCCTGCCTGGAGTCAGGAACCGGTTGCTGGGTGAACTGAGATTCTTCACTGTGGTTCCAGAACGTCTGGAGGCGTGTCTCTGTCCCCCACCAGGGAGCTTATTCGGCGGGCGCTGCCATTGTCCCAGGAGCGCAGCAGGATCCCAGCAGCAGGGCAGGATCTCCAGAGGGAGCTGGACCACAGGAGGATGTCTGGGGGGACTTGCTGCTGGAACGTGCAAACACAGGAGTTAATTACCCGTGTGGCCAGGATGCTGTTAGCAGTTACAGCTACTGCAACACCCCAAGCCCCCCTGATTGTGTCTGACGTGCCCGTCCCACCCCAAACCCCCAACGTCTCGCCTTCCGCCTTCGCGCTCTCTGCTCTCACACAGCCGGTTTTAATGAAATCCACCCTCTGTGAGGTGCTGTCTTCTCCAGGGCAGGATTGTATCAGACAGAAGCAACAAGAACCCTCGTCTAGAACTGCCTGGCTCACCAGCACACTCCCACCTTCTCTATTTTGGACTGGGGAGGGAATGAGAAAGCAAAGATTGGGCCACAACCAACATGGTCACTGAGCCCCTGGAGCCTGTCAGCCCCGGCTCTGCCCCACTGCCTGCTCCCCCACCCCACAGCCACATGTAGGGTGCTGCATGATGCCCCTGGGGCTGTGGGGAGTTCACAGGGAGCTTCTTTCTTCCAGGGCTCTGCAGCACTGAGGCTGCCAGGCAAGAGTCAAACCATTGTGAGTGCAGTCAAACCAGCAAACAGGGAGGGCAAGAGGCAGCACCCAGGGACCAGTAACAAGTCAGAAAGGAACTGATGAAGGTTCTGAAGCTGGGGACCCTACAGACACTGTGTCTCTCTGCATAACACCACGACACTTTGCCTGTGAGCCATGCATTCACCTGCATGTGGGCCAGGAGGAGAAACTGCTCAACCCCCAGCAGCTCACAGTAACCCTTGGGCTGCTCTGGGACCCCAGAGCCCTCACCCCTGCCAGCAGCTGACCGATAAGCACAAGCCAGAGAGTGAGACTGTTACCACACAGTGGAGCTGCCGAACGGGGGAGGCACGCGGGGATCCCTGGTCCGTGTTCCCACTTCCACAGGCCAGAGCAAGCACGGGGGAGTTAACGTGGTCCCAGCACCACCGACCCAGAGCTCGCTCGCGCGCGCGCCCGCCCAGCTTTCCGTTACGGGAGCGAAAGGGCCTTCTGCTGCCAGGGGAGCACAGCACAACGTGCGCCTAAACGCTCGGCTTCGGTTCTTAGAAATCAGACTTGATCATCTCAAGCTGGCAAAAATAGCCCCACGTTCCCTCCAGTTATTTTCTCTCAACTAGGCAGGGTACAGCACAATAGGAAATCTCAGCAGTTATGTACTCAACCTCTGGAAACCCAGAGGGCCAATTCTAGCAACCCACGGCAGCCTTCCAGCTCCCCCCCAGCCCCCGCCGACCCCGATCTATTTGCCAGAGTCAGGCTGAAAAGCTGCTGCCTCTGAGCCATTCAGCAAACTCCGTGTCCCGCTAATTACATCAATATAAATGTGTTCTCCTGGCTGTCACCCATGGGCTGCTGAGCAGGACGTCGCTCCACGATGGAAGCGCGGGAGAACAATTGCTCTTTCTGCTGCTGGATCTGGTTTCCTTTCCCGGGCTCCCTGCTCTCCCAGGTTTGTTCCACAGCAAGAGGAAACGGTGCTCAAAACCTTGTCTTTTAAGCAACCAAACAGGAGAGAACTTTGGGACCGTCACCGGCAGCCCAAGAGCTGCCAACGCTCAGGAAGGGAGGCGTGAAGGCAAGAGCTAAACATCTCTTGTGCCAGCAGCAGCCCTTCTGCCTCCCTTGGTCTCCTCTGCTGCTGAACACAAGGACAGGGACACCACTTCAAAAAGGAACCGGGCAGCAGCTTGGTCTGGCCCAGCTCTAAAAGGGCTCTAAAAGCTCTAAAAGGGTCCAACAGCACTGGGGTGGAGGCAGGCAGATCCTAGAGGCTGCCAGAAAGCAAATCTCACTCCAAGAGTGGGATTATGATGGAGAAGAAGGCCTCTGACTCACTTGTCCCACCTGCATAAGCAGCTTTCCTGAGGCTGCACTGTGTGCAACCCTCCTCAGAGGCCCAGGCTCCAGCAAACCGGCTCTTCAGGAGCGTCACTGGGGCACTGCGCTGCAGGGGCACCTCAGCATGACATTTGGCATCTGCTTGCCCAACCAGCCTCTGCTCTCCCTGCCACCAGGTGTGACCGTGGGCAGCCACCGCCCTCCACTCCAGGCTCCCCCTGCTTCATATGGGCCCTGTCTGGAGACAGGCCACAGGATCCATCCCGACCCCAGAGCTCTCTGCTCATAGAAAGGGTCAGAACAAGCCCAGAATTGGGCAGTCTGAGCCTGATCTGGGTCTCAGTGGGAGGAAGAAGCATTTCTCCTGCCTGCACCTCAACCGAGAGCAGACAACATCCCCAGCAGCACTACCTGGTCCCCGCTCGCTGGCCTGGACACTGCCAGGGTATCATGTGCCACCGCTGCAAAGCTGGCACAGCCCCTACAAACCCCCAGGACAGATGAAAGGCCTTGCTGCTGCTACAAGACAGCTCTGAGCCTGGGCATGACGGTTCTGGATGCAGCATCAGCAGCTTTGGCTTGTTTTTCAATATTTACTCTGATTCAGGAGGCATCGGGCCTGGCTCTTGCCTCGGGGTCCCTTACGCACTACGCTGAGAGGCTCAAGGAGGCTGTTTTCTCTCCTGCCAAGGCTCAGCGAGTCCCATCAAAACTTCAAAGGCCTCTCCAGCCCTCCAAACCCACCCGGGGAGGGGAGTAATGTTGGGTCTTGCCTTCACCCAGTAAAGCCTTGGACACAAACACTGCTGATGCAGCTCTAGTTAATAACTCCCCGTACATACAGATTCCAGCAACTGGAGTCTGCCTCTGACACGGGGAACACTGCTGCTGCTCTCTCCTCGGGTACGGCTCAGCCCTGCGCTGGGTCACCAACAGCCCGGCAGTACTGCAGGAGCCACTGGGCCACCTTCCAGCACAGCTCTGCTCCAGTCTAGCACGGGTGACAGCTCACACCTAGCACAGCCCCAACACACAAATCCCAAACGACAACGTGCAAAGCACAGAAAGGTCCTCGCGTTTGATACAGCTTGGAATCCACAGCTTCACCTCCACCTCGGCTCCCTCTGACCAGATCTCCTCTGTTACCTCCTGACCCTGCAGCACTGTCTCGCGTGGACATCCCAGGCCACAGCCAGCGAGTGCTTTAGCAATAACCTTCTGTGTGACCATGAGAAACCACCCAGCCACATCCTGGGCCCCAAGGCCTATGGAGCGCCCACTGTCAGCCAAGGTTTCGATCTGAAAAACCGCTCAGAGGAAACGACATGACATTTGAAACACAACACACACATTCACTCCCCCAGCGCTGGCCGCCCCACAAGAGCGGGGTGCTTGGGAGCAGGCTGTGCCCCAGGAGGGTTGTCACAGCCCCAGGAGTAGGTGCAGGGGAGCTGCTCAGGAGAGACAGAAGAGGTAGAGTACTGAGCCCTTCCTTCTCCATGCAAGACCTGGGGGCTGCCGTGCTCACAGCACGGGGTGGGGGCCAAATCGCCTCAGGACGCTCAAAGCCCCGAGCACCAGCCAACCGGCCCTAAAGGGCAACCTCGGAAATGCTTGAGGAAGCCCCCCTGAGCCCCAGCAGCCGCTTCCTGACCCGGGGCTGACTGCAGCCCACACGGGTGGGCGGCTCGGGCTCTCTCTGTCTCTGCCGAGCTCCAGCCCCAGGCTAACTGCCGTAAGCGAGGCTGCCTCTGCCCGAGAGGCTCCGACTGCCGTTACCGGGGGGCAGCTGCTGCAGCGCCCCCGGGACCAGAGCTGGTGAAACCCCAGTGCGAGGTGAGGGCCGAGCGGCTCCGCCCCGCGGCCCCTCTCAGACCCCGGGAAAGGCCCCGAGCAGCCCCCCAACCCCGAAACGGGACTCCTCGACTCCCCCTCGGTCCCGCCCCGGGCAGCCGCGCTCGGGCCCAGCGGCAACAGGTAGCGGGGGCTGCCCGGGGGAGGCCGGGCCCGGCTGGGGGGAGCCGCAGCCCCAGGCGGGAGGCCCCGAGCGGGCGCCCCGCCCCCCCCAGCGGCCCAGCCCTGCCCCGCCTGCCCTGGCCCCGTCGACGCCGCTCACCTGGGGATGCGGATGGAGCGGCGGCCGCCACCACCGCTGCCGCTGCTGCTGCTCGGCCCCGCGCCCGGGCCCCGGCGCAGAGCAGCTCCCGCCCGCCGCTTCCCTTCCTCCCTCCCTCTCGCCCGCCCTCCCGGCCCGCCCTCACCCCGCAGCGGCTCGGCTCGGCTCGGCTCGGCCCCGGCGCAGCGGGCGGAAGCGGCGCAGAAGCCAGAGGGGCGGAACTGCAGAGCCCCGCGGGGAGCGGGAGGAGGCGGCCGGGCGGGCCCGGGAGCAGCGGGAACAGCGAGCGGCGGGGCGGGGCCGCGGGCCGGCGGGGNGGGCCGCGGCCCGGCGGCGGCAGCGGGGCCTGCGCTGACTGGAAGGACTACTGGTCCCGGCCGGCTGTGCGGGGAGCGAGGGCGCCCCCTGCTGGCCGGGAGGGCCCGAGGCACCGGCTATGGGTCACAGCCCGGTGCTGCACGTCCAGGTCGGCTCTGGGCCCCTCACTCGCTGCCAGAGCGTCACTGAGGGGCTGCAGCGTGTCCAGAGAAGGGCGGCGGAGCTGGAGCACAGCAGCTCTGAGGAGCAGTTGAGGGAACTGGGAGGGATTTAACTGGCGAAAAGGAGGCTCACAGGAGACCTTGACAACTCCCTGAAATTCAAGAGGATGCAGTGAGGTGGGGGTCAGTCTCTTCTCCCAAGGAACAAGCAACAGAATGAGAGGAAATGGCCGTGAGTTGTGCCAGGAGAGGTTGAGACTGGGCATTAGGAAGAATTTCTTTACTGCGAGGATCTCTGGACATTGGAACAGGCTGCCCAGGGCAGTGGTGGAGTCCCTGCATCCGGAGACAGTTGGAAGATGTAGCGATGAGAGGTTAGTGGGGACCTATTAGTGCTGGGGCAACAGCTGGACTTGGTGATCTTTTGAATTTTCCAACTTGAGCAATTCCACGATCATATGACACCCCAAACGAGCCCTGCAAGACTTGCCTGTTTAAGAAGCACCTCTCAACCCTCTCCACTGAGATGAGGTGGGAGCAGCTCATGCAGCTGCTGGGCTCAGGGTGCAGTGTTTCTCCCCTCTCAGAGCCATGAGTGAAGACAGAGGGGTATCAGTCAGTCAGTCCCCTGTGAAGGCAGTGCAGGAACCAAAGCCAAACACCTGCTTTGACCTCGGTAACTGTCTTCATCCATGATACTTTCATCCTTACTGAGGAGCAGGGGGAGACAGGATCCTCAGAAGTATCTCTGCACGCTCGTGTGTGGGCAGCTGAATTCAGCCCCGTTTGTCATGCGCGTGGTTATTAAGTGAGTCGTGAGCGTGACTGCACAGGCTGCGTGAGGGAAGGGGCGGTGGGGAGTCACGGCACACTTGGTGTGGCTTCAACACTGAGTCTGCACAGCTCAAAAAAACCCAGCTGCTGATTTCTAGCTCTTCTGGAAGCCCCTCACCTGTGGAATCATCGCAGTCAGCTGGGCTGAGCAGCAGTGGGTTGGCACTGGGCGGGAGCAGTGGTCAGGGAGATCGCCATGCTGTAGGCACTGATGTTCCGTGGGGCAGAGGCTACCACAGGGACCCCCACGGCCATGGGAATGAGTCACAGGTAGGTCTCAGCTCCCTGTAACTCCCCAGCCCCTCAGAACCCCATATTGCCACTGCTAAACCTGAACAGATGCCATCAGCTCCCCAATCTTGACTCTTCCCCCTTGCCCAGTGCCCCCAAACAGCCCCCACTGGCTCCCATGCATGGTGATAGGAATGGTGTGGACTGAGGGGACAGTAACCAACAGAGAAGTGAAGGCAATGCAGAATAAAGACTTTTTTATAGAAGAGACAAAGCCACCATAGTTCTGGAAGACATTGGTGTCTGGCCATCAGTGGTGACCGTGGTGCTCATCCTTCAACGGCGGCATAACTTCTCCTGTCTCCAAAATCTTGTCCCCCTGATTGAAGGAGAGCTTGCAGTGAGTGTTCCCCCCCACATCCAGCCTCTTCCCACAGCACAGAGCTTCCCATGAAGCTGTAACTGCACCCACGCCCAAACAAGAACAATCTGCCTGTGGCTCACTCACAACAGCCATTCACTCCGCATTTCCCAGGGTGCTGAAATAACACCAGAGCAACATAAATTACCGACTTCACCCCTTCTTTGGTTGCTACACAAAACAGCAGTCAATATTTCAAGGCTGTCTTGGTTTAAAAATGAATATTGGCCTCATCAAGCACTGCAAAACCACCTTCAGCACAGCTGGGACTGACTCCCCAAGCCCACAGCTGCAGCCCACGAGGAGCTAAGTCATCCCTCAAACTCTATCTGGGCCAAATTGCTCTTTGCTGCAGCTCCAGGTGCTGCCTCAGCCCTGCTGAGCTCAACAAACTCGAGTGAGTTGTGAGGTCGAAGTCAGAGCCTGCAGCCTGGCCTTCAGCATGTTGCTAGGGAAGGGATGGAACTCTGTGTTATTTTATCCAAGATAAAGCACAGTCGGGCAGCTGTAAGGAAATTTAGAAAAGCACAGCCACCACAACACACAGAGGTAGGCTACTGGGGGACTATCTGCCACCAAGTCACTGCAGCAAGTGATGAGAAATGGCTCAGAGCAGCCTGAAAACAGCAAAGATGAAACAACCTGACACGTTCCACGCAGCAGAACTGCACAGCCGTGTGCTTCTCCACACACCAGCCCTTTTCTGTCAGCTTTACAAAGCTAGAAAATAAACCAGGTACGAACAGACTTACTGGGAATATCCGTGGATTGCTCATAACGACATTGGAAGGTGTTTTCTGAAAGGGGGAGATGGAAGGGTTAGATAAAGGGTTACAGAGAGAAAGTATAAAGGATTCAAGGCTAATAAATGCCACATCCTGAGCCAGACAGTAGAAGTGGAAGGTCTGATCCACCACCACTGCATCGGCAGTTCCCCTTTCCCACAGCAGCAGCTGCAACCCAGTCCAATGGAGAGGCACTGTTTCTCCAGGCCACAAGATGCAGCCCTGCAGCAGATCCTCAGCCAGAACGTTCACACAAACCCGCTATGTGCCTACTCGACTTGTCACCCCCTCTACGAGGGTTTCTTCCGGGGCTTTGAGCACACATTTCCCCCACTGTGTACCCCAGACCCCTCTCGGAGGCTGCACAACGCACCATGATGTGGTACTTCACGAAGTAGTGGACGATCCAGGCTGGGATCAGCACCCGCGTCAGGAAGAAGCCACTGGACTCGCAGACCTTGTACACCTGCGTGCATGGGAAAAGCGCGTCAGGCCCGGCCCGGCCCGGCCCGGCGGGAGGTTGACCTGGGGATGGCCGGGCCAGGCCTGTGTCCTATCCCCGCCCCCCGTCGACCTGGTGCCGCCACAACCCGCCGGGCCGCAGGAATCGCTCCCAGAACGCGGCCACCGGGCCCAGCCGCCGCGGGGGCAGCACGGGCTCCCGTTCGCTCAGCTCCTGATCCCGCAGCCAGCGGCGCCGCAGGGTGCGGAGTTGCTGCAGCCGCAGCTTCTCATCCTCGCTGTAGCCGCTCATGGCCCCGCGGCTGTCGCTGCACCGCTGCGGCCCTGTCCCCTTCTGCCACTGGGGGGGGGGACAGTGTCCTTCGCTGCGGCGCGCGGTGATGACGTCTGCAGGGCGCACGACGCTGACGTCACCAGGCTGCGCGGGGCCGGGAGGGCGCCCCCTCCGGGACGCGGCAGTAGGGAAGCGGTGGCCGCGTGTTCGAGCCCCGGTTCCGGCGGAGCTGCCCCCGCCCTAGCGGCTCCGTGCCGTGGGCGGCCATGGCCGGCACCGAACCTTCCGAGTCACAGTTCAGCGCTGAGACCGAAGGTGCCGAGCTGGAGCTCCGCTTCCAGCGCCGCTTCCTGGCAGCCCGGCAGCTCCGCTGCTTCCCCTGGCCGGTAGGGCGGGACCGAGCGGCTGCCCCGGGCTGTGGAGGGGAGGGATCCACGGCGCGGCCTCAGCACCGTCTTCTGTTGCCATTCCCTGTTTTAGGAACTTGAAGAGACCTTGCTGGCTTCGCCGGGAACCTCCCTGCTCACGAACATCCTACACCAGGTGAGGCCCCAGGGAACTCCCAGGGGTGTCTTGCTGGGCGACCTTGTGTCAGGCCACTAGCCAGTCCTCCTGCTCCTGCTGGTCAGGCCGTAGCTTCACGATTAAACCCCCTGTGCTGGTGCCTTCAAAGCCACGAGCATGACTGGGCATGCTGTGGCGTGCAAGGGGAGATCCCAGTGCTCCCAGTGCCATGGGGACGCTTCAGCCCTTGTGGTGTTAAACTTTGCATGTGGATGTGAAATAATGAATAAGACAGCCAGAGATAAAGAGAGGAGAGGTGAAGGAGGAGGAGAGCCCATCGGACTCATTTTAGCTGCACCTTGGAACATAAAACACCAGTTAATCCTCCTGGGTCTCTGCTGGCCCCATACTGCCCTTCCCAAAACCCTCACTGGGTAACTGGTTTCATTGCTCTTCTTGTTTCAGACCGTTCTTCACCCTCTGTGTGTAAAATATCCCCCTTCCGCCAAGTACCGACGGTGCTTTCTGACCGAACTCATCAAAAAGGTACCTTTAGCCTCTCGTTTTGCTCACAAGCCTCTTCTTTTGCTTGGAAACCCCCCAGTTCCCCACCACAGGCCAGGCTGAATTGTTTGGACGAACAAGAACAACATCCAGGATAAAACATTACGGCCAGCGATGGATTTGAGGTCCCCTCCAATCCCTAATGATTCCATGACTAAAACGGGACGATTTCCATTTCACAGTGACCTGACCATAGAACCACCCCTGTTCCCTTCCCTTTTGCAGCATGAATCCACTGCAGCAGAACCCCTGGATGAGCTTTATGATGCGCTGGCAGATGTTCTCAAAGAAGAAGAATCCACTTGCTGTTACAAGAACTACCTTCTGGTAAGGACTGATGCTGCGTTGCTGTAAATCTCTTGTGGTCCTCTGAGTGAAGCAGTAATTGGCTTTTGCAAGTAAACCCCAGACCCTGGAGTGCTCCCTACTTTTATCTAGGTGCTCCTATTGATGGTGAAACTTAAACTCATGGTCAGTGCTGCTCCATCTCCCCTTCTCGTCTCCTTCAGCCCGGGGGGGAATCTGTCACCCTCTCCGAGAGTGTGGCCATCGTGTCTGGAGGAACCACGGGGCTCGTCACCTGGGATGCTGCTCTTCACCTCGCAGAGTGGGCAGTCAGGAATTCTGGGGTTTTCAGCAACAGGTACTGATGGCAGCACAGAATGGTGGGGAGACTCTTCCCTTTGCCTTGGGCAAGCTACACCAGTGGCATTTAATAACCCTCAAAATAACTGGCAGTAGCCACCCAGTTTTGCTACTGGCTAACTGCTGCTCTCACCTGTCCTCCATCAAACTTGAATCACAGAACACCAGGGAGTGGAAGGGACCTTCAAAAGATCATCTGGTCCAATCCCCCTGCCAGAGCAGGATCACCAAGACCAAGTTGCACAGGAACGTATCCAGGAGGGTTTTAAACTTCTCCGTTGAATCCAGGAGAGGACCTCACAGTTCTCTTCAGACAGCGTTTAGGATCTGAACCACCTCAGCACACTGCCCAGCCTGCTCCCTGGCACAGCCTGGTGAAGTTCACCTGCTGCCCTCTCCAGCCAGTACTTAGAATCACACAACCACTAAGGCTGGAAAAGACCTCCGAGGTCATCAGCCTGGCCCCACCGTGCCCACTAGACCCATTCCCAAAGTGCCACATCCACAGGTTTGGAGCCCCTGCAGACACAGGGACCCCACCACTGCCCTGTGCACCCTAGGCCAGTGCTTGGCCACTTCCCACTGTCCAGCCTGAGCCTTCCCCTCAGCCATCTCTGTACCCCACGCAGAATTATGGGCTGCATGTGGAAAAGCAGCACTGCAAGGGATTGATGTTGTGGCTGCAGGTACCAACTGTTCCAGTTGTTTCAAAGACTGCATTTGTAGATTATTTACTCAGAAATTACTGCAGCTGGCTTTGTGCTGGGATTTCCAAACCCTGCTCAGAGCCCTGCTAAGTACTTCTGTGATTCCATCACCCCCAGGACAGTGCTGGAGCTAGGCAGCGGGATCGGCTTTGCTGGAATTGCCATCTGTAAAACCTGCAGTCCCAGGACGTACGTGTTTAGCGACTGCCACCCCCTCGTCCTCCAGCAGCTGGCAGAAAACATCCGCTTGAACGGCTTCGTCCCGGAGCCTGAGAGCCCTCCTCGTGCTCAAAGGGAGCCCTGCTGCCAGGAGGCAGGAGGTTGCCCCAAACCAGAAGTGATGGTTGCAGAGCTCGACTGGGGCTCAGTCACAGAGAAGCAGCTGCTGGATCTTCAGCCTGATGTTGTTGTTGCAGCAGGTACTTGGCCCTCTGGTCATGTGGGAATGAGCTTAGACAGGACTGCTCAGGGCAGGGCTTGCCTGGCCCCACACCACAGCGCCAGCACTCAGCTTGAGTACAGCATCCACAGCTCTTTGCAGAGGGCTGCTGAGGTTCTGAGATCAGAGCTGAGGGCACATAACGTAGAGGCATTTGCTGGTCTGACTCTAGACTTCAGGGCACATAAAATAGAGGGATTTGCTGGTCTGACTCCAGACTTGAGGGTGCAGAAAGCAGAGGCATTTTCTACACTCTCTTCTTGGGAATTTCAAAGCCACAGATTTTACTTCTCCCGCAAGGCAGGTATTTCATGTTTTTGTTTCTAGTTTTCCTTCTGCTCTTTTGCTTCCTTCTTGATAAATACTGAGTGTTTTCCTCTCTGTGCAGATGTGGTCTACGACCCAGAGATCATTTTCACCCTTATCAGGGTGCTGCAGAAGCTGCCCCCTTGCAGAGCAGACAGAAACCCTCCTGAGATCTACATCGCTTCCACCATCCGTAACCCAGACACCTACTGCCTCTTCCAGGCTGAGCTCGGTAGGTGCCTTTCCCTTGGTGTGTCCTGGTAGTTCTGGCCTCTCTCCCCTCTAATCCACAGCAGGGATAAACACGAGTGCTTTTTGCTGATGGATGCTGTCCAGAGGTGGGAGTCGTACCCTGGAGCTGGATTTAGGAGGGACCTGCCCAGGAGCAGGAGATCCAGCTCGCTTTAAGTGTGTCCTGAAGATGTCTGTGTCTCACAGAGTGCAGCCTGCAGCTTGTGCTCTTCGTTGCACGGAGCAGCAATCTGACTCATGGTGTTTGCTGTTCCAGACAGAGCTGGGATCAGATGGCAGGGTCTCCCAGCCCGCAGCAGCAGCACTCTTCTCTGTGACGTGCAGCCAGACGTAGCTCTTCTGCAGCTGTTTATCTAGACAGCACAGCTAGAATTTTGAGACCAACAGAAGCTGCCTCGTTCTTGACACAGGATTATCTGGAACTGCAGAAACACACCAGAGGCACCTGAGGATACGGCGTGGTCACAGTGAGCCCATAGTTCCTCCTGCACAAACAGCAGCAAGCAGCTGCTCCCAAGGCCTGTCTGCTGACATCAGGCCCTGGTCGTGCTGCACTTGGGTGAATGAACTGTCTTTCCTCCAGATGTGCTTTGACTTGGCAATGCTGGTGGTGGTGCCTCTGGAAGATCAGGGGGTGAGCACCTTACAGCGACAAGGGAACACAACAACGTCTCACAGCGACCTTTAAGCAGCCCAGCTAACAGGTTTGCAGTGAGTTCCCAGGGGAACTAAACCTCCCTGCTGCTTCCTAAAGGCTCACCCCATGCAGTGAAGAAGCAGAGGGGCTCCAGATGCAAGGCTCTGGCTTTCCAGCACTTGTTCTCTCAAGACTCACGCGGTTATTCAGTAACAGATCCCCTGGCTGCACCTCCAGTGCTGCTCTTACCCACCCCAGCAGCTCAAATCCCAAAGGATGTGTGCCCCAAGGTGTGGGCGAAGACGAAGCCATGGACTGGTTTGGGTGGGAAGGGACCTTCAAAGCTTCTCCAGACCCACCCCTGCAGTGAGCGGGGACATCTACAACTAGACCAGTTTGTTTAGAGCCCCACGGTCCAACCTGACCTGGGATGGTTCCAGCTGATCCAGTGCCAAGTGTTTATTCACTATTTATCAAAACTTCAGGAGCTTCCTCAGCTTTTCAGACACCCCTCACATAAAGTCACTCGTTCTGCTCAAACAAAGGAAGAACAGTCTGGTCCCAGCTCTCATCCCAGCGCAGCTGCTTGGACTCACGAAGGTTCTTTCTGAAGTGGTGAAGTTTCCCTTCCAACGTGGGAAACCCCGAGAGAAGCATCTGTAAGTTAAAAAGGAAAACCAGAGAGAAACACTGTCAGGCTACATTCTGGGCTCACTCCAGTCTGCCCAGTGCTAACCTTGCTCAGCTCTGTGGGAAGAGAGCACTCTGTCGTCTGGCCCTGCAACGGTGAACAGTCACAGAACCATGGATGGTGTGGGTGGGAAGGGACCTCTAAAGCTTCTCCAGACCCACCCTTGCAGCAAGATGGGACATCTAGAAGGTTCCACATCAACCTGAGAAGGAACTTCTTCCCAGTGAGGGTGACAGAGCACTGGAACAGGCTGCCCAGTGGGGTTGTGGAGTCTCCTTCTCTGGAGATGTTTCAGACCCACCTGGATGTGTTCCTGTGTGACTTGGTCTAGGTGATCCTGCTGTGGCAGGGGGATTGGACTGGATGATCTTTCAAGGTCCCTTCCAGTCTGTAATGATTCTATGATCTACAACTAGACCAGTTTGTTTAGAGCCCCACGGTCCACCCTGACCTGGGAGATGGTTCCAGGGATGTGGCTTCTCCCACCTCTCTGGACAACCTGGGGCAGGGTCTCGCTACTCTCAGTGTCAACAATCACATTGTCCAACTTTTCCCCCAGAAGGACTCCAATTCCTTCTCCACAGAGCTGCTCTCCATCCCTTCATCCCTATCCTGTGCTGACACCAGAGCCTGCCCTGAACCAGGGCCAGGACCCTGCACTTGGCTTTCCTGAACCTCATGAGGGTCACATAGGTCTGTTTTCTCCACGACAAGACTTAAAACCAGCTCCAGATTCATACTCAGCTGGCTGTGAGGCCAGTGATGTTCACCAGGCAAACGCCCAAGACAGAGGTGATGGCTCTGCAAAGGTGTCTCACTCTGCAGCTGCAGATAGTGGAGGAGCAAAGTCAGCAGAGCCTTTACCTTTAGTTGTTCTGTGAGTTCCTGCGCGTCCCTAAACACGAGGCCGTTTTCATTGTGTTTCACAAGCTCATGTAAACTGTGAAGAAAAGCCACAGAAGAAAACAGGAGCAGTCAGAGGGGTGTCAATAAGTTGCACAGTGACAGCACTGAGGTGTCTGTCACATCACGACGTCTGTGGGACGGCGACGTCTTTGGGACGGCGACGTCTTTGGGACAGTCACTAAAAATCAGGGCAATGACCTACATTATTATTATTGAATAAAACATGTTACTAGGGGACCCTCCTGGAACCTGGGCTGCTACACGCTCAACCCTTGCTTTGTACTGGTTTACACGCCCCACTGACGCCGCCCGCGACACGGGAGCTCTTACCACTCAAAGTGTATTGCACACACGGGCAAACAGCAGCCAAACATGTCCACCACCTTCATGGGCAGGTCCAAACCACTGGAGGATTTATGCAGACACACCCCCAGGTCTGCTGAGCCTGAAACACAAGTGGGACAGAGGGGAGGTTGAGGTCTCCAAGAGCAGCTCCTCTCTGGATGTAAACTTTCCTACTGATGAGCTGCTCTGGGAGGTGCAAACTCAGCAGCCTCCAGCACCCCCAAACTGCTCCATTTCAGGCACCTGAGGTGGAAAAAAACCCTCTGCAAAGTATTTTGTGTGTAACATCAGTCCAGCTTTAAAATGCACCAGATGAGTGTGTATGAAATTAAAACAGCCTTTTAAACATCACTTAAAACAGACTTTCTGCCTCTTGATCTGCGGGAGCACGTAGCAGCACTGTCACAGTGCAGACAGGACATGCTGCAGGTCTCAGCAGCAACCTCTCCCAGCTCAAGTGGAGCCCAGTGTAGAGCAATGAGGGTGATGAAGGGAGTGGAGCACCTCCCTTATGAGGAGAGGCTGAGGGAGTTGGGTCTCTTGAGCTTGGAGGAGACTGAGGGGTGACCTCATTCATGTCTGTAAATATGTGAAGGAGGATGGAGCCAGGCTCTGCTCAGTGTCATCTACTGATAGAACAAGGGGCAATGTGTGTCAGCTGGAACAGAGGAGGTTCCATATAAATATCAGAAGGAACTTCTTCCCTGTGACGGTGACAGAGCAGTGGAACAGGCTGCCCAGGGGGGTTGTGGAGTCTCCTTCACTGGAGATGTTTCAAACCCACCTGGATGTGTTCCTGTGTGACTTGGTCTTGGTGATGCTGCTGTGTCAGGGAGATTGGACTGGATGATCTTTCAAGGTCCCTTCCAATCCCTAATGTCCTGTGATTCTGTGAACATAGAGAAATTGATTCTCTAGACATTACACCCAGCAGCTAAAAGGTACCAGTTGAACCCAGCGCTTCACGGCCACAAACCAGGAGGCTCTAACCCCACAGAACGCAGGCAGGTCAAGCTGAGTGTGTTTTACTCACACAAGGAGCCTGCTGGGGCAGCAGCATCCACAGACAGGATCCTTCAGCATTTTGCTACTTCATGATTCCATTATCAAAGTGACCCTCAGGCAATAGCACTGGGTGTTCTAGCAGTTAGACAAAACAAAGAATCACAGAATCACTAGGGGTTGGAAGGGACCTGGAAAGATCATCTAGTCCAATCCTCCTGCCACAGCAGGATCACCTAGACCCAGTCACACAGGAACACATCCAGGCAGGTCTTAAACATCTCCAGTGAAGGAAACTCCACAACCCCCCTGGGCAGAGCCACAGAAGAGGCTAAAACAGCACCCTGAGAGAAAATGGTGGGATTTCAGGGATAACAGTGAAAAACTGGAGTGACAGGGACTGAGCAGATGTGCTGGTGTGAGTCAAACCCACAAAGACTAGCCAGCCACTTCATTCACTGACTGTTCAAGCAGCTCCTGCACACAATCTCTAATGGAGCTGTGCTCAGTGGGTGTCACACGTCCCCAGGTGTATTTACCAAGCAGCAGTGGGTAATCCTCTGCTTCCAGCCACGGGGTGCAGATCTGGATGTGTCTGAAGTGCAGTTCATTTATCAATCCCTTGTAGTAGTCTTTCAGAGGTCCTTTACCTGTTCAGACCAGAGGAAAACCCATTTAATCAAGATGACTGAAAAGAGCCGGAGCCTGTGTGTCTGTGGTGCAGCTGAGGAGCTCCTGCTGTGCCAGAAAGGAGAACACCTCAGTCCCCAGAGGCTCTTAGAAGACTACATCCCTTTGAAAGCAGCTTGCATCTAGACTTCTCTGGATTTACAACAGGCTGCCACCAATACAGAATCACAGACTGTTCCATAGAATCATTAGGGATTGGAAGGGACCTCACAAGATCATCCAGTCCAATCCCCCTGCCACAGCAGGATCACCTAGACCAAGTCACACAGGAACACGTCCAGGTGGGTCTGAAACATCTCCAGAGAAGGAGACTCCACAAGCCCCCTGGGCAGCCTTGAAGGACTGACTCCTGTCCCTCACCCCACATCTCCACGGCTTTGCAAGCCCTTGCAGACATGGGCACTCCAACACTGCCCTGGGCAGCCTGGGCCAGGCCCGGACAGAAATTGTTCCTCACCCTCCCCTGGTGAAACTTGAGGCAGTTTCCTCTTATCATTTTGCCTGTTCCTGCTACATGGGGACAATCCCTGCCCTGGTCCTGCTGACCACACCAGTGCTGACACAAGCTAGGATGCTGCTAGCCTTCTTGGCCATGTGGCTCATGAACACACCCCACTCTTGACCTGCATGTTGCCTACAGCCACGTAACCAACAACAGACTCCACCAGCACCACTGGTCCTTCAGCATCACCCTGGTTTAGTTTGCTCTTAACAACAAAACTAGCAGAGCAGCATTTGTTCTGTGGACACAGTGGTTTGGGCAGACCTCAGTGGCTGGTGTTTCTCCAGCACTACAGAAACACCTCTCTGCTTCACACTCCACACATCAGACTTGAAACTTCCTTTGTGGCACCACAGAGTGACCAAAGTGTTACCTGTTATCACACACACTAGGGATGGAAGCTCGGCCCCCTCGCTGACAGACCGCTCGTAACCTGGGGAGAAGACTGATTTAGAGCCAAGAAACCCAGGAACAGGCACAAAGTATTAACTGCTGGGCTTCCCACTACAAGCAGACACCCAGTAAAGCAGCAGTGACTGACAAGTCCAGAAAACAACCTCCCACTGCCCCCAGCCCCGAATACGTGAGATCAGTTCAGTCACACCCACCTTCTAAAGCTTTTAAAAGGACTGAGAAGTCTTCATCCTCTGGAAGAGAAGGTTTCTTTAATGACATTTGTAGTTTTATTGTTTATAATGAATTAGTGTCTTTAAATAACAGGGTTTCCCTTGCCTTCCTCTACAGAATTTAGACACAGACCACGCTCTCCCTGTTAAAAACCTGCTGTAACCACTATCACAAATAGAAGTTTCTAAAGCCAGAGAATTCAGTGTAGATGTTGCCCTGGTAGTTCCAAGGGACACAGACAATTCTGCCCGTGGTTACCAGCAACAGATTCCCCCTCTGTTCCCTTGTTCACACAGGGGAAAAACAAATCAGTTAAGAAACTGAAGTACTGACTCCTTTATTTCTCATAATCACAGAGCATCAGGGATTGGAAGGGATCTCAAAAGATCATCTAGTCCAATCCCCCCTGACACAGCAGGATCACCTAGACCAAGTCACTCAGGAACACATCCAGGTGGGTCTGAAACACCTCCAGTGAAGGAGACTCCACAACCCCACTGGGCAGCCTGTTCCAGTGCTCCATCACCCTCATAACCCCAGGTCCCTCACTGCTCTTCATAGGG
Organism: Rhinopomastus cyanomelas; assembly: GCA_013400115.1. Lineage (NCBI taxonomy): Eukaryota > Metazoa > Chordata > Aves > Bucerotiformes > Rhinopomastidae > Rhinopomastus > Rhinopomastus cyanomelas. The sequence goes on along the minus strand of VXBP01005304.1, from coordinate 15,918 downwards.
TCTGTTTTCCAGACCTCCCACCAGCCTTGCTGCCCTTCTCTGGCCCCACTCCAGCACCTCAAAGCCCAAAACTGGACACAGTACTCAAGGTTAGGGTTAGGGTGCTGAGTACAGGGGCACCAACACCTCCCTAAACTTCACCACTGATGATGCAAGCAAGCCTCTACAATGTCAAGTGCAAGGAAGTACAAACAGCTCTTAGTTTTGTCTTTTGTTAGTGGTTAAATAGTGGAAATAAAAGTGTTTGACAACCTGTCCAGCTTGTGCTGCTGATTAGAAGAGCTGGCCGTCCCCGGGGCTTTGTCACCTGTCCACTTGCCCCATCCATCTCTGTAAAGGCAGATCTCTCCATGTTCGAGCTGACAGACTCTGTACTACAGAAGGAGTGTTGTCTGAGTGTGGGTTATAGTGACACAGCCAGCCAGCATGAAGGGAACACTGTGCTGTGTGATGCTGCTGCTACAGGAACGATCACGGAATCATTAGGGATTGGAAGGGACCTTGAAAGATCATCCAGTCCAATCCCCCTGCCACAGCAGGATCATAGAATCATTAGGGATTGGAAGGGGCCTCAAAAGATCATCCAGTCCAATCCCCCTGCCACAGCAGGATCACCTAGACCAAGTCACAGAATCATTAGGGATTGGAAGGGACCTCAAAAGATCATCTAGTCCAATCCCCCTGCCACAGCAGGGTCACCTAGACCAAGTCCCTCAGGAACTCAGTGGTAACTGAGAGCAGTAACTGCGTGATCCAGCTAAGGACAGTAACCAGGTGCTCTACTGACACATACCGTGGCCTAAAGGGCTCGTAGTCCCTGGCAAGTTTCATATACAAATGATGTTGAACTTCCAGCGGTGTTTCCTTGAAGTAGGAGGCTGGTTTGTCATAGAGTGTTACTGCCCTGTAGTGAAACAAACACAAGAGTTACACACACAACAGACAGAGAATCAACACGGCACCAGGACACTGTCAGAGTCACAGAAAGGCCAGGGTGTGGAAGGGACCTTAAAGGTCATCTAGTTCCAAGTCCCCTGCAGAGGCAGGGACACCTTCCCTAGGTCAGGTTGCTCAGGGCTCCATCCAATCCGGCACTGAGCACTTCCAGGGATCATAGAATCATTAGGGATTGGAAGGGACCTCAAAAGATCATCTAGCCCAATGCCCCAGGCACAGCAAGGGAAGGGACCTCGATCCAGTTTAATCCCGTCACCCTCACTGGGAAGAAGGTCCTCCGCACATTCATATGGAACCTTCTCTGTTCCAGCTCACACCCATTGCCCCTTGTCCTATCGCTGAGAAGAAGTGAAAACCCTGAGAAGCTCCATCCTCCTGACACCCACCCTTCACATCCTTACAGACATTAATGAGATCACCCCTCAGTCTCCTCTTCTCCAAGCTCAAGAGACCCAGTTCCCTCAGCCTCTCCTCATCAGGGAGATGCTCCGCTTTCTTCATCATCCCTGTTGCTCTACACTGGACTCTCTCCAGCAGCTCCACGTCCCTCTTGAACTGAGGGGCCCAGAACTGGGCACAACACTCCAGCTGTGGTCTCACCAGGGCAGAGTAGAGGGGAAGAGGAACCTCTCTCGATCTGCCAACCACCCCCTCTCTGATCCACCACAGGATGCTGTTGGCCCTCTTGGCCACAAGAGGGAGACACTGCTGGCTCATGGCCACCCTGCTGGCCACCAGGACCCCCAGGTCCCTTTCTCCTACACTGCTCTCCAACAGCTCAGTCCCCAACCTATACTGGTCCCTGGGGTTGTTCCTGCCCAGATGCCATGTGGCAGCCATAACATCTTTGGGCAGCCTGTTCCAGCATCTCACAGGAAAGAATTCACTCCTCATGCCCAACCTAAATTTCCCCTCTTCAAGCCTGTAACCACTTCCCCTTGTCCTCTTGCTATGCAAACACACAAAATCAGGAACTCAGTCCAGCCAAATCATTCTTTTTTTAACTTTGATCACTTTCCAAAGGATGATGAGGATTTCTGAATGCCCACACGCCCCTGGCTCAGACCTGAACCAGGCTCAGACCTTTCAGTGGTGATGGACGGGCTGAGGAAAGCTGCCTTTTTAGGATCTGAGTCCAGAGTCATCGCAGTTCGTTTCGTTTACTCTGAGCACACGCACTCGACAGCGCTGCGTGACTTACTTTATGCTGCAGTTCACCCAGAGATCCTCTCTCATCGCATCAGTGACGCACAGGTTGTAGTCAGACAACCGCCCAAAAAGCTTCTCGTACCTGGTGAGTCGCAGAATCACAGGACATTAGGGACTGCAAGGGACCTTGAAAGATCAGCCGGTCCAATCCCCGACACAGCAGGGTCACCCAGACCAAGTCACACAGGAACACATCCAGGTGGGTCTGAAACATCTCCAGAGAAGGAGGCTCCACAACCCCCTGGGCAGCCCCTTCCAGGGCTCCATCACCCTCACTGGGAAGAAGGTCCTTCTCACATTCATACAGAACCTCCTCTGCTCCAGCTGACACCCATCACCCCTTGTCCTATCACTAGATGACACTGAGCAGAGCCTGGCTCCATCCTCCCGACACCCACCCCTCACATATTTATAGACATCAATGAGGTCACCCCTCAGTCTCCTCTTCTCAAGAGACCCAGCTCCCTCAGCCTCTCCTCATAAGGGAGATGATCCACTTCCTTCCTCATCCTTGTTGCCCTATGCTGGGTTCCCTCCAGCAGCTCCACATCCCTCTCGAACTGAGGGGCCCAGAACTGGACACAGAACTCCAGATGTGGTTTCACAAGGACAGAGCAGAGGGGGAAAAGAACCTCTCTTGATCTGCTAACCACCCTGCTTCTGATCCACCCCAGGATGCTGTTGGCCCTCTTGGCCACAAGAGGGAGACACTGCTGGCTCATGGCCACCCTGCTGGCCACCAGGACCCCCAGGTCCCTTTCTCCTACACTGCTCTCCAACAGCTCAGTCCCCAACCTATACTGGTCCCTGGGGTTGTTCCTGCCCAGATGCCATGTGGCAGCCATAACATCTTTGGGCAGCCTGTTCCAGCATCTCATAGGAAAGAATTCATTCCTCATGTCCAACCTAAATCTCCCCTCTTCAAGCCTGTAACCACTTCCCCTTGTCCTCTTGCTACGCAAACACACAAAATCAGGAACTCAGTCCAGCCAAATCATTCTTTTTTTAACTTTGATCACTTTCCAAAGGATGATGAGGATTTCTGAATGCCCACACGCCCCTGGCTCAGACCTGAACCAGGCTCAGACCTTTCAGTGGTGATGGACGGGCTGAGGAAAGCTGCCTTTTTAGGATCTGAGTCCAGAGTCATCGCAGTTCGTTTCGTTTACTCTGAGCACACGCACTCGACAGCGCTGCGTGACTTACTTTATGCTGCAGTTCACCCAGAGATCCTCTCTCATCGCATCAGTGACGCACAGGTTGTAGTCAGACAACCGCCCAAAAAGCTTCTCGTACCTGGTGAGTCGCAGAATCACAGGACATTAGGGACTGGAAGGGACCTTGAAAGATCAGCCGGTCCAATCCCCGACACAGCAGGGTCACCCAGACCAAGTCACACAGGAACACATCCAGGTGGGTTTTAAACATCTCCAGAGAAGGAGACTCCACAACCCCCTGGGCAGCCCCTTCCAGGGCTCCATCACCCTCACTGGGAAGAAGGTCTTTCTCACATTCATACAGAACCTTCTCTGCTCCAGCTGACACCCATCACCCCTTGTCCTATCACTAGATGACACTGAGCAGAGCCTGGCTCCATCCTCCCGACACCCACCCCTCACATATTTATAGACATCAATGAGGTCACCCCTCAGTCTCCTCTTCTCAAGAGACCCAGCTCCCTCAGCCTCTCCTCATAAGGGAGATGATCCACTTCCTTCCTCATCCTTGTTGCCCTATGCTGGGTTCCCTCCAGCAGCTCCACATCCCTCTCGAACTGAGGGGCCCAGAACTGGACACAGAACTCCAGATGTGGTTTCACAAGGACAGAGCAGAGGGGGAAAAGAACCTCTCTTGATCTGCTAACCACCCTGCTTCTGATCCACCCCAGGATGCTGTTGGCCCTCTTGGCCACAAGACCACATTGCTGGCTGATGGCCACCCTGCTGGCCACCAGGACCCCCAGGTCCCTTTCTCCTCCACCGCTCTCCAACAGCTCAGTCCCAACAACCTTTGTTAGAAACAGCAGCCAGCCAATCCCTTCAGCCAAAAGGCAGTGCCCTCACTAATCAAAATCCAAACAAAACCAACTGACACTCAATGATCAACAGAGGTGTCTCCCAGGAGGTGCTTTCTGGAACAGAATTCAGCCTAAGCCCACGATCCAGAAGCACGGGAACAGCCCCTCACTGATCCTACAGCCAGTGGCTTCCACCTTCAGCCTTCTGCAGAGGTTCCTCGTTTACGAAGAGGGGAGAACACCGGGGTACAAACCATTTGGCAAGCTGCACGAGCGGGTGTGTCACCCCGTGACGGAGGCTCATGATGGTGTAGCCGTAGTTGTGCCAATCGATGATCAGTTTGCTCCTCCAGAAGAGACACGCGACCCAGGCAACGGCGATGGCCGGCAAGCCCGGGGGGTTCTGTTGGGAAAGCACAGCGAGCGGAAACAGCGTGAGACCGCGGCCAAGGGGCAAACACTTGCCAAGAACACGAAGCTAAGGAAACGCTGCTGCTTCAGAGGATCTGGATGAACACAGAGAATGTTGTCTTTGCCAACCACAGAACTGCTGGCTTCTCCTGGTGGCCAGAGGGATGACCATGAGCCAACAGCGTGCTCTTGTGGCCAAGAGGGCCAACAGCATCTTGGGGTGGATCAGAAGCAGGGTGGTGAGACCGAGAGAGGTTCTTCTCCGCCCTGGTGAGACCACATCTGGGGAATCGTGTCCAGTTCTGGACCCCTCAGTTCAAGAAGGACACAGAGCTGCTGGACCTCATTAATGTTGTTAAATATGTGAGGGTTGGGTGTCAGGAGGATGGATCTGGGCTCTTCTCAATGTGATCTAGTGACAGAACAAGGGGCAGTGGGTGTCAGCTGGAACAGAGGAGGTTCCATATAAATATCAGAAGGAACTTCTTCCCAGTGAGGGTGATGGAGCAGTGGAACAGGCTGCCCAGGGGGGTTGTGGAGTCTCCTTCTCTGGAGACGTTTCAAACCCACCTGGATGTGTTCCTGTGTGACTTGGTCTATGTGACCCTGCTGTGTCAGGGGGATTAGACTAGATGATCTTTCAAGGTCCCTTCCAATCCCTAATGTTCTGTGATTCCTAGGAAGGCTGGTTGGCAATTCAAGCCTCACTGCTGGATCACAGACTCAAACAAAGTCAGGGCTTCAAAGGGACCTTGAAAGATGATGTAGTCCAACCCCCCTGCCAGAGCAGAATTACCTACAGTGGGCCACACAGGAACACACCCAGGCGGGTTCTGAGCATCTCAAGAGAAGAATGTAGATCAAAATCCCCCTCTACACAAACATGTCTGTCAAGATTGACTCTTCCCTGCTATCCACACAGCAAAGTCAACAACTAACAAGCGTGGGCTGCTGAGAGAAGAATCAAAGCGCAGAACCAACTGCTCTGATTTGGGTTGTCTACATTGATTAGGCCAGGTTTTAGGTATAAAATCGTTAGAACAACGGCTGAGACTGCTAAAACTGTCCCATAACTTAGAACTGTTGACTTTCAGTAATGCTAGTCCCATACCTGGAGAAGAATGTAGGATGGCTGCTCTATCCTCATCATCGTGTACAGCAGCTGTACTGCCTGCACAAGGACTTTCAGGACGTACTGGAGAACCTTTGGCCCCACTGCAAAGTAACAGAAAGCCTGCTAAGGACCTCACAGAGCCAGAGGAAGGTTTAAAATAACTCAATGCAGAGAATCACAGAATTAGGGAGGCTGGAAAAGACCTCTAAGATCATCCAGCCCAGAACCTAACATCACAACAATCAACTAGACCAGGGCACTAAGGGCCACAGCCAGGCTGTCCTTCAACACCTTCAGGGATGGGAACTCCATCACCCACCCAGGACAGTCCAGTTCAGGGTCTGATCACCCTTTCCATGAGGAAGGGCTTCCTAACATCCAACCTAACCCTCCCCTGGCAGCTTCAAGTCCTGCTCTCTCATCCTGGTGCTGGTTGCCTGTGAGAAGAACCCCCACCTGACTACAACCTCCCTTCAGGGAGTTGGAGAGAGGGAGAAGGTCTCCCTGAGTCTCCTCTTCTCCAGGATAAACACCCCCAGCTCCCTCAGCCTCATCAGACTTTCTCTCCAGCCCCTTCCCCAGTCTCGTTGCTCCTCTGGACTCACTCCAACCCCTCCATCTCTTTCTTCTATTGAAAGGCCCAGAACTGCCCCCAGCACTCGAGGGGAGGCCTCCCCTGTGCCCACTACCGGGAGTGAATGATGTCCCTAGTCCTGCTGGCCACACTATTGCTGATACAAGCCAGGATGCCTTTGGCCTTCCGGGCCACTTGTGCACACTGCTGGCTCCTATTCAGCCGGTCGCCAGCCAGCACTGCCAGAGGTCCCTCTCTTCCCCGGCTGCTCTCCATCCCCCAGCCTGTAGCTACAGGGGGTCCTCGTGGCCAAATGCAGGACCCTGCCCTGGGCCCTGCCAAACCTCATCCCCTGCTCTCTGCCCACTGACCCGGCCTGTCCGGATCTCTCTGCAGCACCTTCCTCCCCTCCCGGAGCAGCTAGGCCAGAACCTCCCCCGGGAGGCTGCTTTGGCCGGAGGACCCCGCACGTACCCCGCAGCCCCCGCAGCTCAGACACGGGCACCAGCCGGATCCTGTCGCTCCGCAGCACATCGCCGTGCGGGCTGGTCTCTGCCCAGGGGAGACAGAGACGTCAGAGCCCCCCCACAGGCCCGCAGGGACCCTCCTATCCCCGCAGCCGCCCCGCACTCACGGAGGTGCCCCAGCAGCGAGACCCCGCGCCCGTGGCGGGCCAGCGCCAGCGCGTGGTACTGCATCCGCGGGCTGCGGCCCAGGTCGCCCAGCACGGCCACGCACACCGAGCCTGAGGCCCGCCTGGGCCGCCGCAGCCGCGCCGCCAGCACCGCCACAGCCACCGCNNCGCCACACCCCCCGCGCCCGCCACGCCCCCGGCAAGGGCCAGCGCCGCCATCTTGGGCCCGCGGCAGGGAGGAGCCGGCGCTAGGCGGGGCGGGCTGGCGGTCATGGGGCGCGAGCGGCCCTTCCCGCCAAGATGGCGGCGCCCAGAGGCGGCGGGACGCAGCTGGAGGCGCCGGGGCCGG